>JAUMHR010000049.1:12251219-12283842 GCA_032361145.1 Enteromius fasciolatus
TGTAAACAAAAACTTTTATTTTGGAAGCAATTTATCAGGATTAATCATTGCCCATAATTCAGAGATAATCAAACAATGCTCAGAGATGCTCAAAGTTTGTTTTCAGTTTTCAGCACATGCATCTGTGAATATTGTATTTAAATAAAGTAATAAATAAAATAAACAAAATATTTTACAGCACTATAGAATGTAGAAAACGGTGTGTGTGTAGATTCAACTAATTATTTTCCAAATATAATTTGACATTTGAAAGCATTGAAAATGAAAGTCTGTTTTTGGTAATAAAGTGATTCTAGTAACTTGATTAATGCTCTTTGTTCTGTTTGTTTTATAGGGAATGATGCAGACCGGTCTGTGGCTGAATCCAAGAGAGTTGAACTGTCTCCTGTGCTGTTCGAGGACAGTCCCAGCTCCTCGCCCTCTCTCTCATGGGCTGATGGTAAAGCAGAGGTGTTTGGAACGAGTGCAGAGGAGGTTGTGAGGGAGATGCGCTTCCGTATTCAGCAGAAAACATCTCTTACTGCCAGTGCAGGTGAAAGACTGGATGTTTTGTACTCTTAAATTGCAAACGTAAGCATATACACACACATTAAGTAAGAGATATAGAATATGTTTTTTCTTGATCTCTCTTATAGGCATTGCCCCAAACATGATGCTTGCAAAAGTATGCAGTGATAAGAACAAGCCTAATGGCCAGTACCGAATTCCTCCTGAGAGACAAGTTGTGATGGACTTTATAAAGGATCTTCCTGTCAGAAAGGTCTGTCTGACCTATTTATCTATAAAAGTCTTATAGCTCATTAATGTGGCTTAATATTATTGCATATTTCTTCCAGGTGTCTGGTGTTGGAAAGGTTACTGAGAAGATGCTGGCTGCTTTAGGTATTATCAACTGTGACCAATTGGGCCAGCAGATGGCGCTACTATCCCTGCTTTTTTCGGGAACATCCTGGCATAATTTCCTTCACATATCTTTGGGTTTGGGCTCCACATGTATTGAGAGGTGTGTGTTGTTGTTTTTTTACATTTTTGAGTAGTATTTTCTTGGGTTCAGAATAATTATTTCACACTTTTATTTCAGGGACTCGGAAAGAAAAAGCATGAGCACTGAGAGGTAGTCTAGTTAAGGTTTTCACCAGATGTTTCAGATCCAAACATTTCTAGAAACTTCAAATCAACATTCTGTTTCCTCATTCTCTCCATGTATTTGTGTTATTTCTATTCACTCTTTCTTTTAGGACGTTTGGGGAGATGAGTGATGCAGAGGAGCAGTATTCCTTGTGCAGAGATCTCTGTCATGATTTAGCACAGGACCTTCAGCGGGAGGGCCTTAAGGTACCTGGCTTTTAGAGCATATCTTTATACCGAGTATTGGAAATAGTCAGCAGATAAATCTCAGATGCTTTATTATGAACATCAACATCATTATCATGTACTAGAGTGTTTTGGTGGATGAGTGTTCTTCATATATATATATATATAGTATAAAAGATAAGATAAGATAAGCTCCATACACAGTTATTATAAATGTAAACATGCAGAAATCCCGGTCTCACATTCATGAGATGGACTGTATTTGTGTCTGTACTATAGGGCAAAACGGTTACTTTGAAGCTGAAGAATGTCAAATTTGAAGTAAAGACCAAAGCGTTTACGCTACAGTACGCTGTCTGCACTGAGGAGGAGATCTTTGCTGCTGCCAAGGACCTTCTCAAAGTTGAGATTGACAGTGTTAGCCCTCAGCCGCTGAAACTGAGACTCATGGGTATATATTACACCTCATGTCATTCCCTAAGTTGTTATCTATTATTTATTTGCCATATTTGTGTGTGTGTGTGTAAAGTTGAAAATCTGGTCACACTTTATTTTAGTCTAATTCTTACCATTAACAAATGATTAACTATGACTTTAACTTAAGAAACTTAATTTTATTAATAGTTACAGTAGTTGTTATTAGGGTTTTAGGTATTGGGTAGGATTAGAGATGTAGAATATGGTCATTCAGAATGTTGCTTAATAAGTAGTAATAAACAGCCAATATATTAATAATAGATATGCTAATAAGCCACTAATTAATAATGAGAATTGGTCTTTATAATAAAGTTTTGCCGTGTATATCACCAAGGATGCATTTATCCCAAAATACAGTAAAACTGTAATATTGTGTGAAATATTATAGGTTTAAAATAAATGTTTTATATTTGAAATATCATGTATAATTCTTTAGAAACTCTTTTAATATGCTTATTTTACTAAAAACATTTCTTTTTATCCTTGTTGAAAATCAAGTTGTTATTAATAGCTCAATATTTTTGTCTAAAATGTAATTGTATCAGAGCATACAATATATACCATGACATTTTTTCTTTCTTTCTTTTTGTGTGAAAACATCATTGCACTTTTTAAGCTTAATATCAAATATAAAATAATCATGCAGAAAGAATCCGACAATAAAATCATATATATATATATATATATATATATATATATTTTTTTTTTTTTGAAGATAGCTTAGGTATGTTTATTTCAAATTCAGTTTCTGAAATTCAGAAATGCTAACGAGAGATGTGTGTTTTGCTACAGGTGTTCGAGTGTCTGGCTTTATCAGTGCTGAAGATAAAAAGCCTCTTCAGAGGAGTATAATGGGATTTCTGCAGAAAGGTGGATCTGATTCTGGCAGTTTCACGCAGTGTGCTGGATCTGTGCTCAAAGCAGAAGAAGACAGTGATGGTGCCAGTTTTCTAAAGCCACAGTCCACCGAGATGAAAGTCCCTTCTGTGTCTGAGCAAAAACCCAAATCTGTAGTACCCCAGCAGCAATCGTTTTTTCAAAGAGCACAGTTGAAAAGACTTCAGCAGCAGCAGGAACAAATGTCCGTCATCACTGGTACAGACACAACAAACAATAGTGCTGACGCAGCTGCTACTACACAGACAGATCTACCAACAGCAAACAATCTGTCAGACACAACATCAGCAAAAAGTTTGTCAAATACAAACTCGGAGACAGACGCAACAAGCTACGTAAACAAATCTACAGTTTTAAAGCCAACATTTAAAATCTCAACCCAGGTGCTGCAGTTTCTCACCTGTCCCGTGTGCAACACAGAGATGAAAGATGTAAACCTTACAGCCTTCAACAAGCATATTGATGAATGTCTGAAGGGCAGTGCAGTGGATAATGAACACACACATTTGGATGCACCTAAGGAACAGGAAGAGCTCAATAGCAAACCGCCTGCATCAAGTTCAGTAAGCAAGACTCAAAAATCGTCAAGCCACAATCCGTCCTGTGATGAAGCGAAGCCGTCCACAAGCATCTCTGTGCACCTCGCACAAACTGATGACGACAGTGATTTCAAGACTCCTTTTTTTAGTCGCAGGCCAAAAATAAATGGAAAGCGTTGTGTTATTTCTAAAAAGAAGATGCCTGTTGAATCTAGTTGTGAGGCATCACCCACAACACACAATCCTGAGGTTGTCACAGAGAAGTCATCTGACTCGAAAGGCTTGTCTTTGACGTGTCCCGTGTGCAGTCAGCCGCAAAGCACCAATGACCTCTCTCTCTTCAACCGACATGTGGATATGTGTCTCAACCAGGAAGTTCTGCTGGAGTTTAGGGAATCTCATCCTCCTGTGGGTCATTCAGATGAAGCAGCACTCAAGAGCGAACGAGGTCAGTGCAGAAATATTTAATGGTTTGCCATCAGGGAGAATTGGACCAGTTCAGTGGCTGAAACTGAAGAATGCAAGGAATCACATTTGTTAACATCAACCATACCATAACAGGAAAGAAAATTATTCTAATATCTTTTTTTACAGGCCAACCGGGGGACCAGGAAAGAGTTTCTAAAGTGAGAGAAAAAAGCAAAAGGTATTTAACTGTTGTAGGCTCATGTGTCTCTATCACACGAATAAAAAACATTTTGAAATATTTTAAAATAGAAAAGCATTTTTAACAGTTTTTATTTTATTTATTTATTTATTTTATTTGAACATTTTTATTTTATTAGCGTGAGAGGCTTAAGTGGCTTTATGCATAACCATCAAACAAATCTTGCCAGCCCTAAACTGTTACACTGACGTTTATTATTTTTGTGTCTCATTATATTTATGTATCCTCTATTACAGGCAGGGATCATCTTCTCTTCCTCCCTCAAAGAAAATCAAAGTGTTGAGCACAAAACAGACAATCGACAAGTTCTTCAAAAGTAATTCCAGACACAAAGTCTAATTCTCTCTCAAATCCAGAGAGAGAAACGTATTGTTTAATTTATGAAGAATTTATATTGCATGAGGGTTTTGCTGTTGATGGAAGAAGTAAAGAAATATGCAGACTGAAGATTAATATATTGTGTAGAGTATCAGGTGTTCAATAAGATGACTTTTGATAAGAGATGTTTCAGATGATATCTTTTGACACAAAGCTGAAAAACTGCTTGGATACATATATATTTTTTTAAATGTGTATTTGTGTGGTGGAAAAATGCTTCAAATTTCTCCTTTTGGACTTGCCTCTTTCAGTATTTATGTAGATTATTGGTGTTACACATTTGTACGTGTTTGAAGGAAAAGGCTAAAATATTTTACAATTATTTTATTATATGCATAAATATACATAAGCATTTAATTTTGTATGGATATTGTAAAGCACTTTATAAACCATTATATATGCTTACCGTCTAAATAATAAAGATATACCAAATATATGGAAGTATCATAATTGATACATTTTTACAATTCTACATGTACAGTATCTTATTTGTACATAAAATAAATGTGAACAAAAACATTGCTCTTTTAATCTTGCTTTGTCTCATCATAAGAATAATCTGTCAATGTAAATGTCCCTTTTGAGAATGCTGAATTGTTCCTTGCTAAATATATGTATTCATAATTGAGGGGAAATCGCATCGACCCAAACTTTTGAATGGTAGTGTGTATACTGTATGTGCACAATAACCTCTCATT
Organism: Enteromius fasciolatus; assembly: GCA_032361145.1. NCBI lineage: Eukaryota > Metazoa > Chordata > Actinopteri > Cypriniformes > Cyprinidae > Enteromius > Enteromius fasciolatus. Next base: position 12,256,190 of record JAUMHR010000049.1, read on the forward strand.
TATGCACAAAACACAATCGGTGCTCGAAGACGTTTAACTGTGTGTACTCTGGGTGTGAGCTCTGAGTGCAAACAAAACCTTCCACCTGGTGTATTTTACAAAATACAAGTCTCTTCACTCAGAACTATGGAGAGGAAAGCTCAAGCCATAAAAGACTACGTACTGAAGCAGCCTGTTTGGAAAAAAGAGAACCTTCATCCCAAAACATGGTTAAAATCAGACCATGTCAAAGGCTTCGCTGAATTTATACTGCCAAAGGACATTTCAGAAGATGGTGGTTATGACAGTCAGCACATGTGTGAGTAGATGGATTTTCTTTCTTGATTATGCTTATGCTATTTCTTACGGGTTAAATTGATTCCTCAGTGTTCATGTGTTAATAATCATCAAGCAAATTCATAAGCAAGTCATTGTACTAAATAGGCTCTATTAAATTATGAGTTACAGTACATGTGTATTCAGTCTATTATTATCTATCTATGTTTCAACCATATTCAGAATATTCAGAATCAGCAGCATGTGTACCATGATTTCCATGAAAATAAGTAAATAAAATTTACATTACCCTAAGACACCTATAATGGACGTGAATAAGGCAACTGTGTAAATAATAAGTAAATAACAAGAAGACAAGCATTAGACACTTCAAACAATATATATAAAAAGTATATTAACGTAATTTTAGTGTTATTTATTTATTTTTTTCAAAGTTTAATACTTAAAAATAATTAAATAACATTTTAGACAATTTTAGCAGATGTATAAGTGATATTATTAATATCACATTTCTGCTTGTACGTTAAATCCTCCAGAAATTCATCACAATCACTTCCTTTTAAGTACCTTGCCTCTGCAACCTCAGTTTTTCCTTTTTTAACCAAAAATGAGTCGTTTGTTGTTGTTGTTGTATTTTTTATTTTTTTCAATATTAAGGGGATAATTCACTCAAAAATTAAAATTATGGCAAAACTCATAGGAGCTTTAGTCTGGCAAAGCTACCTTACAACCCGCCTTCTGGGAGGCGGGCTTAACCTGCGTCCATCAGATGCCTCTGTATACTACTGGACGAATCTACAACCAATCAGACCACTCATTCCGATGACGTACAGTATGCGTAGCGGGAGTTTCCGTTGCTTCCCACTTTTTTGGGAATCTGAAATGCTCTAAATCGGCAGCTTGGCCAGACTACTTTGCTCGCGAAAAGAATGTAGCCTCAAAGGAAGTATGGGTGGGCCCAGGCAAACCCAAACCCGTAAGACCTTTGTTCACTTTCAGAACCCAAATTAAGATATTTTTGATTAAAGAAAGCCTTCTGACCCTCTATAGACAGCGATGCAACTGTCATTTTACGAAGCTATACGAGATTTCTATTTGTGCGCAAAGAAAACAATAATAACATCATTCTTCTCTTCAAGCTACCGTCTTTATTAAAAATATCTTAATTTCCAAAGATAAACAAAGGTCTTAAGGGTTTGGAACGACATGAGGGTGAGTAATTAATGACAAAATGTTAATTTCTTTTTGTGATCTATCCCTTTAAAATATATAAATAAAAACAATGACTCATCTTTTTTTTTGTTAAAAAGGAAAAACTAAGGTTGTAACGTTAGAGGTGAGCTACTTAGGAAATGATTGTGATCAATTTCTGCAGTATTCAGTGAAGTACTGTAACTAATCCTTTAAGGGATGTTTTAACATAGTTTCGGGAAGAGCACGTTGAGTGTCAGCACAGCCGGCACCCATTGACGCTCATTAGTATTATCGCCCACCAGCCTATTAATTATTCCTAATCACATTTATCCGCCTCGGCAAAAATATAATCGTCTCACTCTTCTCAATATCTAGTTACGCATGATCCCGCCTCCCTCCCCTTCTCTGCCTTTTCCTTCGCACCTTAAAGGGGGGCGAACGGGACCGAGCCTTGCTCCGAGCCCTAACCTTGCTATGGTTCCAACCAGCAGGGCTCGGGGTCCGCTGAGCTCCCGGCTCGCTCCCCGGACAGCTCGCCAAATTTGCTTATATATTTTAATGAAGAAGTGCGAATTCGTGAAATTAGAACTGTACCGAACTTGGAATGTTTCTGGAATTCAGAATTCCATCACACAAATATAATTTCAGAGGTAACTGAAGTGTCAATATTGGCCTGTCTGACTCACACTTGACATCATGTCTTTCCTTAAAGTGAACACCCAAAACACAAACTGTTCTCAGTGATATTTACACATCTCTGTGTACATCAAATAGAAGAGTAACGTTAGTTTACTTTAATATTTTCCTGTAGTCACTTATAATTGAAAACCATAGTGAGTACCATGTAAACACCGGGTTGAACCTATCCATATAATCTAACACATTTTATCACTGAGCCTTTTATGTAAAGTACTATTCAACTAATCATTCAAACAACAGTGTTGGAGGGTGAAAAAGACTTCATAGAAGCAGCAAAGAGAAACGACGTGGAGGGCATGAAGCTTCTCGGGAGAGGCGTTAATGTCAATGCTAAGAATGTGGTATGTCAATAAACTGCACTTAGCTCACTTACACATGTATGCGATGAGTGTTTCATTTTTGTATCAAATACGGACTGGTTTTTTTTACGTTCTCTGAGCAGTTCTTATGAATTTGTGTCTCATGTCAGCACGGTCGAACTGCTCTTCATTATGCTGTGGCCTTCAGAAATGTGGAAGCTGTTGATGTGCTCCTTCGAAAGAGAGCCAAACTAGATTTGCAAGATAAGGTACTTGTACTTATGTGTTTGCCCAGTCATTAATGATTGACACGGCTTCCCTTAAGATCAGTACGGCGCTCATACTGTGTTTCTGCAGCATGGGCTGACTGCTGTTCACTTAGCAGCATGGTTTGGGAGTTTGGAAATCCTCAAGTTACTTGTGCAAGCTGGAGCTGACCAAAGCATTGAAAATACGGTGAGATGAATTTCAAGTGTTGCGGAATTTCAAACTTGCAGAAAATAGTTACTTTTGCATTTCTTTTTTCCCCCCACATAAATAATTTACGATTGTTACGGTTTTGAATGAAAGACCAAAAGAATAAATAATGCAGATGTATTTTCATATTCTTGGCTCTAACCAAGAGAGCTAATAATCCCAACAGTATAAAAGTGTTTTTTTTTTCACGTAAAAATTTATCACATAGAAACTCGCAAACAAACAATGACCATTAACCTCTTAAGAAATACCTTGATACATTTAACTGTAGCACCACTGGAACTAAAATGAGTAACTATTGCTTTAAGGTAAAATAAATTAACTATTAATTTAGTAAACAAATTCATATTCATTTCACTTTCGCAAAGCATACTACATTTAATTTTTTTAACAAAACAGTAGCAAAATAACAGGAAAACTGACTCATCAAGGTTTAAATAATATAAAAAATATTCTAATGTTAAGCATTATTCGAAGTACTTTAAATAATTTTTGTTTATGTGCAACATCTATATAACATACTTGCAATTATACAGTTACGTAGTTGCAATTGTTTAACACCTCATATGGCTTATTGATAACGCATTTAAGACATACATTTTATATTCTGTGTTCAGGAGAGTCTGAACATGATGCACTGCGCTGCCATGAACAATCACACTGATATTGTAGCGTACATTGTTGAAGACCTGCAAATGGGAGAACTTGACAAAGAAGACCAAGTAAGAAAACAGCAGTTACAATAAAAGCAAGAAACAGACTAAAACGAAACACTCAAACATAAAGTTTGCTTGTTCTTCTGTCAGTATGGTAACAGGCCTTTTGCCCTGGCTGCAGCACACGGCTGTGTTCGCATGCTACAGATGCTGATGGAGGAGCCTTACAACATGGCCACCATGGAGGAAAATAAGGTTCATTTATTGCATTCATTTTGCGTTTACTTTAGTGCCCCTATAATGGGTTGTGAAAGGTTCATATTTGGAGTCCTAGGTTGACATGCATGCAAGGTCAAAAAACACTGCATTTATTTTTACCTTATATATTCAACGATTCCCAAAAGATTGGTTCAACGATTCATTTTTTCAGACCCCTCCGGTGGTTGGAAAAGAAAAGTACTAGCTTTAGCTGTAATCATTTTTCTCTGGTTTGATTGACAGGTTGGGGACACACCTCTGCATCTGGCAGCCAAAAACAATCAATGTGAAGCACTGCAGCTACTTCTAGACAACTTTAACATTCGCAATGAGGTCAACCAGGTATCTGTCCTGTGTCCTGCAGTATATAATGAAACAGATCCTCACCTGCTGACAAAAACAGCTACAACCAGCCTAGACTGGTTGGCTTTAGCTGGTCAACCAGCTACTTTTAGCTTAAACCATCTAAGACCAGCCAACCTAGGATGGTTTTAGCTGTTTTTTAAGCAGGGTTATCAACACAGAACATGCACACACTCATTCATGTGATGTATTTATGGGGTGTGTGTGTGTTTAGGCAGGGCAGACCGCTCTGTATCTGGCTGCGGATGGGGCTCATGAGGACTGTGTACAAACCCTGCTGGAGGCACACTGTGATCCAAACATCGTCACCTTAGTATGTACCGAGTATGTACAGAGGTGATTTTAAACATCTCTTTTGAGGACGTTAGTGAGAATGTTTAACCATGTAGTATTAAACATATCCATATTCAGCATTGATTCTGAGAGAATCGTTGCCTGTGATGATTTTCAGAGCAGAAGCAGTCCTCTGCATCCAGTCTGTGAGAGGGGCCACTTTCCTATTGTCAGACTTCTCATCAATAGTGGAACCCAAATGAGCGCTCAGAACCAGGTGAGACATTTCCAACATAGTTTTTCTGTTGCCTTTTGCCTTCCTTAAAAAAGGAAAGGAAGGGAAAGGACGTGACATGTGGCCAGGTAGGGTTTCCCATACTAGGAATTTGTGCTCTGCGTTTAACCCATCCAAGTGCACACACACACACACACACAGCAGTGAGAAGTGAACAACCACGCACACACACACCGTGAACACACACCCGGAGCAGTGGGTGCTACTGAATTCACACTAAGGTTGATGCTTAAGTTAAACTTTACATATGAATGATTTTTAACACATTTTTAATAGTGCTATTAAGCAACTAATTGATTTTAATCGCATCCAAAATAAAAGTTTACATAATATATGTGTGTGTGTGTGTATTTATTATGTATAAATAAAGACGCACACATACAGCATATATTTTGAAAATATTTACATGTATTTATATTCATTTAAATTATGTAATATATAAATACATTTTACAAAATATACAACTATACACAACAAATATAAAAACATTTATGTTATGAAAGATTAGTATTTTTAAGGAAATGCTGTTGTTTTTTACTTTCTTTATCAAAGAATCCTGGGGGGGGAAATGTATCATGGTTTTCACAAAAATATTTAGCAGCACAGCTGTTTTCAACGTTGAGCAGCAAATGATTTCTGAAGGATCATGTCACATCGAAGACTGGGTGAATGATGTTGAAAATAAAGCTGGGAAAAACTCTGATATATTAAAATAGAAAACAATATTTTCAGTGGTACTAATATTTCAGAATATTGCTGTTTTTACTGCACTTTACTGATCAAATAATGTTACTATGTTGAATATAAGGCATTTAAAAATGAATAAAATAAAATCTTACCTTCACTGAACGTTTGAATAGCCCAGTGCTAGCTTTTGCTACAAACAGAGATACATTATTCCTCATAGCTAAAATAGTTATTAATTAATAACAAAACTAGTACCAAAAGTGAAAACTATATTTTCAAACATTACGATTTCCCCCTTTTGCTTTGAATTTATGATGATGATCTGGTTTTGAGCTCTAATACTGAGAATTTTAACACGCATCTTTTTCCTTAATGACAACATAAGTATAATCCATATCAAGCATAGGCCTAAATCCCCTAATACTAAAGATTGATTGACTGATTGATTGCTTTATTTCAGAATTTGCACACTCCATTTCATCTGGCCGTGAAGAACTGTCACATTCCAGTAATCCACACCTTACTCGAGGCTGGCTGTGATCCGAACGTAAAAGATCATGTGCGTTATCTCTTTTCATACATCATTTGTGAAATGATATTTATCACTGCATGCGCATTTCAGTAATTTATTATTCATCCACCACACTCAGCTGGGGCAGACTGCACTCCATATCGCTGCTGAGATGGGGAAGGTGGATGTGGTGGAGATGATTCTGAAAGCTGGGGTGGATCTGGAGATTCAGGACAGGGTGACAGACCGTGTCTGACATTTTACACTGCCTGATAATGCTTTTAAAAGACCGGAGGGAAATAGGCAATTTGTAAGAAGTTATTTCTGTACTTTTTATTTTCTTCCACAGCAAACTAAAACAGCTCTTGGAGTGGCAGCAAGGGGAAATATGGTGATTATTGTGGACATGATCATCAAAGCTGAGAGATATTTCAGATGGAAGCAGGATTTTCAAATTGTAGGTATTCAGATTTCCAATGTGGGTCAAAACAGACCGTAAATAAACGCTATAGTGTTTTGTAAAAGAGTGGGAAGCACATTTTCCTCCCACCAAACATTACGGTCTGCTTATATCCTCTGTCATTTTCTATTAAACCTGGTGCAGGAGGTGTAATGCAGCATTAAAATACGTATAATTCAATTCAGAAAGGTCACCGCAGCGCATTTATTTGCACATGGGTTGAATATGTCAAAAATGATCATTCTGAATAACAGCGAACATAATATTCATTGTGCTGTAAATATACCCGTGCTAATTTCAGCACCTGGCTTCTGGCAAATCTGGCCTTTCTCAGAGCTGGATGTTATTTGATTACCCTTTCAGACTAATACAGATGCTATTGAGAGCCTTCACAGCGAATCACCGCTGACGTTTAAATTAGATCACTCTTCTGACACGAAGCCAGTGCGCGATATAATATGGGACCTCGCATACAAACACCTCAAGCGCAATGACTGGAAGAAGTTGGCGGAGTTCTGGGAGTTCACAGACGAGCAGGTGGCTGCCATCGAGGAGCAGTGGACAGGTCAGACAAGATGCTTTAGGATCAGATGTTGACATTTAAAAATGTAAAAATCAATCAAAAAATTTAAATAAAGATTTAATTCTAAAAAAATAATATATATATATATATATATATTTTATAAATATATAAAAAAAAATATATATATATATATATATTTTTTTTTTATTAGTTATTTTTAAAATAGAAAAGAATTTTAAAAAATGTTAATTATACCAACCCCAAACGGTTATCTGTTTAATAAAAATGTTTTTTATTGATAATAAAATATGTTTGACTGTCATGATATGTTGGACATTTATTCCTTCACTACATCAAATGATGGTCAGATTATTGTTAATGACATAGAAGATAGAAAATCACACAAATCTATAAAATATGTTACAAATAAATCTGAATCAGTGACACTGATTAAGGCCCTTTTTAATTCTGTCATTTATTCAACCCTGTAAGACCTTTGTTCCTTTCCAGTAGACAAATGAATTTTCTTGGAACATCTCAGTTGCATTGCTCTCTATGGAGGGTCAGAGAGCTCTTGGATTTCATCAAAAATATCTTAATTTGTGTTTTGAAGATGAATGAATGTGTTACTGGATTGCAACGGCATGACAGAATACAAATTTCGGGGGAAACTATCCCTTTAAAATCTTGAGTATTTTGTTGTACTAGGCCCTAACAGTTTCCAAGAGCATGGGAACAGGATGCTTCTGATCTGGCTTCATGGAATCATGATAGAAGGGATCAGCCCAGCCAAAGGCCTGTATGAGGGACTGCTTTCTGTTGGGATTACAAAGATTGCTGGTAAGATGTATTTCCACAATTTTATTGTCGATTATCTTTCTTTGTGGACGTCCTGAGGGATGTGTTGCTAATACAAAAAGCAATATGGCTTAGCGACTTGTAAACTGTACATTCATGCTTTCACAGGTGAAATCTCATTCTATACATTTTTTCTCATTCCCAGAAAAAATGAGAATGGAAGGAACACACGCTGATGCAAGGAAATGCACAGTTTCATGAATCCAAGGTTCTACAGAAAAATAAAAGACTGCTACGAACTAAAAACAGCACTTTAATTTCTAGTTGATCCAACAATTAACTTTAGTACCACCTATGGATTAAGGAACAGTACAAACTCATACAGTAGCTGACTGATCTGAAACAATGAATCAGAAAAGTCTTGCAGATTTTGATTATGGCTTTGTAAAACATTATACAGTAAATGGTGACAAACAACTTAATAAATACAAGAAACCACATTATGTAATAAATAATGATTCTTCAATTAAAATCTTGGCAATTTTAGTATAAAACAACTTACCTTCATTTCATGTTATGAAAAAATAAATTACATTTAGTACTAAAAATGTATTAATCTAATTCAAAGCCTCTTAACTAATCAAATACTATTGTGTTACAATATCCAGGCTCAAGACCTGACAGATAAATGAACGAGAGAGAGAGTGTGTGTGTGTGTTAATCCACAACTTTGATGGAGTGGATGTGAAAGGTGGAGGAGGAGGGGCCTCTGGGTTGGCTGGAGGAGCTCTTGCTACTGGAGACAGTCTGACTCTGAAGAGCAGAGCGAGGGAATTTAGCGGCTGTTGCCTGGCCAACAGTGAGCTGTAAATTTTGAAAAAAGAAGAGACAATTGAATGAGCAAGTTGTGTTTTGATATAACCTAATATACTTTGACATCTGTAGGGATGTTAATACCTGAGTGACAGGGTGGTGTCTTTCTACAACAACTGAACTCATGGGAGGAGCCACGCCCATGGCGTGCAGAGCTGCAGGGGGGCGGCCTGTCCGGTTATGCTCTGGTCGTCCCGTCAAACGAGCGGTCACTATCTTGGAGGCTTTTTGCTTGCCAGCTGTTACTATCCGTGTGCTCGCCTAAAGAAGAGAACAGTAGTGCCATTAAAAAGCAAGCCGTTTTCGAAACGTTCCATACACAAATATGTGAATTTAATCACACACACGTTTTGAGAAGGTAGGTTAGAAATAGATTGAGAGGGATGATATAAAATATATTCATAAATATACTTGCAGTAAACTCAGTACCTGTCTGAAAGAGCTTGTACTGCCCCCTGGTGGTCCGGAAGAATTCACCATAGCGGTTGAGAGAAAAGTATCTGCTCTTGGGCCAGTACTTGAGCCAGACTGAGAGACAAAATGTTCCTGAAGAGAAAGATAAATAAAAAGAATTTAAAAACATTAGACTGTCATGTATAGGTTTCTAGGAAATAAAACAAAAAAAAATGTACAAACAAGCATTTGGTCCTAAATGAAGTAATTGAGGTTAACTTGAAAACTAACATCTGCAAATACACACACACACACACACACACACACACACAAAATACTACAATCTTGTTATGCCGTTCCATAAAGCTTGAGATGAATATCACTGCACACAGTGTTCATCAATATGAAAACTAAATATGACTGCTGGGATCAAAGCATTGTATCTTGCACATCTCACCTCCTCTACATCCTCTGTAACGCTGTGGGAGGGGCCTAGATGTACTGGACTCTCCATGACAACTGGACTGAGCCGTGATGACGAGACAGTCCGTGGAGGGTGATTGGCCATTGAGCTGGTGCTTGGCTCCTCTCCTGAACGTGGAACATCTAGAAAAGAAAAAAAAAAGAAATAATAAAAGGAAGACTAGAGTCTCGATACTGCATGAGGTTTGATTTTTGGAAATTAAAAAAAGAACATGTTACCATGTACGTATTAAGATATTAATATCCCTGTTTTAATTTGAATGATTGTTTCAGATCCAATTTCATTCTTTTAACTATCAAATTCTTTCTCAATTTCTCTACTTTCAATGGGCATTGGCTCAAACAGGAATAGTCACAGTAATTTTCAAAAAGGTTCCTTTTTCTGATATCAACAGTGCAGCAATGAATAAGGCACAGCTCACACAGAAATCACTTTCAAACCAAGCAGATTTTTGGTGAATTAATACTGCAATTTCTTTACTAAATGTTTCCTGAACTCCTTCTGCTGTGTGTTTATAGCCAAAACCTACGAACGGCTGGCTTATAGTTGTCTGCACACCATGGAATATATTTCATTATGCTACATGTGGGACAACAGAAGGGAAAAAGGTTGATTATAACGCAGGATCATTAAACTTCTGATTAGTAAAGCCAGAAGCTATAAAACAGTTATCAATCTGATTTAGTTGCCATGTAAAATGATATGCCTAGAGTGTATTCAGTTATGATCTTTTGTCAAATCCTCGACTTTTAAGACTTTTAAACTTCTTTCTTTTGCACATTACAGGTAATATCTGAGTATCTGTCATACTCTAGACTTCAAGAATGTATCAATTAGTCATGTTAAACTGGTACATCAAGCCTTAAATGTGATCATTGCTACTGTAATTGAGCAGAACATCTATCATCTTACCACGGTCCAGTCTACCCGCTTCTCCAGTGTTGAACATGCTAAGGGCCTCAATGTTAAGCGCACAGACCCCACGCATGAAAGCTTTCTTCATAGAGTCCTCATAGCGCTCTCGCTCCGTGTGCAGCCTGTGGATTTCAGCTTGAGCTTTCTGGAGCTCGTCTACATGCTGATAAACAAAGTAACAAAACCAAATCCAATAACTTGTTAAACATCTCACATTTTTAGTAAAATTGCGGTATGGGTTCCAATCACCTGTGCCATCTTGGCCTCGTAGTCTGTAGAGAGCTGCATGCACACGTCCTCTGCTCTGGCACAACATGCTCTCTCCACGCGCTCCCGCCACCCTTTCTGGATGAGCGAGTGCCAGCCTGCCCACACTTTCCTCTTGAGCTGCAAATGATAGTGCTGCTCTGCCAGTCTGACTCCCTGAGCCTGAAACACACACAAATGCATTTTCATTTCTATTATATTTAAAAAATAAATGAATAAACAAGTTTCTTTGGCTGAATTATTTGATAAAAGTAAAACAGTAATGCTGTTAAATATTTGTACGATTTAAAATAACTTTTCTGTATTTTAATATATAATTTAGTCCTGTAATGGCGATGTTGAATGTTAAACAGCCATTACTCCAGTTTTCAGTGTCGCATGATCTTGCAGATATCATTTTGTTATCCTGATTTGCAGCTCAAAAAATATTTCTTGTTTAAAACTCACTGAAAGTTTTTATGAAGGTAGTGTGAATATATAAAAAGGAAAAGAAACCTACCCTTTTTTTAACACAAAAAGTATTTTTGTGCAGTAACTAGTAGTGTAACTTATTACTAATAGGATTTTAGTAATAATATTTAAGTTTTTGATGCCTCAACCCCTACTGGATTTGAAGTCCAGTGATCCAATAATTCCTAGATTTATTTCAAAGATTCTCATGAACACATGAAGTCAACAGAGTAGCGGGCAAGCTTGGAATATGGAAAAGCTTACATTTAACAAATAGACATATTGCCATTACATTGATTTTGCGTACAGTGGAATTACTTTACCATCCCGCTATAAAATTTTATTGCTATAAATTAAAAATCTTTTTAGAAAACAACACATTAAGGCTGTTTCTTGAAAAAAAAAAGCAAAAAAAAAAGCATCATGAAATATAAAGGTAACAGAACAATTACAGCTTCAAACTACATGTCAGTTAAAGGCTAAAAACAACACTAGTAGTAGTCACTATCAATCACCACTGACTGTAATAACTTTTGACTGCGATCGAATGTGGATTTCGGTCAAACGTTTCAAAGCTATCTTTTTAAATGCAGATATCCAATTTCTCCAAGAAAAGAAAATGTATACAAAAAACAAGTCTCTCTGAAGTATCAGTATGACATGAGTAAACAACACTGTCTGAAAAACATCTGCCCTGTGTGTGTGCTGTCAGTCTGAGCTGACCTGTCTCACCTCCTCTCTGGCAGCATACTGCTGTAGTCTCCACTGGGTGAAACTCTTCATCAGCTCCATCTTCTCCCTCTGCCTGTCAACTGCCCTGCTCAGATTCACGATCACCTGAAGAGGACAAAGGCCAAAGAGGAAGTGACAGACTAGAAAACAGATACTTACATCCTGTAAAAAACTGACACAGAGCCACATTTTGCACCCCATACAAAGAATGTCAAAGCTTTATATTCAATCCCAATATCTCTAACCTTAGCAAATGTTTATCAGCTTCATATTACAGGACCAGCCTATTAATTATCAATATCTGTGCGCACCTCATCTTTTCTCTGGTTAGAGATCTTGTAGGTGTTCAGCAGGTCTTTAAGGCCATCCATCTCAGCATTTACCGCAGTCATATGTGCTGCATGTTTCTCCCTCTCTTTCTTAAGCTCCAGTCTGTGCTGCTCCACAAAGGCCAGTTTCCATTTCCTCAGCTCCATCATCACATTGCTCTGTACACAGACCAAGAAACAGTTCCTATAATGCATTACAGTATGAAGAAAAACATTACTTACCAGTGTTATTTTAATATCCCTGAAATACTATGATCATTTATTAATATTTGATAATAAGTTTTTCATATTTAGAAATGGTGTTGTTTTTATATTTTTATTAGTTTGTTTTAATATGCATTTATATGTTTAGTCATTTTATTTTATTAATATTTATTTTTTTAGTTGAGTAATTTAGTACATCAATAAAAATATTGCCTTGACTTTTATTTATTTCTATATATTTATTTTATGGTTTTAGTTTTAGTTGAATATAACTCTGCTTCTTATAATACATAAAGACAAAGCAAACCTTAAGGTTTGTGCTCCAGGTGTCCAAAATGTTCTCCATCTTGTTCAGGTTCTCCTCTGAGATGAACATCTCAGTCATGACGGCGGTCAGAGCATCAGGGCTGCTTTGTCCTGATCTGTCTGATCCAGTCTGCGACCTCGCTGATCTTTCCCCAGATGACACATATCTGTCTGCCATGCTCTCAGCTGAAGTAAAAACAATATTACTAAACAGATCATTCAAAATTGTGATTGGATGAAACACATTGGAAAGCAAGAGGGCTGAGAGTTTCTCATTTAAAAGGCTTCATGACGTTACCCTCAGATGTGCGACTTTGAGGTCTGGATTCTTCTAATGGCGGAGTTGGCGTAACCCTATTGTTTGAGTGCCCTTCACTATCTGAAATAAAACAAAAAGTGTTTCTCAGACTTAAAGACCTCAATTGTCCAAGACATGAAAGCTTCACAAAATATTTCTGATATTTTTGATATTATGAGAAAAGCTGATTATTTTTTTTTATCTACAAAAACAAGGTGTGGCAATAAATCAAATAAATATTTTAAGTTACAATAATTGAACATTCTACATGGTTTACAATCTTTATTACCAAATAAATTTACATAACTAATTTACATGCGATTAACAAGTTGTTTTTTTACTCGCAAATCAATTTCTACCTGATGAAACACTTCAGAGCTTTAGAAAACATTTAAATTAATTAAGATTTTATTAATTTCCACAATGTCTCCATGTCTACAGATTGCGATTTCTTCATTCAGTATAGAATCCTAAAGGGAACAAATTAAGAAATTATTTCAGCTTTTCTTTTCTTGCAGTGTGCATCGACCTACTGACTGGGGGATCTCAAGAGAAGTCAAAAATCACTGCTTTAAATCTACAGACCTCTCAACCAAAACATTACTTGCAACATTGTCTGCTATGTGGAATTATATAGCATTATTATCTCCTAAATATGCATTTATTAAATATGCACATACAATATATTAGTAAGGGTTCTACCTTCAGTGTGTTGAGCAGGTGTTACTCTTTTGGTCGTAGGCTGTAAACTTCTGGAGAGTTGAGAAGTGCTCAATGGCTGTAATGGGAAATTCTGTTCATATTTAGGAGTCACAACAGCATATCGAAGAAGTTCTTCATACTCATCCTGAAAATTTGAAAGAGAAGGAACAATGCCAAAGCTTCACTTAAACTTTCAAAAATGACAGAAAATCAGTGTCATATGCCTTAGTGATCTTTGTGATGGTGGATATGAGAACTCACCTGAAGCACAGAGGAAACTGAGCTGCCTCTGTCTGAATCTCTTGGTAAATCTGGACTATTATGCTCCCCTTCATCCGATGACATCTGAAATACAAAACGTATCAGGATATGTTACACATAACAGTGTTTAAATGACTTATTTCAAATTGACTTTCAAATAAACTAAAAGCAAATTCTTCTTAAACGTAAGAACTGTATTGCTTAATAGAGCAATACAATGTAACGTTACTTTAAAATTGTTTAATATTATTCAACCAAGGGTATTGTTAAAGCACAATCTAACAGTAACTCGAACGATCAGCTAGAAGTTTTACATACAATAAACTACCAATAATGTGTTTACAGAACTAAAAGCAGTGATTTCTCGGCAGTAATTTTCTCGAAGTAAGGAAACTTAGCAAAGTTTTTGTTTGCTAATGTTCATAATAATATTCATATAATAAAATCAAATACAGACTCAGTTGTCACGCAGGTAACCGTAAACAGACACAAACAGCCAGTTCCAGAACCACAGGAAAAGAGAGCAAACTAAGTTCCTGCTGTAGCTTCTCAGCTCTGTGTTTAGCCTCTTACGGAGTTCCTCGGCTAAATCTGCTAACTTCAATCATTGTGGGTAGTGCAGCAGAGAGATAAAACAGTACGATCGTTACCTTGTGTTGTGTTTACAAGGTATTTGTTCCTTTATAACACAACGTGTCCTTCTATCTGCAAGCACCCACTCTACTGTTAAAAAGCACTCTTTCAAACTGCTAGACGCTGCAGTAAAAGCCGTTTTGATTGGTTGAAAATTTGGCACGACTCTCTTCGCTTTTGTGATTGGGTAGAATGTTTCCGTAGTAACAGGGACGCGGAAGCGTATTGTTCTTTTGACATGTAGATAGCATACAGTGGCAAAATACCTGATGGAGTCAAGACTTAATAAACAAACAAGATTAAGGTTAATGGGGAGGTGGGTGGGTGGGGTGTTTACATGGCACTCATAAAAACTGCACAACAAACACTGATAAATGTTACTGATGATACTTTATGGATCCAGTCAAATTTACAGTTACAGTGGTAAGATATTATACACCAATACAGTACAGTGCACCAATAAAGTGATATGTGATATTAAAAAGTAAATGTAAAGTTGAAGTAAAGTGAAAAAATGTACAAAATTAATAAATAAATAATAACACAAATGATATAATATATTTATAATAGCAACAATTAGGCCTATATGTAGGCCTATAATATAAATGAATAACAATAGATTAATAATAGCAAATAGAATATGTAATATCAAAGGTGGAATAATACAGAATAAATAATGAAGAATAAATTGATAGTAGATTTTGAAGTGAATCCAATAATTGTGAAAAGTAGTTTTATAATAGCATTTGTTTAATAATTATTAAACAAAGTAAGACATAACTAAAGACATGCTAAATTTATGGTTGTCAATTACAAATTCTGTCCCTTGAGTAAAACCAAAATACATGAGCTGAGAAGAGATTGATTCAGAGAATTATATATCAATTACATTTTATTTCAGTTTTCAGTTCTAGCTTTCTTTGGGAATAAAGTGGTTTAGTTGTGATGTCAAAACCTGACCAATAAAGACTAATTCTCCAATGCTCCCCTCAAAATTTTCATGTATTCTATAATGGGCTTTTTTGAAATGAACAGAATAAGGTCTGTGATAATACAATGCAAATTACACTTACCAATGCAAAAGACACAATTTAAAAAAATCAAAATGAATAATCCCAACATGAAGAGCAATACCCAAAAATGATTTTGTCATCACTAAGAAGTTATGTTTTTCTTTTCTAGGCTATTATGCAGTTTTTCGTGTAAATAATTTTAATTGCGGTCTATAATATTGTAATTTAATATTTGACAAAAATGACCCTGGCACAGATTAAAGACGAGAGAAGTTTGAATATGATCATGGTCATTCTGGGCTTTAACTAGAACAAACACAACATTATGCTGTATGCTATTGTCTCCTGGAAATGCAGAGAACAGGCTCTCTTCATTTAGGCTTGTGTGCTCCTGTTTGCAACTGGCTGAAAAGGAAATATATATAAACCCTGCAGGTATTTTGCATTGGGGCGCTTTATAATTCTGTCATTAGAAGGAGTGTACTCTTAACTTAAAGGTTATTTAGATTTCAGGAGCTAGGCTACATGTAGGACTACATTACAGTAACACAGTATGGGCATATACTATCTTTTCCAGTAAAATATTAATACAATTCTCAGCTCTTTCATTTGCATCAAATTGAAAGCAATGTAATTTACAGGATGGGCTCTTTATCATTTTGGTGTTGTTAATGTTGTGGACATTTTAGCTAATAGTTTGGTTTAGCCTAGATTTAATTTAACAGTATTAAGTTAGTTGTATATTCATGTAATCAAATGATATTCTTCATTGCTTGTAAACCATAGCACATACTGTTTTTAGTGGATTGTAAGTAAATTATGCCATTTTATCACTCTTTTTGTGGTCTGCCTTGTGAGGTATCACAACTGTTTTACCCCAACAAATCATTTGCCCCCTGCCCTGGCCCCAGCTCAAGCGTCAAGCCATATGCTTACGATTACAGCACTTTGATAAACATCCAGCTCAGCATGAAATCAAGTACTGCCTCTGAATCTCAGCCTGAAAAGCATAAACGTGTTTGCATTTGCCCTCACTTGGAAGTCAACCCACATTCTTTACTCACAACCTGGTTCAATTTGTTCCAGGACAATAGTCTCAAGCCATTAAGTGAACTTTCTCCCCTGTGGTGTTTCACTAGAGGTATGTGAGCTTCAGGATGCAGAAACTATAGACAGAGGACAGATATAATAAAAGGAGCTGAGTTAGGAGGTTAATCGAATAATACAAAAGCTTTTTTCTTTCAGCAGTTTCAGAGATGTTTATTGGCTCTCAGGATCATAATTGTTTTGTCTAAGGTAACCTATTATCGTTCTCACAATATGAATGAGCATTAAATCATATCATTTCATATCATATCATTTCCATTTCTTTTCAACGCATTTTACAAGCTGATATCAGTAACTGACGAACTAGAATCTATACCTTGGTTTAATCTTTGATGACTCTACGTTCTTCGCAAGGAGCTGAGGGAAATAATAATCTAAAGAGGATGCACAAGACACTATCATGATAACACACATTACACAGAAATGATGCATAAACTTACATTACCTACACAGGTTATGGCATTATTTTTCTGTTAATGTGCACATAATCATGTTATTCATGTTTTATCTGCGTTATAAAGTTTGCACTTTGAACAGATTGCAAATTTGAAATCTGTGATCGGATATTCAGAGCATAAGCAGAACTCATACCCATTATTATGCAGGGAATCCTTCAACAGCTGTCATAAAGCCATTCTACACTGAAGCACTGCAGCAAGCGAACACATAAAATGCTTTGGAGGTATTTATCATTGCTAAGACAACTAAGACAGGCAGGTTTTGAATTATTGTTGCAGAATTTATGTCAAAGTTCTTCACTTTAGTTTCAAATGATTTCTTGTATGCAGCAAATAGTTGATAAGCAAAGTGGATTCTTCACCACTGCATGTTCTATCATTTGTATTCATTAGCCATTAGAGGAGGCATAGGCTGTGGTGCATTATGTATCATTGCAAGCTGATCTATTTTAAGTATTAGCTAAGATGGTTATACGTCAATTTGTAAGATGGAAAGGCCAAGTCTAATGACTGCTGTTATGATGCACCTGATAGCTGAGTTTTTATTATTGTCATGCTGAGTCTCTCTCTAGTCGAGCACCATCATGAATTCTTATAAACGTTTTCTTCAAAAATGAAAATGTATGAGAAAAGTATTATATCGACACTGACATAACGTTACAAGTAACAATGTTTTCAAGAAGATTTAGCCGTGGTACATGATGACTTCTGTTGTGTCAGAGGTATAACACAGATCTGTGATTATCTACGTGTAAACAATCTTAAATCAAACTGTATTTCAAACTTCTTTTTCCTTCAATTCTTGACTCAAAGATTTAACAGGCTGAAGTTCCACTGATAGTCACTGAGGACACATATTGTAATGCTCCATATTGCAGCTCATTAAGTTAAGTGCTCCTTGGCTTTCAATCATGCATTCTATGAGTGCATCCTACTCTGGCTCAGTCATAAATGAGGAACAGAAGCATAAGGTCACACAACAGAAGAAATTAGAGGTCACTGATTCAACATACTGGCTTAATGCATAAACTCTCCAAAGCATTGATAGAAGTAGTCTACCCAGCACATGTCTTGTGAACTAATCGTCCTCCTTTTGAAAAGCTTATATAAGTCTGAATGAAACACAACTCTGAATTTATGTATTTACATTAGTATAATGCTGCCTAATTCCTCTAAATGGATGTTTTTCATTTTATGCTGTCAGATTGATCTAGGGTAAATGTTTTATAAAAGTTGGTTATAATACATTTGACTTAATGATGAAAAATATTATAATATTTGTTAGATTTCTCTGTATGTTTTTAATGGCTCGCCATATGTATTAGATTTCTCTAATACATAAAATAAGTAAGCTTGATCCGAGTTCAGGGGAAAAGAGTTTATTCAAGAAAGTAGTGTAGCATAGTCTTCTGAATCTTAACCAAAAGTGAAGTTTGTGTGACCAGACCTTATAGCTGAAGACAGACACTGTCAGGACCTCCTACTTCAGCCCTCATAATACGCAGGCATTGTATGGCCATTTGGTTCACCACTTTACAGACCAAATGTTGAATAGAGGGGTGCAGTTGCAATATAACACATTAGATGTCGATTCCGTCTTGGAAATACGCATAATCTTTCAATAACAATGTCCCAATAATATCTGCATAAAATGTCATAAAATATAAAATTATTGAATTTTGCAATAAATATATTAACTAGGCCTATCCTAAATCATCCAAACTCAGTTTCCAGAAAAATGTACTTTACACATTCTTTCACTATAATATAACATTGTTTCCTCCTCAAGTGGTTAGTCAACATATTCAATTCATATTCATATCATTTCAATTTTATTAAGAAACCTTTCAAAAACGGTCCCAATCACGCTTAATTCACATTGTCCATCAAATCTACATGATTTAATTTTTGTTTTTGTTTTTATAAAAGGCACATTCAGTTTAGTTTTATAGACTACATACATTTTTTTGAGGTTGTTAAAATCAGTCTTATGCATATGATAAGCCCAAGAAAAACTCATAATTAAAACTTTCTTAATTGTCATAATATGCTGAGTGCACCTTTAAATCACGCCGGTTTGTCGTGATCTGGCAAAGAGGTGCCGGATTTGACTTTCAATAGGACATTCGTCATAAATCTCTTGTAGGGGGTTTCTTTACGTCATACCGCGGTGTTTCCGTCAGGTCTCTCCGCATAGCATTATTACTACAACACACAGCAAGTCTCTCTCTCTCTCTCTCTCTCTCTCTCTCTCTCTCTTTCTCGCTCTCGCTCTCTTTCTTCAATTTCTTGAAGTACTGCAGAGACGGAGCTGCAGCGCTTAAACACCGTCAGCTCTTGCTTTAGTTGCCGGGTATCTTAACGACACAAATACATGTTTATTCATTAGAGACGGCGGGCGTCTCGTAGCCTGATGGAGAGCCAACATCGACATCTCATCTGCTGTGCCCCCTAAAGGGTGAGTCAAATCTTCAAAACACTTTCGCCATATAACAACACATTTTGCTATATTTATTACAGTACGAAATAAAGAAAAGGTTCAAAACCTGCCATCATAGCACTGTGTAGTTTGTCAGTGCGTAAAGGAGACGGTTGAACAGCAAATTAAAATGACACTGATTGACAGCTCAGTTCGTCTTGGTAACAAAAGTTGTTTATTCAGATATACGGGACCCCAAAAACAGAACTAAAGTGGTTTGTTTGAATGAGTTTAATTTGAACATTTAGTGCTCCTAAATTCTGTTCAGCCGTTTATTGAATTATTAGAGTGTCCGGTGTTGGAGTGGGTTTTGACATGAGCGAAAGCGACTGATCGGTGGCTGGAACAGAGCACAGCGCCGCGGGCAGTACGAGCACTGCAGAGACACACAGACCAGAATTACAGAAGTGCATGGCTTTTTTTTAATATTCCTTCTTGGATATGACACCCAAGAAGTAACAGAATTTGAATTCTTGAAAGTTTTTACACATTCATCAAGCTTTACCTGAAACCCTGTTACACGGTTATTGTAGGTTAAAAAATTGTAAACACATACACATTTTTACAAGTATGTATTTCTTAATTTTATATAAGTTTATGAATAGCTACAAAAAGCATTTATTCATCCATTTATTTCGTATTATTACGCCTATTTAGTATTAGTTTTACAGGACCTTTCTACATCAAATACCCCCCTCCCCCCATTTAATGATTATTAAATCCAATTATGTACAGCCACATCCATTTTGAGTCAAATATGGTTGGGCTAGTTGAGCCATGTCGCTTAATGAGTGATTTTCATTCATTGGATTGTGACTTGTTTTCTGAGTAAATCTCGAAACTTTAAATCCCCTCAAATTCCTTTTGATTATGGATAAGCAGGCTATAAAATGCTTTTGTTTAGCCTTTTTATTAAATAAAATTAAAACAATTGTGGCCAATGTTTTTTTTTTCTTTTAGAAAAGTGAGACCAATCCAGCTTTTCAATTTTGTCATTCACTTTAAACTCATTAAGCTTCCAAGGTTGTATCCTTGAGGACTGTACAGCATTTCATCAGCAATGCTGCATTGACCAGGCTTTTATCTTCACTTTTATATAGTTCAGCTGCATGCTTCTGCCTCATTAGGCTGCATAAGCACTAAGGCAATTCATAAATCATTTACATTTTGTGCACATTGTGAAAATTTGCAGTAATTTGCCAACCCACAAGGCTTTTTTCAGGTTATTATTTTTTGTCTGTTGCATTTAGTTTGCATGACTGGGAACACATGTCCGGTGTTAAGAATAGAATCTGCTCCTGTAGCAGTGTTCATGCTGGTGGGAAGGTTTGCTCTGCCCATTGAGAATAGGCTTTATTGAATTACCTGCAGAGTGATGCAGCCGGCCGTGTCGTGATTGAGAGCGACAAGCCTCATATAATCCGAGCCTACTTTTTTCTCTTTAGCATGCATGCCACTATGTTCTTTTATGATACCCTGATGTTTCACAGATACAAGATGAATGTATGTATGTACAGAGGACTTTGTTAAACATGTTCAGAAGGATTCATTTACGTTATAATGTACCCTGCTTCATCCAAATGTGTGTTTTCCTTTGTTATAACCACTGATCTATATAGAGGACATTATATATAGATCAGTGGTTATAACTTTCAGATATAATACTGTGTACTGTGTATTTTTAAAATTTGCAAATATAATTCAGATAAAATTAAAATCAAACTTAGACTAGTGGAAGGTTTCAAAATGATTTTGATCTCCATCTGTTCAGTTGTCACCAGGCACTGTCAGACAGATAGATAATCATATTAAAGGCCACAATCATTAAAACCTTTTTGGGGAATTATGACGTAAATAACATAGACACAAAGCAGGGGGTGTCAGTCCAACGCACATCATACACAGTTTTGAATGACTTGATTAGTTGGGTCAGGTGTGTTTAATTAAGGTTGCATCCAAACTCTGCAGGGTTCTGGCTCTTCAAGAGTTGAGTTTGACACCCCTGACATAGAGCATGAAAAAAACCTCAGCATGCCATTCCTATATTTATGCCTATTTATGTATGTATCTATCTATATCTATATCTATATCTATCTATATATATATATATATATATATGTTTGTCATTTAGGGCCAGTTGAACGTTTAAAATTCTTTAACCTTTTTTTTTTTTCTATGAATAAAAGAACAACATTTGATTCAAACACTTTGTTTCTTTTCCTCCATAATATCATCAGTTCCTGGAGCAATCTCAAGATGCCCTAGTGTCCTTCTTATAGACGAGGTCATTTGTTTTTTTACTTTAATGTGATTATGTCCTCTCCAAACCATTAGGAGATTGAACGTCGCTTATTCACACTGTCTAAGGAAGAGAAGGGACATTCACTCTTTCAGTTGTCCAAGTCAGCCCGTATAGAAAAGAATACGAATACCTAGCATTAAAAGTGTAACTACTCTAAAGTTGTAACACATACATGTAAAGAACTAAAACATATTCATACCACACCACAAAAATCAAAGAAACATCCCTGGACTGTGTAAAATATTAAAATTGATTTTGTTCTTATAGGCTGAAATGCCACATCAGATTTTTTTCACTTTTGCCCCCTCTCCTTATCTTAACATATCGACAGGCAATTTTACAGCTCACCTCGTAAAACCATTGTTATTCATGCCAGTTTGCCAAATATGCTATAATGTTCTTGCATATACAACCTGACCCCAATGCACCAGAGAAGGCGTAGAGAAAAGAAACACCATACATCATTTCGACAGAAGCTATCATGAGTGCAAGGCCTATTTTCAATCCACTTGCGACTGATTGCACCTCAACCGTACACTCAGGTTAAGCTGTTCCCAGTCAGGTCAGTAATACACTGAGAACGCTGCTTTTCAGTTAAGAAATTATCTCAGACTGTTATCAAGAAAATGATTTAGATTTTATTGTATTTTCCATAGCTGTTATTGCCGATGATCTATGCGGCTTTCTGCCGTCCATCATTCTTAAGCAGCGGTCCTGTCAGATCCCGCAGCATTACGCAGGTAGATTGGGGGAAGTGCTGTGTCTTCTCCGAGGGGCCAATCATGCAGTTCACTGGGGCTACCAGACCTCTCAGACAGACACATGGTCCACATCCATTCAGTCAGCCAATAATGGATTACTCCGCAGCCTGAGCACTCAGCTTCCCAACGGCATGTAAACACAATGAAAGTGAAACAAGCTATCTTTTTTGATCCATTAGCTGTTGTAAAGTCTTCGACTCATTCATATGGTGTACATGGCTTGCAGTATGGTAGGGATTATGATTACACGGTTTTTCATAAGTCATACGAAATATGATGTAAAATAAGGGTTCAATTAAATTAGCCAATTTTGCTCACTTTCTGTTTATGATCATTAAAATATATTGCAGTTAATATAAGCATTTGCTTTTAAAAACATGTAATACCACAATGAACATCTGGAAATTTTACAATTTATTTCAGGAAATGAATAAAAACGTTTTAGTTCTTCACTTATTGTGGGTTACTAATCAAGGAAAATATGATCAGATTTGATTTATAATATAAGTCTAATATGCTTTTTAGAACATGACTGTCTGGCTGTATAACTGTATTGTGTTAAATGTTGCACAAAATTTGTTATACCTATACTGCATACAGTATAGCGTATATCTCAACTGAGGTGTTTAGGCTGCAGGTAATAAAATATTTTACATGTAGTATTTTTTCTGGATACTTAATACTTGCATCTGCTCATGCAGAATTTAGTTGACCTGATCTAGTTAAGGTCTTTAAGATGAGTTACAAGTTATAAATTACAGCGGGGAGTGAAAGTGCTTGTGTTTTATAGCCACTGCTCTTCAAAGGGATGGTATTTAGTTGGCAGTTATAAACAATCAGTTGTTAGTAATCAGGGATGAGCACTGATGTAATTATTGGTTTTGGTGCTAGTGAGAGTTTAGGACTCAGATGACAGTCTCTGATGGGCTCAAAGTGAGAGATTTTGAGTGCTTCAGCAATTATTAGAGATAAGAGTTTTTAAGATGACAAAAATTTGGATAGAAACAAAAATTGAATTTATTCTAAGGTAACATTAATATTTAACAAAATTATTATTAAATTAATTTTAACATTTGAATGAGTAACTTTAAATAGCATCATTAAGTAGTCATTACATTTAGAATACACAATACATCCGTTAACTTAACATAAACTTCAGCTTTTCATCTCTTTTGTGAAACTATTGTTGTTTAAAATTGTCCATTTATATAAAAATGAATTAAGAAATGAACGATCTCTAAGTTATTTATTTATATATATATATATTTGAATATATAACTACACATAATTGCTACTGCTTTCAATTTATTTGCTTTATTATTATTGTTTTATTTTGTGATTTTTTTTTTCATTTTTATTTTCTCATTTATTTATATATCTTTTAATGATTATGTTAAGTATATGTATATGTATATGTATATTAGTTGTACTGTACTGCAATATTTGCCAATACTACTTTTTGTTTGACCTAAAATGAAACATTAATTTAAAAAAAAGAAATGAACAATCTCTCATTTGTAATACACATGTTTCAAAAACATAAGATATACGTGGGCTACTACAGTTTCAGATATATGCATAGAGAAATATATTCAATCAAACCATGTCCTCTTTGTTTCTGATCCTATATAGTGTGCCTTATTTTAATTTTAAACATTGGCTCTAAAGCCTGTTTTCATCTAAACAGTGATATCACACGACTTCCCGTTTACATTATTGATGATGACAATTAATTGTCAGGGAACTGTATTCACCTGTAATTACAATCATTTGCAAATTTTAAATTATGCAGAAGACTTTCTTAAGTAGATTTTTTAGATGTTTTTTCTCATACAGACCCATGCAGTAAAGGCTTTCAAGAAACGTATATACAGTTTAAATTGTAAAAATGATTTAATATACACTACCCTTCAGAAGTTAGGGGCATATATATATATATATATATATATATATTTATTTTTTTTTTTTGCTTGTGTCTTTTTCAAATATTTACATGGTTGTTATGGACTATGTAGCCCAAAGCTTTTGCCCTCACAATATAACTTTAAAACTGTGTTTCTCCCAGACTCATGACAGCCATAAAGGCAAAAGCGCTTCTGTGGTGACTGCAGACTTGTTCCCCTCCAACATCTAATCATGGATGATACAGCTCCACAAGACACGTCTTCCCTCATGAAGGGGGCCAGAGATATTGCTAAGGAGGCCAAACGACAAGCTGTTAAGAAGGTTAACAAAGTTGTGGACCGTGCCTCAGACGAGTACTCCCACAATCGCGCCTACCAACGCTTCCAGGACGAAGACGACGACTACTACAGCCAGCCTGATGGGAACTACACAGGGGTCAACGTCAATGATGAAGAGGGGTCCAGTGACGCCACTGAGGGTCACGATGACGAGGATGAGATATATGAAGGGGAGTACCAGGGGATCCCCATGGATGCAAAGGCCAGAGATGGACAGGTGGCTCTGGGACAGCCACTGGCGGATGGCCTGAAGGACCGGAGGGAGCTGGAGAACGAGAGGCAGGCGGATGAGGAGGAGCTGGCGCAGCAGTACGAGCTCATCATACAGGAGTGTGGACATGGCAGGTTTCAGTGGCAGCTGTTCTTCACTCTGGGCTTGGCGCTCATGTCTGATGGTGTGGAGGTCTTCGTGGTGGGCTTCGTTCTCCCTAGCGCGGAGACGGATATGTGTGTGCCTGACTCAAGCTCTGGATGGCTAGGTAGGAATAACAGGAATATTACTATTGTACATATACACTATATTTATACGTTTGCATTTCAGTAATCATACATTCCCTGGGATGAAAATGAAAAGTATATAATTAATTATTTAACCCTTAAGTAGTTCCAAATCCCTAAGATCATTCGTCTTATGGGTTTGGAATGACATGAGGGTGAGTAATTAATGATATGATTTCATTTTTGGGTGAACTATCTGCTGGAAATAGAAGATTATAGGTGGCTTTTTATCAAGGTAAAACAAGGTAAAAAGGAATTTCTGTTAATTCTAAGTGGTTCATATTTTCTTTTACTACTTTTTATTCAGTTTTAAATAACAATAATAAAAAAATAACATGTATGATTTTTAGTATCTCAATATATTTCATAAACATACTTTTAGTTATTTTAATGATAAAAAAATCTAAATAAACAATAAATATTATACACACAAAGATAAATACTAAAAAAGATTTAAGGTAAGATTCAAATTTTTACTCTCACTTTTATACAGGCATTACCTTCTGTTAAAAAATTGTTTATAATTTATTTAGATTTCTTTTCCAATAGAAATATAATAAATAAAAGCTGTTCTTCAAACTTTCGGTTAAATCCCGTTGAATACATAGAAATATTTCTGTTGAATTCATAAAAGTATGTCATTCTCATTGATAACAATAAGAAATGTAATAAGAAAATAAGAAAAGCAGATTTCTGAAGGATTATGCCATATTAAAGTATGGAATAACGAATGCTGAAATTTGTGCTTTGCCAGGAATAAATTACATTATGTATTTATATTTTAAAAGAAAACAAAAGCAATTATTATTTATTGTGTTTATTGACAGGCTGAACAAAAAGAAAGCAACAATACCAAAATATATTGAAATTGAAATGACTTAATCATCAAGAGCAAGTGTGTGATACTTCTTTAAACAGTCTACAAGTTCTCATTGTCCTGGTTTAGGGTCATTGATATTCATATCAATTGACATTCTTATGTGTTTTATCAGTTTAATCAAGTCTGAGTATCTCTCTTTTTCTCTATTCTTTTTTTTTGATCCTGCTTTTTCTTCACTTATGCACTCATCTGGAGAGCCCTGAGGGAATTGTGTAGCATGCTCTGCTTCCCTCTCTTTCATGCTCCCTCTCTCTCTTTGTCCTTACTCTGTCAATGGCTTTTAAGACATAATCGCACGTGGCCGGCTGTGACTGCCGGTACAGCTACTGGCTTTTGAGATCAGATACGGTCATCAGCAGAAGAATTTGCTGCTCCTCTGCCAGAAAGATTGAAACCCTGTATAGGGGTAGAAAGAAATACCTTTGTAATGCTTTTATGTCTTTTTTAATCTTTTTAAACTCACTATGGTTGCGTTTATTAAATAAATAAATATGTTATTATTATTTTTTTAATAAGTATATATAAATAGATGGCAAAGTTTATTTTTTTGGTGGTCAAGTGAATGTTTTTTTACTTAATACAATAATTGTTTTTCAGAATTCTTCGATGAAGCAAAAGATGGAAAGGATTGTTTTCTTTGTAACAGTTTAATAGTCTTTATTGTCATTTTAGTCGCTTTAATCTTTGTTTGAAAAATTACTAACTCCAAACCTCAGAGAACAATACAGATATTCAGGCAGAAATTCAGAGCCCCCTGCCTAACAACAGTCTAATTTAGTCGTGTGAAACAGTGAAAATCTCTCGGTGAGTAAGGTAATGGCTGCTCTCCAGCAGACAGTGGTGCAGTGGTGAATTAGTGCAGGGATGCTGCAGAATATGAACTTTCTGCAGGTCCTAGTTAGCATTCAAGTGTTGACTCTTTTTCTTTTTCTATCATAGTGTACTGTAACTAGTGAAATGGCACAGTACTACATTTCACATCTGATGTTTAAACCTAATCATCCTAATCATCCTCAAGTCATTCAAAACCCACATAATGTACTGTATGCTTTTTTTCCATGAAATCTAATAGTAAGAAATTGAGCAGAATGTCCAATGTTCTATTGTCTATACAACTAACACTATACAGTGACATATACTTGGAAGCTACAGCTTAAAAAGTCACCATCAGAAATTCAAACACTATGGCCCGATTTCACAAACGGGGCTTAGCTTAAGTCAGGACTAGACATTAGTTAAATTAAGATATTTAAGCAACTTTTACAAAAATGCCTTATAAGAAAATATCACAGGTGT
>JAUMHR010000049.1:12284904-12303892 GCA_032361145.1 Enteromius fasciolatus
TATTTTCATCTGAGACAGCTCAAACATGCAGTTTAGTCTGGGACTAGCTTAAGCCTTGTCTGTGAAACTGGGGGCAAATGCTACAAGTGTGAAAGAATATTGAGACATCTGTGATTGGCAAATTTGTTCAAATTATGGAGTTGTAGTTTTATAAATGTTAAAACTGATGCCTTAAACAAGGAATATTTGAGCTTTTTGCCTACTTAAAGGAATAATTCATTCAAAAAGGCAAAATTACCCCATATTTTACTCACCCCCAAGCCATTCTAGGTGTGTATGACTTTCTTCTTTCAGACAAACACCGTCTGAGTTTTTAAAACATTTGTCCGGGCTCTTCCAGACTTGATAATGCTGGTGGATAGTGGTCATTATTTTGAAGCTCTGTAAAAACAGATATATCCATTGCAAAACTAACCTATACACCTAGAAGGGCTACGAATGCGGCTTATGTCATACTTTGAATCAGGTCAGCCAAGAAGCTGGTACTCAACTCGCTCCATCTTTTTTGCGAATGCGCATGCAACCGTTGCTGTTGCTTCAAAAGACATGTGTTCACCGGCTAAATTTCATTTTTGGGAGAACTATTCCTTTACATTTAGTTAATATGTTGTGTTTGGTTGTATGAGCAGAACTGTTGTTTCAGGTTTCTGACATAGACATACTCTGATATTAACAATCTTTCTCCATAAAAGTGGTTGCAGGCATTATTCAAGAAATTTACTTTTGTTATATGTTCATGCATACACACTTTATTTGATACATTTCTGTCTGTACAGGGCAATTTAGTTCAATATAGTTTCACAGTCTGTTGGCTTTATTACCCAACTACAGTAAGACTATTCATCCTGATTAAAATCTATGAATTATACCCAAGGGGCAATTAGTATTCTATAGAAAGAAGGCAATGGAAAATTGCTGCATCACACAATTAGAGTAATGGGTGGTGTTGTGAACACGTGTGCTGCCTCTTCCTTTACTTTTGTCTTAGATCCAAGAGCCCATCTTCACCTATTAATCTGTGGCTGATTTATCTACTACATTTTATTATAACCCTTTTGCTGTTCCCTTTCTCTGTCCACTCTCTCTCTTTATATCCTTTATCTGTCCCTTTTTGTGCATTGGTGACTAGGAGACGCTGAGCTTGGCTAAACTGCAGTGAAATCACACTCTGCAGAGATTACAAGACCTGCACAGCCTTTCAACGTGTGTGAGAGAGAAAAAGGGAGATATATACACACACACTTGATTTTACAGAGAACATTTGCTTAACATAATCCTGCCTTTCTGACTCTATTTTCCCAAACCTTTTATTCTCTTTTATTTCTCTGTTTAATGCTTTTTTTAATTCTATTGCCCAGATATTTAAGAAACTGAATATAAATCATACTGCTATAATCATTTCAGCTTTGTCGCTCCATACACCCAGATGGTTTATAAGGCACAGATCCTAAAGGCAAACGGACAATAGAAAAATAACAACAGTCCAGGTAGTAAAAAGTTGTGTCATTTCTGAGTTATTCATCTTATGGGGGTGATTCATTTTTTAAAAGACCTGAATAAATAAGCACTTGTGCTTTCCTCTGGGTCTACTGTCCACAAGAATTAAAATTCTGCTGTTGACTGGCTATCACTTTTTTCACATACAATATTTATTGGTCTAACATTGATGCTAACAGCAAAATTGATAAGTCTTAATAGCTTGAATTAGTTATTAGTAATTACAAAAATGTATAATGGTAATCACCAGCTTCTGACAAAATGCTACGATTACTGTAGTTACCCTTTCAGTCGAATCACTTCGACGTTACAGATGGGAACTCGCCAGAGAGACCAATTGCCTTTGAGCTTTTTACAAAAGGCCAATGAATATTGGCGTGCTCTGATTGCGCTCAGGTGCACCTTATCACTGTGTGAGTATAAGAGGGCATGAGCAGAGTCCACATGCAGCTTTTCGCTTCAGAGCCTTGCCGTTTTGGAGCTGGAGATCCCCTGGGCTTTTCGTTTGAGAAAGACGGTGCGATCTTTTGGAAGAGTTCCCGCAATTCCTGCTCTCTCGTCTGATAGCGTTTCTGGGCCGCTGTCAGCGGATCGTGCAGGCTTGTGGCCTTTTTCAAGGCTGTACCAGTCATCTGCATTTCCAGTGAGCATAGACCTCTGAGTGCACAGAGTTGCCACGTTAGGCCTTCCCTGGGCAACCAGGAGGAAAGAGCAATTTCTGTAGCAGACCGTAGCAAGTTCACGGCTACCATAACAAGACCTAGGGGACCTCCAGGTGACCGTTCAGAATGCTTTGTCCGGTGTAACAGCCACGCGGACTTCTGCGGCACTGCGTAGCCCCGTGGTCCTCCCAGAGGAGACCGCTTCCCCCTAGGGTAGGCGTCGCACTGCGGTGTCCGTCCCGTCTGCAGCAGATGGCGAGCTGTCGGACATGCTTCTCCGCGCCGTGGCAAGAATCGCTCTGGAGGTGCCCCGTGTACCCCCCAGCCAACCCTCCGCTGCTGGAAGATTGGTTTCTGCCGACCAGAGATGCGGCACCGCCATGCTCTCCCCCAGTTACTTTCTTCCTAGAGGTGAATGAAGAGCTGACCAGGTTGTGACAAGCCCCTTACTCGTCACGCCTGTGCCCAAGCCCCTCGGTCCTCACCACGGCGTGAGCCTAACCAAGGGGTGATGCGGGAACTCCGTGCTGTGACGGACCTCGATCTCCGGACAACAAAAGTCACAGCGCATGCCCTTGGTCAGGTGATGTCCACTACAGTGGTCCAGGAGCGCCATCTATGGCTGAACCTGGCGCAGGTGCCGGTTTGCCAAGAAGGCTTGCTTTATTGACTCTTAAAGTGGTAGCGCCTTATCGCCTCTTAAAGTGTATGTCGCTGCCATAGCCGCATATCACGATGCAGTGGAAGATGCGTCCCTCGGGAAGCACCACTCATCGTCCAGTTGCCTCAAGGTGCGCGTCAGGTTAACCCCCCGAGACCACACCTTACACCCTCTTGGGACCTTGCCGTCGCCTTAAATGGCCTGTGGCAATCTCCCTTCGAGCCCCTTCAGTCTGCAGATCTAAAGTATCTGACGCTGAAGACAGCGCTTCTCACTGCGCTGGTCTCCATTAAAAGGGTAGGGGACCTACAAGCCTTCTCTGTTGACAAAGAGTGCCTAGAGTTTGGCCCGGCTGATTGTCACGTCATCATTAGACCCCCGCCCGGCTATGTGCCCAAGGTTCCTACCACGCCCTTCCGCGATCAGGTATTGAACCTGCAAACGTAGAGTTGTTGTGTCCTGTACGTGCGCTGTGCCTCTACACTGACCGCACTCGGAGCGTCAGACGCTCCCAGCAGCTCTTTATTTGCTATTGTGGACAGCAGAAAGAGAATGCTGTCTCCAAACAGAGGTTGGCTCACTGGGTGGTAGAAGCCATCTCCCTGGCGTATTTATACCAGGGAGAGCCTTGCCCATTAGTACTGAGAGCTCACTCAACAAGGAGTGTCGCCTCATCCTATGTGTTGGCTCATGGCGCCTCTTTAGCAGATATCTGTAGGGCTGCGGGCTGGGCGACGTCCAACACCTTCGCCAAGTATTACGACCTCCACGTAGAGGCCGTGTCTTCTCGCGTCCTCACTGAGGACAGCAGGTGAGCCAGGGGATCGGCTGGTGCCGGCTTGCTCCGCCACTCCTACAGGATCCATGCACCTAAAATATCTCAGTGTTCCCTTAACTGTGCGTAACCTGAGCCGTGGCCTTTTCCATGGGTGTTCCCATCTGTAACGTCGAAGTGATTATACTGAAAGGGTAACGTCTAGGTTGGAGAAAAAATCGGTGCATCCATGCATCGCGATTCTCTCTTCAACGATTCTGAATCGATCCAGAATATTTCATTATCCATTCTTTTGCCTGCATATATGGCACATGCGCATGCTTGGCAAGACTGGGCTTCTTTGC
Organism: Enteromius fasciolatus; assembly: GCA_032361145.1. NCBI lineage: Eukaryota > Metazoa > Chordata > Actinopteri > Cypriniformes > Cyprinidae > Enteromius > Enteromius fasciolatus. The sequence continues at coordinate 12,288,844 of JAUMHR010000049.1, forward strand.
ACAGAATTTGCTCTGAGACACGTGCACATTGTGTGCGACCATCCGTTGCGTTTTATTTTAGATATTCTTTAGGTATGTTTAGACTGCGGCAGATCGCGGCTGTGGTTAAATGCACTTGCATTTTCAAATGCTTTTATACGAAACTGATGTGCACACCGTTAGTTATGTTTTCAGAGCAGAGCAAAACATCTGATATATCAAAAGAGATCTGTGCATAAGTCTGAATCCAGCTTGTTAAAGCTATCACTGTATATGATATAATTAGTAATAATCATAGTAATAATAATTACTAATAAGTAATAATGAGGAAGAAAAGAAAAATCCAACTATTAAAAGTCAAAATCATTTCTGTAAACGTTTGCATACTCGGATCGTGAGGTGCCCTAAGATTCCCACCCCTAATGGACATGGTGTTGGAAAGATATGAAATTGAAGGAAATTAAGTTCTTGTGAGAAATTTGCGTTTGCTTGAAGCTGCGTTGAAATACATTTTTTCCCTTCCACCTCATATTATTTCTGTCACCAGTTTTGAGAGCAAAGCACAGTTTCTTGGGGGAATGCAAGCATTTTGTGCTCTGGCACTGCCATTACAAGGAATGGAAATAAAGACTCGGATATCTTATTACACTGTTTAAAAAACAAATGCTGTATTATTATTTTATGTGCTGTAAAATAATCTTAAAAACCTAAGTTCAACTGCTGCCGTAAATTTTATTTATTTACATATACATTTTTTGGATTTACAAGTAATTTCAATTTAAAATATATTCAACTGACATATAAATAAATAACCTGAATCTCATAAAACCTAAAAAGATGAAGTTGAAGTTGTTTAAAATATTTTGATGAAAAGTAATAAAAGTAATATAAAAATGTTACCCCAACTTTTTTTTTTTTATTTAATTTGTTTTATTATTTATTATGGATTCATTGTTTTTGCATACGTTTTGATTGGCCATGTTTTCCCTTTCCATACTAGCTGTGGAAGAAATTAGTGGAAGAAATTTGACAATATCTTTATGATTCGTTCAACAGGAACTAAACAACTTTGTTCTGAGACTCCCCAGCAGCAACACGACATTACCTATTCGCGTCTGACTATTATGTTTCAGCTCCGTTTGAATATAATCTGAAATACAGTTTATAAAAAGTAAGTTACTTAATACTAAACTATTGTAGCTAGTTCACACCTGATTTCTAGTGATTATCGTCATTTTGATTACAGAGACTGTCTCTGCATTTGATGAATAAATAGTTTAATCTGGTCATTATACATTACCATCACTCTGTTCTCCTATTTGATAATGTTCAGTGCTTTGCTACAATCTGTATTGTTAAAAGCGCTATATAAATAAAAGTGACTTGACTTGACTATAAAAGTGATTTTGCATTCAGATTGGTCTGAAAAGGCTGTGGCTACAATAACAATACACTGTAAAAAATGTCTGTGATGAAAAAATTATCAGTAAATTCCATTAAACTGAGCACCTTCTATATATGTTCATATTTATAAGCTGATTGTTGTGATGGGCTTTGGTTTATCATGTGACTTTCTCATCATCACCTGCATTTGGTGCTTATCAGTGTATTTCAAAGCTACAAAACAGATTACAGTACTTTAATAGCTTGGTATATTAACATTGTATCAGTTATTGAAATTACGGTATTCAACTGTAAATTTAACACAAAACCGTAAAACCTAAAACGTTAACATATTTTTTTACGGTCACATTCCAGCTGTCACGGACTCTGCTAAAGCATTAAGCGTGGACGAAGCGTAGATGTTTTAACATTCACTTTAATATAACTGAAGTAAATACATAGAATTACAGACATCCATATAACCTTGACGAATCCACAATGACAAGACAAAACACAAAAGCTTAAATACACATGAGGGAACTAGTGGCAGGTGAGGAACACAGGTGGGGTGGATAAATTCATTAACTAAACAAGAACAGGAACATGACCAAATAAGGAAAAACTAAACCAAAACCTAACTGTGACTTAGAACAATGACAAAAACACAGACATGGGCGTGACACCTGCAACCACAGCGGCCAGTTTTTTATTGTATATTTTACGGATTTTTTTTTACAGTGTAGGTAGATTAATCTCTCATCTTTTTGTTATTGTGCATTGCGTTTCTCAGCAACAGTCATCTTTGTGGCATAGAAGTAGTTGTGTATGATTCTTAGCTTTGTTGAGTTAACAATCAGCCTCACTGGACCCTGCTGAGAAAACATAATCAGCCATAAGCACTTGTCCCCTACAGGCCTACATACAGCAGTACTCCCTGCTGTGTCAACAGCCCCAGTCATCACTAAACTGCTTTCATACAGCTCCACCAACCACTTCACTAACAGACTCACTCTCTATCACCTGTTTAACCGCAATACTGCTTCAGTAAGCTTAAACAGACAACCAGCTTTGATAGCTGGTTAAATACAGACGTTTACTCTACTTGTTGGTGTTTCACTGCATACGCTTAAAGGGACAGTACAACCAAAAATAATTTACTCTCTCATGTTGTTCCAATCCTGTATTTTTTCTGTGTAACATTTTGAATAATGTCTAGTACAAAAAAGCCGTGCTTGCTACTCCATCAGTGGTATAATAATAATGCAAACCTAAAAATATGTAAAGAATTAGTTAATAAATGTGAGTAAAATGGTAATCACAATACCTCAATATGGTTGCTCTTTTTCAGTTACAGTGGATTGGGATGGGAGCTTTTAAGTAACTAAAGGCAAAAAGAAGAAATGTTTGGCATGACCTTTTTAAATAAGCAGCTTGCTGAAAAGTGAAATGTCTGACGTGATCTCAGGAGTCTTCATTACAAGAAATGAACATCTGGAGACAAATGTGTCTTTTATGCCTCTGTGAGTCTGCGGTATTATTAGAAAGTGAAACATACATTTATCATACACACGTTCTGCTTCATTAAATAAACACAGTTGTATAATCACAAAACACAAAGCAGTTTACCTCCAAAGTAAATCTATTTAGCAGGCTTGTTACTGTACCAGCAAAGCTGTTTACTGCCCACTATTAACTGCTGTGCTGGTTCTACAGCAGCGAAACTGTAAGTGCTTGGTCAAAAAGAAAGCTGCTGTATCAGTTGAGAATTTACACTTGGAGAAATCAGCAAATCTCCAAAATATTTTGTGCTTTGCAACATATGTTCTGTGTTAAAAAGAGTCACTGCATCTCTTTTAAATGCAACTATCAATCTACCGATTCCTCCCTCTACGCTCGCGATGTCTGACAAAAACAGATACAATTTTCAGTCTTTTCTCTTTCCATGACTTAAAAATATTTTATTTAATTTTATAATTTTTATTTATAATTTTATTTTTGTTATGTTACACTTATTTATAATTTTTTATCATTAGAAGTAAATAAATAAATGCAGACACACACACACATATATTTATATAGCCTATATATATATATATATATAAATATGCATTTATTTATTTATTTCTAATAATCTACTTCTACTTTACTTTCCCATTTTTTTTTCCAATTGTATGTTAAATAGAGGATCATTTGCAGCAAAATAAATCAAATCAAATATATATGTATATTTTATTTATATTTATAATTATATTTTAAATATATATATATATATATATAATTTTTTTACCTGTAAATTCACCCATTTTTCATCAAAATGAATTCAGAAAATAATTATTCTCTTTATTAAATTGACGTTTATCTGTGTACCATCTGCAGTCTTTTTCAGTTGAACCCTGATGAGGCCTTCTATATAGAATTCTGAGATCACTAAAATTTGATACATTTTTAATGGTTATTTGTTTTTCCTTTTGGCTACTTATGTAATCAACATTTGTACCGTGCACAAACCCTTGCTACTAGCAATATCACGAAAAGTCTCCTGCATTTCACCCAAAACAACAAAGAAAGTCCTTAGGTGAAAACATCAGTCAACTGAAAGTTTATTGGTGTTCTTGTTCTGAGAAGCAGCCGCATATAAACCAGTAAACAGCCACCAAACAAAAACAAACGCTTCTGAATATGACTGCGTCAGTCTGTGTGTTTCTCCGCCTGAGGTGTGTGTTCTCACTGTCTCACTTTGTTCCCCCCATCTCCTCTTATTTGCTACAGGTAGCATTGTGTATTTGGGGATGATGGTAGGGGCCTTCTTCTGGGGCGGCATGGCTGACAAGGTGGGCAGACGGCAGTGTTTGCTCATTTGCATGTCCATCAATGGCTTCTTCGCCTTCCTGTCATCTTTTGTGCAGGGTTATGGGTTCTTCCTGCTCTGTCGCACGATAGCTGGCTTTGGGTGAGTCTGTTTCCTGTGGTACATCTTCAAGATAGGAAATTGGTCAAGTCCAATATATGGATCTTGACAGAGCCTTTAGGTTTTGTACATCATGTCGACTACTGCTTAAATGTTTGGGGTCAGTAAGATTTGTGAAGGAAGAAATTAATACTTTTATTTGGCAAAGATGCATTAAACTGATCAAAAGTGACAGGTAAGGCATAATGTTTCAAAAGATTTCTATTTCTATCAAGCTCAGTCAGCAGAGACCCTAAAAGATTGAACAATGGTATGGGTGTAATATAGAAGATACATTCATATAAGAAAAATGCTCTTGATATAAAGAAGAGAAGTCCAAAAATCCTGTGGTGATTCTTGTGTAAGTTTGTAAGCAAGCAGATATAGAAACCTATCCATTTAACACACCACCTGCATTTTGAGATGGGTTTCTGGAAAGCATTCTCTTTGTATCCTGAGGAACTATACAACGGGCATCTTTTATCAACCCTTCTCTAAAACGAGAATGTCTCTCCTATTCTTTAGATAATAGTCTATTTCAGTCGGACAGTACATTACATCTGGCTGGATCAATAGTCTCTGCAGTGCTGCATTCTTGACTCTCTGTTGATTCTCCATTGCTGGGGGAGACGGTCTGTGGCTCCACGGCTAAAGCTTTGTCTCTCTGATGATGGAGTTATTGAGAATCTTTGGACACATTCAGCTTGTTCCTCCTATTAAGCATTTCACAGAATTAAAATGTCCATATGGGTGCAGTGATGAATTGTTTCATTTACAGTAAGATGTCTTAATGTTCTTGAAAGATACCAAAATACTGTTTTTTCATAATTCTTTGATAAATACAAAGTTACAAAAAATCCCCCCAAAAAAACAATGCAGTCAACTTTTTGGGTACGTAGATTAATCAATAACGTTACTTTCTAGTAATTGATCTGCACTTGCTCCATCTTATTGATAATAACTTCAATTTTATTTTAATTTTGCAACAGAGCACTTGACAGTCAAATGTTTGTTCCTGCGAGCTGCAAGAATTATCACTGAAGGAGAATTTTTTTAAGCAATGTAAAAATATGTACTGTCACCATTGATCAATTCAAGGAATCAAGGAATGCATCCTTACAGAACAACAACAAAAAATCTTTGATTCTTTTAAATGCTAACATTTAGGAATTGGAAATTACGGTTTTTGCTTGAATATTGATCTGAAGAACACACACGGGACTAATTATTCTTGCAGACTAGACTCAGAGTAGTGTTTTAATTAAATCTATCCAATCACTTTACACCAATGGAGTGTTTTCTGTTTAATTACGATTGACACAACAAGGAGTGTTCTTTATTGCCCTCAAGCAGAAAAACATTCTTGCTCTATTTTAAGCAGTTTTCACCTTTTTAATTCTTCAGTCTTAAAATATTTTTGGTCTGCATAACAATCAGCCTTTTTAGGTTGATTCCCGTGATAAGTGTAGCATTATCAAAACTATTTATTTTTGCAATTCTGTTTGGTGATGGTAGGCAATTTTATTAACAGAAATTACATATTATGAATTATGACATGACACAAATTATAAACACAACTTAAAAAGGTCCACAGACCCACACTTACTATGTTTTTTAAAATTACTCTGTAAAGTAAGTGAAAAAGAAACAGTTGTAATTTTCTGAGCTCTTGGACCCTCTGAACTTTTTTCTTCCTTGTCTTGTCCTTCAGGATTGGTGGAGCGGTGCCCATTGTCTTCTCATACTTTGCTGAGGTATTGGCAAGAGAGAAGCGTGGAGAGCATCTGAGCTGGCTCTGTATGTTCTGGATGATTGGAGAGATTTATGCCTCCGCCATGGCCTGGGCCATCATACCTCACTACGGTAACAGAACCAGATTATTTTGCTAGTCATCATTACCAAGGTGTTTAATTATTAATGAAACTTGACAATATTATTTTTTTATTTGACATTGTTACAGAAAATGTCTGTTTTAAACCAATGCTATACATGTCTAAAAACCATGGGACTATAACTATGCCTAAAATAACATGGTTTTATAGTATTTCCAAAAAACAATGATGATGCTTTCTAGTAAGCAAGCAGAATTTGAGAGATAACATACAATACTTAATTAATGAAGTAACACAGGATGCAGTTAGAATTGGATTGCAACAATTTTCTGGGCGAGCTCAGGTCAAGGTGTCTGCTGTTTCTCCAGCATGTGTGGGCCGTCCTCTCACTGGCAGTGATGACTGTGAGGGAGCGGAGAACAGCAGCGCTTTAGGTTAAGTGATTAATGTAGAAACGGAGCACTGCAGGGATATTTAAAGGATGAAGTGACTCCTGTGGGGGAAAGCATAGCCTGATGATTTATGAGAACCTCTACGCTGGAAATAAGCTCCACTCATCAGTAACGAAATAATGGAATAGAGGGGAAGGGAGGAGGAAAGGAGGTGAATGGATATGGAGAGGAGTCTCTCGGCCAAAACGACAGACCGTTTTCACTCCTATTTTGGGAGGCGGGGGGAGGTGTTTGCTCTTTTTTTGTTCTCTCTGAACAGATCGTAATGAGGTTTTTCTCCTTGCCTTGTGAGACAAAACGAAAGGAGTGCTTGATTTATGAATGGCCCTCGGTGGAGCCCGAGCAGGGGACAAGCTGTCAGGCACAGTGGCTAGGAGAGTATTAGGAGTCTGTAGTCGCGAATCAATGGGAAACAGTCATAGGCTGTAAATTGGTTGTCTGTGTATATGTGTGGGGGAGCACAAAGAAGAAGAGCAGCTAAGGGTGGATAGTTTACAATCAATCTCCCTTGTTCTCAAAGTATACGGTCATACAGTGATCATTTACTGTATCTCACTATCCACATGTGCTATTTTTCTCCAATTTCTATCAATTCAATCCAAAATGCAAGTTCTTAAACCCAAATGCATTATGGCACTACATGTGTATTTTTGAAACAGATTGAGAAATCATTCTGATTTATTTAATTATAATTGGATTATTATTTAGTTTGTTTGGATGTAAACTTCGGTGGCATGTATAAAGTATATATAATGCTCTGGTAATGCAGTAGTACAATACTGTACTAGGTTTTATACAATTATAGGTACCACAATGCACCACAGTTTATTGTAGTAAAAACTAAAGTATACTACAGTATTTATTACAGTTTATCAGTTCATTACAGTTAATACTACAGTTCTCTGTAGCATTTATTAATAAAGTGTATATATATATATATATATATATATATATATAGTAAAATACTCTTTACTGTAGTATGGTTCAAAACACTGGTATTTACTATAAATTGCTATAGTATTTTTTATGTGGCTACATCTCCAGAAGAGGGCGCACGATTTTAGGTATCGTTCCTATTTGTAATGCTGATGGTCAGAGTTATGCACCAAACTATACCAAAGGGTTTGTTTAAAACTGTAATATTAATGCTTGCTTTTGCAAACATAACTAATAATGAATGAATTATAAATGGAAATAAGATCGAGCTGCATGCTGTGCACTGTGTGTACTATTTGGGTAATTCACTGCCTACATAGTCAGCTTTCTTTTATAGCAACATGAAAAACAAACTTTTTTTCATGAATTTATTTGGAGCACTGTATATTTGCAGGAACCGCACAACATATCATCTACGTAAGTGGTACAAAAGAGGTTAGACTCACAACTGATTTCAGTAGAGCTATGCTAACTCTCTCAGTATCTTTACACAAGTACAAATTTTTTATATTTATATAAAAATAGTTATATTTGAATTACACAGAGGTATTTTAGCCATGATTTACAGTACTGAATAAACATTAATAAACACTGAATAAACGGAATCATATATTAGCATACCACTTTTACTGTTTTTACCATATTTTTTTATGAAATAAATAGCAAAGGTATTTTGCTAGTATGCAATTTTGAAATTCATTGAGCTTCCTTGCATTCTGGGATTTGCTTGTACGGAAAGAAAATGAGGTTTCTACTTTAAATTACTGCATCTGAACGCAGCTTGCTAGGTTTTGGAACACAATAAGCAATAAATGTCCTTACAATTGGAAATGTTTCAAGTCATTACAACATTGACTTTTACAGTTTGTATGCGTAAGTGTGTCTTTTTATTAGCATTAAATCCAACTGTGAGTAGAGCCGCTGGCAAGCCAATGTACAAAATGGTAGGTCTGCTATAGCTGCTGACTCAGTCACCCGTTTCCTCAGTCAATTATGCACATAATCTAGGTAATGAGATTTCCAATGACATGGGTGAAACATTAACCCTCTGGGCTTGCCTGGTGTTGCAATCACAGCTTTATAACTCTCACTTATACTGCAGTGTAGTGTTACCTTCATTATTTACCTCAGGTCCTCACAGAGATACGCTAATGAACACACACACACACACACACACACACTAACTGATTGCTGTATTTCATCATGCCTTATTCCTCTCTCAAAATTCAGGATTTCTTATGTACTATGCATATTATATGATGTTCTTTATAATAGGGCATTATTTTATTTGTGACCCATTATGATGATTTAATTCAACAAGTATGAGTTTGTTTTTTATCAGGAATTTACCGTTACCATTACATCATATGGCAGTGAATGGTTGCTGTCAGAATTAGACAAAACAGCTGATAAAAGCATCACAATAATTCACAAGTAATCAACACAACTATTTCTTGTTAATGTAATGGATTTGTGTGGATTACTTGTGGATTATGCTATTTGGACTATTTTGGCTCCTTAAATTTTTGGGTGTACTATTCCTTTAATGGCCACTTTACATTACTGTAAGTGAAATACAAAAGGCCATTTCCACTACACTGTGGAATAAGTGCATAAGACATTACCGGCAAAAAAAGAAAATGGAGAAGAAGAAAAGGAGCCACTTTTTATAAATTTAATGAGAAAAACATTTTCAGCCTGGGATACTTTTATTGAGTTCATGACAGTCTTAAAGCTGCTTTACGTGATTCCACAAACCTTCCTGACACCACTTAAAATTAGAGATGCAGAATCATTTTGGATGGCGTCTTGGATGAATCCATTTATATATATGCGCTCATGAATATTATAACAGAACTAGGCATTCCTGTAGATCTTTGTGCTCCTGTTTCAGCTTTATCCTGATGTTTTTTGGTTCTATCACCTGGAAAAGACACACCAAAGCTCTTTTGTAATCAATCAGCGTTGGACAAATGAAATGGATGCCTTCACTTAGACTATAATCACTGTGACATGCCAACAGTTACTGATAAATGTTTCTGGTTCAAATCCGACAGTCTTATGGCTTGAAGTGCTACCAGGCAGCCAAGTCTTTTGTCTCTGCTGGATCAATAGCATGAAAAATTGTCTGATGTTTTTCTCAGGCTGGAGTTTCAGCATGGGCTCAGCTTATCAGTTCCACAGCTGGAGGGTGTTTGTGGTGGTGTGCGCTCTCCCCTGCGTCTGTGCCGTGGTGGCCTTAACGTTCATGCCGGAGAGCCCCAGGTTCTACTTGGAGGTAAGGAGTGTCTGGACAGATACAAAGTGTATAATAGCTTTGGTTGAGTTTGAAATAAGAGTATTTTACAAATAGAAAATCCATCTCAGATGTTCGTGGATGCTTTATTGTTAACTGCATGTTTCTTAAAACATCATTTTATGACATCTGAAGAAACAGCCTGACTTAAGGGAACACGACTCTCTTTGAAGCTAATGACGCGTGCTTGTCGTGACTCCCTACGCCCCTCTTTTAGGCCTGCCGTGGTAATAGAGGTGGGCGGCTGTCATCTAGCGCTGCGGTTTCCACTTAATCCAGTTAATCTCTCAGGGATTTTTCTATCCTTTCAGGTGGGGAAGCACGACGAGGCCTGGATGATCCTCAAGCAGATTCATGACACAAACATGCGAGCGCGTGGACAGCCAGAGAAAGTCTTCACCGTCAGTCGATTCCCTCACTGCGCTAACTTTAAGCTGCTTACAGCACCAACCATGCTTTAAAGTTGCATAAATTCATACATGATTGTGTCATCCTGCTCTGTATGTGGGCTTCACGGATGTTTCTGCTGTCATTTACTGAGCTGCTTGGTGAGCAGCCTAGTGATGAAGATCAAGCTGTCAACCAAATCGGAAACACTTATGAGATATTCTCTCTTTACTGAATATACTGAACATGTCAGATTTAAAAAATACACACATTTCATTGCATTACATAACAAAAACAAAAATATACTACCCATATAAAGTGAACCAAATCCAAAATCTTTGCTTAAGACCTTTCACCAATTTACACTTGAGTCTAAGTAATAAATCAGGATGGGGAACTAAGGCTTTCAGTGTAAACCTAACTGTAGTAACTGTAAGTTTCTTCTCATAGGTGAACAGAATTAAGGTCCCAAAGCAGATTGATGAGTTTGTCGAAATGCAGACCGAATCTGGCAACCTTTTCTCAAGAGTGATGTTCAGAGTGAAGACTGAGCTTCATGGGGTGAGTTTCATGATGTCTAACCGTTCAGAAATGATATCTTCCATGTAATCATTAGCATAAATTACAGAAAATATGTGATTTTTTTTATATGATTCAAATAAAAGTGATTAAAACTCCCTTTTCTGTCCTTCCAGATTTGGCTGAACTTCTTGAAGTGTTTCAATTATCCAGTGAAAGACAGTACAGTCAAACTTGCTGTTGTGTGGCTCACGCTGTCATTTGGGTAAGATCTTGATCTCTATCTCTACCTTCCTTCTTTCTGTCTTTCATATCATTAAAGAGCTCAATACTGTTCTTCTGCAGGTATTATGGTTTATCCGTGTGGTTCCCTGACGTCATCAAACATCTTCAGGCCGATGAATACGCCTCCAAAGTACAAAGGCATAACAATGAGCGCATTGAAGACTTCACCTTCAATTTCACCCTTGAGAACCAGATACACACCAATAGCTTATTTATCAATGACAGGTGACTTAATGAAACTGTAACAGTAATCTTCTTATTATACTAATTCTTATTCTGTGTGTGCATATTATCACATAAATCCTTTTCTTTATTCGTTCCTCAGGTTCATGGGTATGAAATTCAAGTCTGTCACTTTCATCAATTCCACCTTTCAGAGCTGCTTTTTCGAGGATGTGACATCAGTGGGATCTTTCTTTCGAAACTGCACATTTATAGAGGCTGTCTTCTATAACACTGGTAAAATGATCGTTTATATCAATTGACCGTTTAACTCAAAACAGACCGCTTTTTCAACATTTTGTTACTTCGCTGCATGTCTGCGCTTATACTTAACCATCCCTTTCTGCTGTGTTTAAATCTTGTTCATTTATTCACTTGACAGATATTGAAGACTCCAAACTTATAAACACAGATGTGGTAAATAGCACATTTTACCACAACAAGACAGGCTGTCAAATGACGTTTGAAGATGATTATAGTGCATACTGGGTCTACTTCGTCAATTTCTTGGGAACATTGGCAGTTCTGCCTGGCAACATTGTATCTGCGCTCCTCATGGACAAAATTGGCCGCTTGTCTATGTTAGGTGAGACAGATATTTGATTTTTATGCAGGTTGTACCATTTTGGAGATAGATTTGAGATGAATACTTGTTATGTGTGAAAGAATAGCTTGACGTAAATATTCTGTGTTTTGTCAGGGTTTTCCATGATTCTGTCTGGTATCAGCTGCTTCTTCCTGTGGTTTGGCACCAGTGAGTCGATGATGATTGGGATGCTGTGCTTGTACAATGGGCTGAGTATCTCTGCCTGGAACTCCCTGGATGTTGTGACAGTAGAGCTGTACCCTACGGACAGAAGGTGGGTTTGTACTCATACATAATAAAATATGCTACCAGACATGCAACAAAGCTGTTTAACGATCCCCATTAAATATCAATGTAACACTAACTTTCTACCTTTATTCTCTTCCATCCTCCCTCCCTCCACTTCTCTATTTTAGAGGAACTGGATTTGGCTTCTGTAATGCCTTGTGCAAGCTAGCCGCTGTGATGGGAAATCTAATTTTTGGATCCTTAGTGGGCATCACCAAAGCCATCCCCATTCTTCTAGCCTCTTCAGTGCTTGTAGGGGGAGGTCTGGTGGGACTGCGACTGCCTGACACCAGGTCAAATGTCCTCATGTAACCTTTGTGTCGGAGGTCTGGAGAACCTTAAAAAGCTTGACTTAACCCTCATTCCTCATTGTTGTACACTGTGTACTTTTATTGTGTTCATAACAAGATACTTCTCAATTAGGCATCATCACATCTTGACAATCTTTAGACATTTTTTTTGCAATAATAAAACGTCTGCACCTTCATACTGTACAGTTCATTTTACCAATGTTTCCTTGTGGCGTTGCAGAGGTTTATAATGGCCCAGGAATGAACGTGAGCGTAAATATTAATGTCTCCTTATTAAGACTTGTGCAAAACAACCTGTTAATGAGCAACCCAAACCTGCTGCAAGTATGCAGAGAGGATAATCAGACACGCCGAAAGCTCAGCACAGCTGCATCACAGCTGGCTGACTGAATCCTGAGAATTACTAAAGAGATGAGAGACTGAGTGCTACTGGTAAACAACTCTTTATTCAGTTATTAATTTCAGGATCTGACTATACATAGTGCAAACATTATCCACACTTTCTAATTTTTCCACACTTTTTTTTTTGCATATGTACTCCAATCTCTGATGAAAACACTCATTCTCAAAGTACATGTATAAAGTTTTTGCGGCCAAAAAAAAAATCCTATTTTGTGCTCTGCAGTATATTTTGTCCATAAGCTTTTTATTGCAAGCCTGTTTATTTCATATAAACAGTCGTGTGTAATCAAACTTGTTCTGCCACTTTGTCAAACAGCGAATGGCCTTTTGAAACTGTGCCTCTCCTACATAAGATCATCATCACGTATGAATTGAGGTGGCTGCTGTATTTGGTATCATAGAGTGTTTATCTGCCAGGGTCGATCATGCAAACCGTCTTACAATCTGACAGAAAGGACTGATGACAATCAGACCGGTCATGTCCCAGAAAAGCTTCTTTTATGTACAGTGTCAAAGACTCATCTTGTTGACACGACAGGTTTGTTGGTGCAGAGGGAATTTAGAGGGCCCACCTCAACATATGGGGTCTACAATCTGTGGAGAGGGGAAGAGAGATGTGTTTGATAACCATATGACACCTGATACATTTCGAAGTATCATTTCCAAGCCAAGTGAAGAGGATTCTGTTTAGGTTGCTTGTACAAAAGGACTTAGATAAATATAGATTTACATACACTACCATTTAAAGGTTTGGGGTTAAACTTTTAATTTAAGAAATTACAGGTTATACGGATTCATTAAATTAAGTAAAGACACAATGTTAAAAAAATATCTCAAATGTGTGCTGTCCTTCTGAACTTACTATTCATCAAAGGATCCTGAAAAAAAGCAGTACAACTGTTTTCAACATGGATATAAATAAGAAATATTTCTGGCGCACTAAATCGCCATATAAGAATAATTACATTACATTGTAAATTCTGCTTTCATAACACATAATGTCTATTTTGATGAATTAGCTTTAACAATCAGTGCCAAATTCAGTTCTCTGAACAACATAAATCAATAGCGTTACTATTATCTAGCTTTTGCTATGTTTTGAGAGGTCTACAGTAAGAGATCTTAGTTAAAAAGATTAGAACCTTTTATAGGATTGATGTTTTTTATTTGATTTGGCTTCCAAATAACCAAAGTGGCTTAAAGCTGTCTCACTCTCAGCAAAGCTATGCAGTTTCTTGAAGGCGTTATTTATAAATGAGATTATAAATGATCAGCGCTGTACTGTCCTTGATCTAAGCCTGTCTTCATCTGAAAACCTCCTTTGTTTATTTATGCATATGGTTTAGTGTTAACATGCTGTCTGAAATGATGTGTGTGCTTGTGAACAGTACAAACTGTGTGTGTATATATCTGTGTATGGGTAAATGTGTGCTTATCCATGTATATTTTGTACATAGGGGTTACAGTAATCGATTCACATGCTGAATACTGTGTGTAAACATTTTTGGGGACATTTTCGCTGAAACTGTTTACTGTTCATCTGTCATTGCAGCACTGTTCCTAAGAGCCAGTCGTCCTGAGACATCACAGAACAAAACTGCATGTATTAAACTTTTCGGGTCTGTGTGCTCAGCTCTCCAGAGAATGTCGCACTGTTGTGTGTTTTATGGCAGAAAAATACAGAAGAATAAAGCTGTCATATTTTGTGAAGGTAATAAAGATGTGCTGAAAAGTGTCTGGACCTGTTAATATGAAACAATGCTTATTAGAAGAAAAACATGCACAGACTGCACTGGACTAATTTGTGAGTAATACTACAAGGTTAAATTGACTGCAAATGTATGTCAACACACAATATCAAACACATTTTAAGTATTTATAAAGGATTGCCACATTTTAATTTGACATAACGGACCTAAAATTAGTTTTATTTGATGAGGCTGATGTTTAGAGGTGGAGAAAATGCCCATGTTTATATTATGTCCATATTTAAAGGTGCAGTATAGGCTATAGTGTATATATATATATCCCTTAAATAAAAGATTTTTAAATTAATAAAAATAAGTAGGCAACTGTGTACATATAACAGCTTTTCACACTTGAAATTGTTAACCCAGTGTTGCAGGAAAGGGGAAATAGAAGTGGCCGCTTTAAGACTGTTGGGTATGGGTGATGTAGTCCACGGCGAAGTGTAATGTGGGTAGTGTAGTTCTACACCTGTGCT
>JAUMHR010000049.1:12326458-12338438 GCA_032361145.1 Enteromius fasciolatus
ATACAATCTGAAAGCAGTGTCTCGTCGGTACTACTGTAAATGTCTACCAGAATAAAAGCTCTTGAGAAAATATGATCGGAATTGATCGACGTTTTTTCTTTTTAAATAAAATAAAGCATTAAAGTGATCTAAATTGACAGTAAAGATAGATTTATTTTTACATTTTGTTAGGTTTTTACTATCTATTAGGTTGATACTAATTTACAACTATGTTACACTATTAATATATACTAATGCTTATTTATAAATACATTTTGTGCATTCATAATACATTAACTAATTTTAATTTATATAGCTTGAAAATGTTACAAATGCACATTATCATTCATAAGACTTTTGAATACTTGAATATGTCTACTCAGCAATGCATTAATTTGACCAGAAGTCACGGTAAAGACAATTTTACAAACATTTTACAGAATTTGTAATTCATTTGAACTTTCTACCCATCAAAGACCAAAGAAATGTATAATTATTATTTTTCATTAACAAAAGTGCTTTTATCATTGATAATAATAAAAGAAAAAGTTTCTTGAGTAAATCAACACATTCAATTACTACTGTGTGACACTGAAGACTGCAGTTTTGCCATTACACAAATAAACTAAATAACTTTTGAACAGTAGTGTGCATTTAAGAATGAAACCATCTATATTTAGTTTAAGGATATCACAGAGAATAGGTGGGGTTTCCTGAAAAACCACAACAGACAACACGTTAGTTACCACATAGCAACACCCTGACAACCACCCACAATAACCCAATGTGACAGTGAGTTCTGCATGGACAGCACCACTTTTCTCAGAAAATTTCATTTAGCGTTCACTCGTAACTTAACATTTATGTTAAGTTATTTATAGGAAACTGTAGAATGACTAGAAAACGGTTCATGAATCATTTTGAAGTATAAAGCCAGGTAAGTCATTATTATCTTAATGTATGCAAATTTAGACATTAGCAGTTGGTGTGCACAGGGGACTGTGTCTAATGAATGACCACAGGAAGGCTTCTTTTACGGTAAATGATTTATAGTGTTTTCCTGCTCTTTTTCTCTCTCTCTCTCTTTCTGTCTTGTGTGTGGTTTTTCTGGCTTCCTCCCTCTGCCTTGCACACGCTCTTCCTTCCTGACCCTGTAGTTAACCCGCTCAGTAAGACTAGACAACACCATGACTGTGCCCAGAGAAAATCCTGTGCGGCTCAGGCATCATTAAATCACCATCTGCATATACTTTGCATTAGATAGTAGACTCATATATATATATATATATATTATATATATATATGTATTTTTAATTTTATTTCCGCGATCATCAATGTTTAAGGTTTAAAAATATATCTAATGAAATTATGTATGACACAGTAACGCTTACATCTTTATATAAAATACTTTTGAGTTATGTATTTATTCTTTGATAACCTAGGACATTTTTTTTTATTATGAAGGAAATGTTGGTCTGCATAGTTCTGCTATCATTTTGGTTCTGAACAATAATCAAGCTTGTGAATCATGAGGTATAGTGACCTGCATCTGTTATATCCGTTAAACCACTTAACCTTTGGCCCTTCTGTAGTAAAGAGGATATTTTACACCAGACTGTGTCTATCTCTCTGGCTATTGATGTAGGGGTGAAAGGTAAAGAAGGCATGAAAAGTTTATCTATCGTGCATAAACGCTCAGGCACACATCACTCTAACCCCTTCAATAATTCATTGCTCCTCTGTTTGTCCTCAATCAGTCGACAGATAAAAGTTTAATGCAGTTTCCAGCATGTGTTGCACACTAACTGCAGGCTATTTTTCTTTTACAAAACTGGAATAGGGCTTGACTTAACTCAACTGACATCTAGTGGAAGAACATCAGAACTACATGCATGATTTTAATGCTTTGTGTTGCAAATAAGGCTAGTGAGATATTTAAAACAGTGCTTCTCAAACGGTTTTGGCCTCAGGGTACAACACGGTATCAAACTGGGAACATGCCACTTGCTTGTTTAATTTGACTGCTGTTACCATTAAATTTTAATGCAATGATTTGCATTAAAATACCATAGAGTTTCAGTGTGCATTTTCATCAAAAACTAAACATAGGAATTGAGAATATTTTAACAAGTTGATCAGCTGTTTATTTTGCTGTATGATTTTATGAGCAAGGCTTAGATACCAGGACGTCTACGGGAGTTGCCTTGGAATATATCTTTTTGATAATTTTCAAATTTCAATACCGGTTCAGTTAGACACATTGTGCTTTCATAATGTAGTAAGGCCAAGATTATGATATGTTCATGTGTGTTATTTTCTTTTAAAATAACACACATTTATTGAGGATTGTGTTTATTGAAGATTTGGTCCATGTCCATATTGTCTTGAATTTAGTGTATTGTGTGATAAATGTTTGCAACAACTGTCTTCAGGGAAACTTCGGAGAGAAATGAAAATGCACAATAATTTAAACTAAATTATTGTGCATCCTCTACTCAGCACTCATGACCAGTTTTTCTGCTGTCTCTTATTATATCTCGTTCTCTCACTTTTATATAGTTCTATATTTACGTATGTGTTTTTTTGTTCTTCTTTGTGTAGCTTGTACCTGTACAAATTGGGAATTGCTCCCCAGATCCAGGACTTGTTGGGGAAAGTCGACTTTACAGGTATGCCACAGTTATTTAAATAAAAACTCAAATTTAGCTCAGGTCTGCTTGTAACCACAGTACATAATAATAATTTCAGCAGTAATAATATTAACATTTAAACAAATGTATAATAACAGTTTTTCAAAGGCTAATCCTTAACATATTACCTAAGTCATAAATATGGGGTATCTGCAATCAATTTAAGATGGGAAGCACATAGTGGTACTGGCTTACAATCGCAGAACTCAAGCACAGCCATGCAATTATATCCATAACTGAAATGTAGATCCACTCCTGTCAGCTCAGATCACAGGAGAAAGAAAAGGAGAAAAGTGCCTCAGGTTTTAATGATAATGAACACTCTGCAGTTAAACCTAGCCGTTAGCGTTTGATTAATGATGGGATTGTAATGACAGGTAATTACTGCTTTAGCTCTCTTCAGAGTATAAGTCTTCAGCTTATTCGTTATGCTGCTGTCAATGAAGTATCAGGAAATCTGAGTAACGATGTGGTATGTAGTGAATTAATAATGAAACTGAAAACACACTGACATTTAAAGCAAGCTGTTTGTGCAGAAAATTACTTATGTAGTGGTTTGGTGTTGGCACACTTTAAAGGTGTATTATAAACTGATTTAAAGTTGACTTGTACGATGTGAACAAATGGTCACTAATTCTATCTGTCTTGATAGACTGAACTGCAAAACAGCCTTTGTTATTTTGCAATCAATACAAGCACAGATCTTGTACGAAATGCCGTAGGTTACCAATAGTTTGCCAGTGATAGAAAAAAAAAGATATATGAAATGTAACCTTATGGATGACATTGCATGTTCTTTTTGGACAGAGGAAGAAATCAGCAACATGAGGAAAGAACTGGATAAATATGGCATCCAGATGCCCACCTTCAGCAAGATCGGTGGCATCCTGGCCAATGAGCTTTCAGTAGATGAAGCTGCATGTGAGCGACGTCACCTGTTTCTGCTATTCATATGTTTACATTAAATGCATAGAATCTTTACTGTCAGGATCAAATGCATTTGTCCTCTTTCTGATCTATATGTGTAGTACACGCTGCTGTCTTCGCCATTAATGAAGCCATTGACAAAGGTCACGCAGAGAGCACAATGGTGGCTTTGCAGAACCCCAATGCCTTACTGAGAAACACGCAGAAACCACTGGCCCAGGCCTACCAGGACAAACTGAGCAAAGCTAAGAGGAAGAAAGAGGATCAAGCTTCAGGGCGGGTAAACTAGATATTCATATTAAAAAAAATAAAAACAACTCTTCAGTTCAAAGTTTTGTGTCTGGTAAGATATATTATGTAATTTGTGATGTGATGTGATGACAAAGCAGACATGGATATTATGCTGCAAGAATGCTAGTATTTTTTTTACAAAACCAATGCAAACCATTTTTGTATGTGATTTAAAACCTGATTTAAATTGGGTTTTGGAAATTATGCACTGTGCGAACAAAGCCTTAGTCATGCACAGGCAAACAGTAAAAACTCCCAGATGAATATCTCAATCTTTTTAACCTAAGCACTAATTTACAGGGAGGACTGTATATGTTGCTGAAAGCAAATGTCCAAAGGTTGCCTGCAAAGCAAGTTTGTCTGCGTTTCTTCTTGCAGCCTCCTTTCAAACAATCTCCTGCATTCCTTAACTTGCAAAATCAGCAGGATTTCGATTAAAACATAACAGAATCAGCCTCACTAGTTAAATGCTGATGCCCTCTAACTCTCCTCACACACACTGCTGACTCCAGTATCACCTGATCCCCTGATGTTGGCTCAGTTGAATAGTCATTTGTTGTGTGTACACATCTAAGGTTGTGAGAATAGTGTATTACTGCTCAGGGATTTTCTCTTATTATTTAAGTTTTAGTCTGGTGTTTAGATCTTTGCTCACAGGCACAATAGTGAAAGCTCATGTCTTGCTGGAATCAAACCAACAGCATTCTCTTTACTTTCCCTCAGTAATATAATCTTTTTATATGTGTGTGTTCAGCGTTCGTCGGTTGCAACTGAAGAGAGAGATGTGTATGAAGAATTGCTGACGCAGCAGGAGATCCAGAGCAGTGTAGACCTTGTGAACAGTAAGTGTTTTTTGTTGTATATAAAAAAATTTAAACTCATCAAATGTATGACTTAAAATTTAGGTGGAATATTTATTTATATATATATATATATATATATATATATATATACACACACACACACACACACAAAATCATCTAGAAGCTTTCAGGGAAATAAATATGTAATAACACACACACACACACACATATATATATATATATACGGTATTTTTTATTTAAATGATAGTTATTTATGGGATGCCCTGCAACTGACACATACTGTATGGCATAGTATTATATAAATGTTACATGATAATGATTTTCTCACTGTAGCATCAGAAGCTATTCAACAATTAAATCAGGCTCTTGATGTTGAGGATCAGAAAGCCCTTCTGGCCAGCCTTAGGTTGCCTGCACTTGGACTCGTGGGAGTCCTTGATGACAACTCCAGCTTTTACCTCGACCACTTCACATCCTACAGGGAGCATAAAGTTAAGGTACTAAAGCAGACTTTCCTCTATCCGGTGAAATTACTTTTCAGTCAAATGAGTTTGATGAGAATATTCATGACATCTGTATGCAGGATGCTGGTGCGGGTGCTCAGCTGGAGAAGGAAGAGATACAGAGGGTCATCACTTCCTGTAACGAGTTTGCAGAGGCAGAGAAACGAAGTATGTTGCACATATACAGCCCTGACTAGCCTAGAATATAGCCTGTAAATATGAAGATCTGTATTTTACTGTTTCTCATTCAACATTTAACATTTAAAAGTGTCAAGTAGGTAAAAATAAAAAAGTGAAAAAATGTGTTAAGTGTTTTTAAAGATTTTGTGAACATTTATATAATGGCTAAATTCAATATTAAAATAGGGAAACTGAGCTTAGATATTCAATATCGAACATAACTAAAGTGGACGGATACAGATCTTTAAAAGCAGTTTATACTGTATGTCCCTATTCCGTTTGAATCTATATGATTGTTCTGTTTGCTTGTCTGATACTATTGATTGTCGTGCTCTTAATGGACACAGAACAGGAAGCGGTTGTTGCAATCAATGCAGCTATTCGACGAGGCGTTCCAGAAGAGACTGTGGAGGCGCTTCTGAACCCAGAGGCCCAGTTACCCATCGTCTATCACACTGCTGCCAGCCTGTACCAGGCCGAGCTCTTCAGCCTGCAGCTCGGCTGTCAGGTCAGCTCTCTTACTCTATTATTCCATGTGTAGCTTTTTTTTTTGTCCCTACTTACAAAAACTAGTTTTCATTTTTTACCATCTCAGAACAAGACCGGTCTTAGTCATGAGGAGCTGTGTGTAGCTGTGGAGATGCTGTCTGCTGTGTCTGTGTTAAATGAAGTGCTGGACACTAAAGACTCTGTGGCTGTCATTGAGCAGCTCAGTGACTCTCCACTGGGGTTCAGTGGTCTGGATGCTGACAATTTACAGAGGTACAGTGATACTACTGACTAAAAAGAGAGATGTGTCGAACTATAAGGCACACTGAGACACAATTTAGTAATTCTGTTGTTTTGTTTTGTTAGATACGCAGACACACTGATCCGTCTGAGAGCTGAGTCCCTCGCTCAGGGTCAAGAGTTCCTTACCTGGAACGATGTTCAGAAATGCATTGACACTGTCAATGTCCAGGTGCACGAGGAACATGAAAGTAAGCAAACTCATGTGTTACAGTTTCCACAAAATTATTAAAAGGCTACACTTTTTATTACACTGATAACTAAGAGTAAGAAAGTTTTTTTTCTTTTTTGTAAACACAACAATGATATTGTTTTGATCTGCATATCAGAATGATCATATGACATCATGGTGTTGAAAATTCCGTTTTTTCACTGCTGGAATAAAATACATTTTAAAACATCATCTTAAATGGTAATATCCTAACAGTTTTTAAATACATTAATGTAGCTTTGGGAATCTTATGAGTTTTCTTTCAAAAACCTTTTTTGAAAATCTCAGACTCCGAACTTTGATCAACACAGAAGTTGGAAATGAAAGTATTTCAATAGTTTTTTTTTTCCTTTTATAATATAACATATATAATATAACAAAAAGTGGTCTTCTTAGTAATTATGTTTTATAGATGGTTTATTAAATACAATTAACTTTTTAAGATGAATAAATTGTACCATTCAAAGAATGTCTTTCATAAGAAAATTGAAATTCTGAAATTCTGTTTTAAGATTCTCACAAATAAACATTTATCATTTTTAATTTAAACATTTGATCAGCATTTAATTATAATACAAAACATTATAAATGAACATCAAACAACATGTTAGTGTATAAACAACAAATTTCCTTTTGTCTTTTTGTTAGTCCAAAAAAAATATTCCGTTGAATACTCCAATTGTTCAGCTCATAAAATTCCCATATTCCCTGTATAGGAGTCATCGCTATTGCTGAAATCAATGAAGCCCTAAATTCTGGAGATCCCGAGAAGACACTCTCCGCCCTGCTGCTCCCTACAGCTAAACTAAAGGGAGTCAATCCAGCCAACGCCCAACACTATCATGATCTACTGCTGACCACAAAAGACCTCATCTGCAAGGTGAAACAGTGCTAAACCAATGAAATGTCTAAGAGTCTGTTATTTCAGATATTTTTTCTTCTACAAATTATATGGACACTTTTCCTTCAACACTTTGTTTTTTTTTCTTTTTCCACTTTCCAACTTTCCTGGTCTCAGCTTGATTTAGTTTTAAGTTCACACTTCAGTGTAAGTGTCCAACTCCTAATCAAGTCAGGAGCCTCTTCTAACCATAACATCCTCAACCCACTGTGAGGCCATTTTATTTAGATAAGGAAGCCCCCCCTTACAAGCCACAACAAAAACATCCTGCTATTCAAAAGGACTCAACTCAAAGCCATCGAATCTCTAGAGCTAAAAGATCTAAACCTGACTTGGGAAGTTGACGTTTTTGTGAGGAGGTACGAGAGGAAGGGGTCCAGACAGCTATGGAAAGAACAGAGACATTCGATTGCTTTGTAGTAATAATACAAGTCATACTGCTTCTGAGTGTACAGCTTTACATAGTGTGCAAAAAGAAGTGCATTGCATGGGGCAAAGCACACTAAAAAGATCCCAAACACCAACGTGCTGGCCTTTATGTAGTTTTTCCAGTCACAACTGGAATGATTTAGATGATAGATGATAGATCCGTAAACAAATGTGATGACCAGCGATGGCAGGATGAACCCCATGTTGATCAAAGTCAGTCTGTATGGAATCAAAGCTTGGTTAAAAGATTTTTCATAGGACTGGATATCATGACACGTCACCAGCTTTTGTCCGAGAACTTCATAGCTTTGCTGAATCATAAACTCGGGTATCATCGCAATAGCAAAAACTATCCAAATTGATAAACTGGTGCAGATCGCATAGTATTTTTTTGCCATTGTCTTGTAGAGGAATGGGTGGACCACTGCAATGTAGCGCATCACACTAATGCACATATGGGCATAGATGGAGCAGTAGATGTTCCCATAAAAGCAAGCGACCACCACCCTGCAGACAAGCTCTCCAAAGATCCAGTGATTGTTATTGAGGTGATAGTGGACTCTGAATGTGAGGGAAATCAGTAAGAGGAGGTCTGAAGCTGCTAGGCTCAAAGATAGGATACCACTGGAAAGATTCTTCTTTCCGCTGAGGCAGATTAACACAAAGACATTAGAGGGGATCCCAATGAGGATGGCTAGGATGTACGCCGATGGAATGATCCTAGTGCTGACAGTTCCAGTGGTGTGATCGATGACATTGGCACTGGCGTTTATCACAGGCACCTGGAAGGATGTGTTTGAGACTATTGTTCCAGGATATGATTTGGGTTGAGCTAGTTTGTTTGCTAAATTGATTCTGGAACCTTTAAAAAACAAAAAAAAAGTTAGAAAACTGCATTAAAAGATACAGTATACAGTGTGTTTCACACAGATTTATATTGAAATCTGGTTACATTTAAACTGAAGTGAACATAATTCAACAAATTATTAGGTAACATTTACACATTTAATACTAAAACATACAGCATTTTTGTTATTTTATTAGCTTGGAAAATCTGAAAAACTTGAAATTTAGTGTTCAAAGACATGAGTCTCATTTATCAATATAATGTAGAAAGAAGCACAAATCTGTGCATTATCGAACGTTGATAAATGTGACGGATGACAAAAAACGTTATGATATGAATATCATGCCACTTAAAACGTCCCCACCCTATTGTTTACGACACGGAGAAACAAAACCAGGCCAAAAAGAGGAAGGGATTTTATGAAAGAGAAATGTATTTTTCCTCAAAAACACCAGGTAACCTTGTAATTGCAAACAATTATGCTGTAACCTTCATTTATGCAATTTATATATATTAAAATATTAGTAAACATAAACATTACAGCATCTTTCCCTTAATGGTATTCAGAACAGGACACACATTAAAAAGTAGTTCTAAAATTATACTGTATATTAAACTATAAAATAAAACACATTAGGCTATTGGCATTATAAACAGCATCCAAACGGTTTGCTTAATGTGTAGCCTAAAAAAATTAATTTCTGTGTAAAATTCTTCACATGCGTCAAAACATTTTTTGTTTGGCCACAGACTCAATTCCTTTTACAGACTTAATTTCCGTTTTTCTCTGTGCGTGATAAAATGATTGAATCTTCTTGGTCTGCTGTTTGCACTGCTCTTCACACAAATAAAGCGAAAGGCCATTCAAATCCTAATGATTCGCTTCCTACTTACAGAATCCTGTTACAATTTCCCAGAAGTTTTAAATGCTCCAGGTGACTCCAAAACTAGCGTACACAAGCTGAGACTTGATCTTGAGATTTGATCATAGCCGCTGCTCACATCCGTATGATAAATTCCAAGTTTTGCGTAGAAATGACAGCCGCCCATTTTTAACTATGCAACATTATATTTACTTATAATTGAAATTAGTTTATCATTTTGGGGCAATATCTCTCGCTCTTTCCATCATTATGCTTAATTTTGAAACGCTGTATTTAGAGAATAATTTCTTTGAAGTGAAAATGTTGAATGACATAGACTGCTAGAGTAGCTCTGACTAAAAGAGACAAGTCAGTTAAAGTCTTGATGTCTGTCCAAGTTTACATCTCTACCACATATTAATTAGCTGTTGAACCGAAAGAGAAGTTTTTTCTTACCTGCGTCTTGAAGTGAGACCTCAAAGATGAATGGTAATAGCAGTAGCACAAAATCTCTCCACATTGTCGAAAGGTTTTTCCAGTTAATTTTTTACAAACAATTGTTCATCAAACTAGACATGATCTACTAGTGACTCTTGTGAGGATCACTCTCTAGACAAATAACTGTCAAGTTAGGAGTCTGCATTGAAGGGTGTGATGTGTTTCTGGTTTCCTGTCAAGGGCTCAGGGAGTCTGCGTCAGTATTGCTCAGGGCTAATTTTCCAGGCATGTCAGGAAATGCTGCGAGATGAGACACTTCCGCCAGATGCAGTTCATGGACCAAATTATTTACAAACATTTGATCGCCAATAGGTTATTATATATAGGAAAGTTTAACTGGAAATGTTTAACTTGAAAAGGTCTCTGGCCTTTATTGGATAAATGTGTCCCTATAATTAATTTCTTATATAATTAATTAATTATTTGTTTCTTTCTTTCTTTCTTTCTTTTTCTTTCTTTCTTCTCCCTTCAGATAAAGACAACGGTATTTATTTTTTGTCTTGCAGAATATCATTGTGTTAATAAATTATCAGTAGTACAGTATGATCAATCTTTTCCTTTTTATTCCATCATCATACTATGTAAAATGCAGTATGGCATTGCAATCTTGCAGTCTTACACTTAAACTCCATAATTTGTTTCCCCACCCCTCCATTCAGTTTTCACGAAATCCCTTCTTCCCTATTACTATTGGATTTTTTCTAAAGTGGGGAAAAGTAATAGTCTGTGTTTATGTTTTATTATATTGCTTTTTAGTGTTCATCGTGTATTAAAACTGTTTAGTGTAAAAATGTTTAGTGAAACCTTTACTCTTAACATTTGACAATGTATTGAGATGCTATGTGTATGAATGCTGTGAAAAGACTTGCTGTTCAGCATAAACTAGACACTTATTTAACCAGTGATAGTTGCACAGAATGTCTTCCACCTTTACCTGATTTGTTTAGTTAGATTTAGAGTAATTTGATCTGTTATAGCAGATGATTTGTTTGCCCTGTGACAGTGTGTTCAGTTGTTAGTATGGAGCATGTGCTGACTGTGTGTTGTGCTGTAACAGAATTCTGGAGATGAATCTGCTGTGCTGTGGCTGGACCAGATCCAGGAGGCCGTGCACACTGCCAACCAGGACCAGGAGGATGCACTCAAATGTAAGTGTGCAACCAGATATAAGCTTAATGTAAGCTTTTCTCAGTCTATGCGTTATACACATCCCTAAAAAGCATGTGCATTACTGTAATACACGTGATGCACATATAGTCTATGACCGTTCAGTCATAGACTTAATAGACGGGGCAGTGGATAGGGAGCCTAATGGATAGGTAGTTGGACTTGTAACCCAAAGGTCGTGGGGTTTGAGTCCCAGGTCTGGCAGGGTTTGTGGGGAGTGAATAACTAGTGCTCTCTCCACCTTCAATATCACGACTGAAGTGTGATTCCCCCAACTGCTCCCCTGGCTGCCCACTGCTCCGGGTGTGTGTTCACGGTGTGTGTGCGCGTGGTTGTTCACTTGGATAGGTTAAATGCAGAGCACAAATTCCTAGTATGGGAAACCATACCTGGCCACACGTCACAATATTTTCTTCAGAAAATTACTAGACATATTACTAGAAAATTGAATGAATTCTAACATTTGTGTGATTTCAGTGGCTGAGGCGGTAGCAGACATTAACAGGGCAGTATCTGAGGGAGATGCTAATGCTACACTAGCTGCTCTGCAGTCTCCAGATGCAGGTCTTCGAGCGGTGCTGTCTGAATGTGCTCATGTCTACCACAGCCAGCTCGCTCACTTACAGAGCACTCAAACAGTACAAGGTAACTTTATCTCACCCTTCAGATGTGCTAAACATTAGCAAAATCTGCACTTTAATCTCATCTGTCATTTACTGAATAAGAACTGTGCTACGTTTGAAAAAAAAAAAAAATTATAATTTAAACATTTTTACGTAATTAAAAGTATTTAAATTTAAATTTTTTAATTATTACTTAATTTCCTTTTATGTAAAGCACTTTTCACATTGTGTATGAAATGTGCTTTATAAATAAATGTG
>JAUMHR010000049.1:12397152-12411801 GCA_032361145.1 Enteromius fasciolatus
GTTTCATAAAAGGTTCTTTGTGGTGAAAGAAGGTTCTTCAGATAAAAAGGCAAAAAACAGATGGTTCTGTAAAGAACTTTTGACTGAATGTTTTTTTGTGGAACAAAAAAAATGGTTCTTCTTTCACACAGCTTTAGCTCCAGAACCAAAAGTATTTTACTAAAGCACTGGGACGATTTTGAGCAAACTATTTCCAGTACCATTTTGCACCGATGGTGGGTACTAAGAAGTGACAGAAGCTGATTGACCGTGACATAATTTATGCGCATGAGTTCAACAAGAAATAAAACAAAGAATAACAACGTGAACAACATGAGGGTGGAGGATGTTGTGATCGAAGCTGTGTTTTTGTTGTGTCTGACTGGGGGGTTTCACAATAATGGGCATGGAATAAAGATGTATATGTCAAACATTTAAAAGAACGGAATACGTCTGCAAGATGTCTGTTAAAGATCTCTTGATCTGGAAAGCATTTTCTGTCTAAAAACGTCTGTCAGACATCTTAAAGTTTAACATACATTCTAAATCGACATCTTAAAGACATCTGGTAGAGGTCTATTTGACATCTAAAAAGAAACGTCCTATAGATGTATTGCAGATCCTAAATAATATGTCTTGCAAAAGTAAATGCCGACATCAAATAGATGTTTTGTGTGCTATCAGGGATGTCACTGAGGCTGATAGATGCAGAATACGCCATAGACAAAGTCTTACGGTAAATGCCATTTAAGCTGATAGAAAGTTTACACCGTATGTTTACACAACGTTTTAAATTATGGCAGGTGAGAGTGTTTCTTACACGTTTAAACATCAGTTTACATCAGTTTAAACTTATGTCACCAATACTGTAGTTCCTGGAACTATTTTAGATTCTATTCTGAAGTAGCTAATTTAGTTCCTCCAAACTAAGTTCCTAGTTGCACTGGTGCAAACACACCGAAATGTGGGTAGTTCCACAATTGGTTTGAGTACTATGAAATTATTTCTGTGGCGCAAAAGGCCCTTATGCCACCACCATGAAGAACCTTTTAAGCATCTTTAGTGTATTTTATTCTGTTGTTTTATATTACTGAAAACATAAAACATTTTCAAAATGAAGTAAGAAAAGATTACAAGTCATAACATGAGACATAATTGCTAGGCTGATAATGTCAAATATAATATAATAAAAAAGTCATATTGTTAAAGAGCTACATGGCTGTCTGTCAGTTCATTAAATAACCCTGTTTAATCCATCTAGCTCACTTTTCTACCTCTGCAAAGCTAAACTCTATGCTGATTTATGTTTTATTACAAATTCTGTCACTTTCACCTTTGTCTGTGGATGCTGCTAGTTTTGATTGTTTTTACAACCACCCTACTGAAAAAAGAAAAAAAAAGAACCTGTAATTGCATCACAGATCTTTTTACACTGCATGACTATCAGGGGTAGCATTCAGTTGCTTTTCATTTTGACTAGTCATTATTGCAGTAGTGACTAGTATCTATTTAAATACTACTTGTAAGCATTCATTAGATACTACTATGTATTGTTTAGACACTACTACTTATTCATTAGATACTAGTACCTATTTCGGAAATGAAATACCGATATTTGTTCTTGTTTATTTGTTCCAATATCTTCTTGGCTCAGTCTATTTACTGTACATCTATGTTTTTGGGATTGTGGAGAGTATAATCATGATCCATGATATCGAAGTGCACAATAACTACCACTTCCGCATTTGCCCATGTGTGCCTCCGTAGTATTCATAGGCGGATACTGGAGATATTGCGTCATTGATAGGCGACAATGAACAGATATTTAAATCTGGAATGTTTTTGTATTTACAAATCCTACAGATCTTTTGAGGTAACATAAGTACACATCTGCATGAAATAGCCTATATAACACTGTGCAAGTGGTTTTTGGATATTTTATAAAAAAAAAAACCTTACATATTGTGCCTTTTAAAGCACTAGTAGATAATGAATAAGTACTAGTACTTAATGGAAAAGATACTAGCATCTAAAAGTAATAGTAACATGAAAACCGAAACTAGAGCGGTTTATTAGATTAAATGTTAAATTGCTTGCCATATGCTATAGTTTTATAGATTAAATGTTAAAATGTCTTGCCATAAGCGCGCAGGTAGTGCGCAGCTAGCGCGTGCCTGTAAAGTAATTCCATAGAGTTAACACGTCAAAAGCGGATATTGGCACCAAGTGACAAGATGTCCCTCTCTGTAAAAAACATTTCTGTTACTTACAATCCTATCAACGAGAGCAATACCTTCACCAGCGGGGATTTTATATCGGGACAAGTCATTCTGGATGTAGCGAAGGACACAAAGATGCAGTCGCTGAGTGTGAAAATTAAAGGGAAAGCAAAGGTGTGCTGGTCAGAACGTTATGGTCAAACAACTATTGTTTACTCGGATAAGGAGAAGTATTATTCCGTGGAGACGTTTTTCGTTGTGGAGGACAAAACACATGGTAGGAGGAACTATAGCTGTATATGATTTATGTTAGTATTATAAACATACATCAGGTCGATTAAAGCATGTTGTGTGAATCTTAGGTGAAGAGCGTGAAATGCTGAACGACCCCTACGGACAGCCGTGTAAGTCTGTTCTCAAGTTAGATGAATATTGCAAGAAAAGTTATGGGAATTAAACTGAAACCAAATTCTTCCTTCTATGACTTTTAAGATTCTTCGGTTGTTGCAGAAGGGCGACATGTTTACCCATTCACCTTTCAGTTGCCGCAACAGTAAGTTATACAACTCTGCTTTTCATCGACTCTGGATCTGAAACGTGTAGGCCTATAGATTATAAAAGATGAGATCATAAAATGTACTTTAAAACGGGGACAAAAGAGGGCTATCTTCACGTTTGACACTGCTCATACTTTACAAAGAGTTAACAATTAACCTGTTAATCGCCATAATATGACGTTTCTCATTCACAGCGTAGTCTTTTCTAAACCTCGCTTATCTTACTCAAATCATATTTGCGTTGTCGGTGTCATTAGACGCATCACGAGTTTGTCAACTAGGCTACTGAGGTTTCCAGAATGGAGTTTTTGGACTAAAGGCAAGAATGAAATGATCTCTTCTTTACTCAATGCACTGCTCAATGTAATCATGATGCACTTAGTATGCAGGTCTAGGTGTTCTCTCTGTTTAGTGGTTTTCCTGTCGTCGCATTACGTGCTGGTTAAGCCTACCTTTCTTTTCACATATTAATGACATTTAAAAAGTTAAAAAAAAAATACATTCATATAGTAATTAATACGTTAATTTATTTGTTAATACATTAACATTTCTTTATTTTTCTCCTCAGATTTTTCAGTTCGGTTTTACAATCTCATAATAACTCCACATTTAAACATTCTTTTCTTCATAGACACTTCCCACCATCCTTCAAAAGTTCAATTGGAAAAATTGTGTACTCTTTAGAGGCAAAACTAGAAAGAGCCATGCGTGTTTCTAGCAAAGACAAAACAGAGTTCCACTATGTACCCAAACCTGATATGCCTGGTCCTGAACTAATGGTGAGAATATGATTAAAATCCCATGTATGTTTTACCGTACATTTATCTATATGTTATTATCAATTATGTTATTATATCTATTATATGTTTTGTCTTGTTAGGAACCTCAGTATGGAACCAAAGATAAACAAATGAAACTCTTCACCTCTGGGAGTGTCTCCATGAACATACACACAGAGAAAATGGGATACTACCTTGGTATTTGTTATTTTAACATCTCAAAATCGGGATGTTCCCTAATTGTCAACCATTCTTGTGTCACTTAAAGCTAAAGCTCGAGTAACATCAGCCAGTTTCAGTCAACACGTTCTGTCAGTTTGACAGATACATTTTTAAGTTTTGTCTCAGTAAGTTGCTGTCAGACTTTGTTCAGAGAAAGGCATAATTATTAATAAGACTTAGCATTCATTTATTGTATAGTTTAGTTACTTCCATTATGGTCAAGTTCCATTGTTTGGATTCTATTGCAGGATCATTTGGATACACAAGATCCAGAAACCGCACAGAAAAGCACATTTTTTATGTTTTTGTTGCAAAATGCAAAGAAGAAGATGTTAAAATTGTAAACATCTATGGGGAGCATTTATGTTTTACTTTCTCTTAACACTTTTCTTTTTAATTTTTAAAGTTTTTTTTCCACACCACACAGTTTTGTTTGCAATATACTCTTTTTGAGTATATAGTTACAACGCTGTCAACAGAGTTTTCATTATGAAATTTTAATTGCCATGTGTAATAGGACTATAAAGAGGCATATTTCTATCAAAACAGCAGTCAATTTGAATTTTCTAGTGATATTTTATCTCATAATTCACCTAATTAAGTGTATGTCTCTTCACAGGAGAGGGCTTGAAAGTTTTGGCTGAAGTTCAGAACAATTCATCCCGGTCAGTCAAGCCAAAATACTGCTTGTATGAAAAACACAGTTTTTTTGCAAAAGGCAAGAGAAAGCTTCACAAACATAACCTTTTAAAAGAGGAAGGGGAACCCATTGAGCCAAACTCAAAGAAAACTGTCACCAAAGTGCTGTCCATTCCTCCCAGCCTTGCTGTCTCTATCTTAAACTGTAGGGTCCTCAAGGTTGAGTATAGACTCAAGGTGAGTTTTAACATCTAAAGGAATTTATTTCAGTGAGTGCATACATTAGATTGAGTTATTGATGTGTCTGATTTTATTTTAAATGATAACTTAAGGGCTGTGATTTATTGTCTCTAACAGAGTCTCTGTTACTGAAATTTTTTTTTTACAAAAAATTGTAAATGAAAAAAATAATAATTGGGATGTCTTTACAAATTTACAGTACAGTCCTAACTGAGTGATCTATATTTCAATACGTTCAAATAGGTCTACCTGGATGTGCCATATGCTTCAGATCCTGAGATCAAATTCCCAATTGTAATTCTTCCTCCTCAGCCTGAGTCAGGTGCCAAAAACAGTGACTTTGGAATCTGGAATCAACCACTAGAAAGCAATATGTACCCCAACCCACCTCCTATGGCTCCACAAGCCCCACCACTTATTGTAGTCGAAGCTTCTGATTATCCTGGTCCTCCTCATGTTCAGTTAGGAGCATCTGGTAACCCTGTTCCTCCTCTTGATCTGTTTGGTGCACCTGGTTTCCCTGGACCTACTGGTCAGTTTAGTCCAAATTCTCATTGGCCTGACCCATCACCTCCACCTCCATATCAGGACTATCAATTATATCCACAATTGTCAGACCACCCTGAAAAATCTTGACAAATTTGTTTTAAAATGGTTTTTAAAACAATACGACTGTCTAATTATCATTAGATAGTATTAATCTAATACTAATATCTAATTAATAATATTTTTATTCAAAGATTTGCAAGAATGATTGATATTATCAGGTAGCCTATTTTCTACAAAGTAATTATGAATTTAATATGCTAAAACTTTAAACCAGTTGAAGACTGGATACAATTTGAAGTCCAAACAACAGTTAATCAGTCTATTAAGTAGCCTAATACTCGATGTTTTTATAACTTTTTTTGAGCACACTTACTGCAATCAAACAAATGTCCAATACATGATTTATTCTTTTTCTAATGTGGCTGAATAAGTAAAACATGTTTGTAATATTATATTTAATAAACATTGATGTATTTTTCCACTGTCTTTATAGATGAGTTTTTTAATTTGTGACATGACCCGAATCAATCAGCTGAGGACAGTTTTATACATAGCTAGCTATAGATTTTATAATTAGCTTAATTTGACATGTAATACAGTTTCAAAATGGAATTTAAAACCCCCCCAAAGCCCTTTGACCGCTTACTCTTGCTAGAACGTTTTATTATGTTTGCTCAGGTATGCTGTCAAGGTCACACGTTTTTCGATTATGCGACTATAGCCTTTGAGCCACGCAATATTTGACATCTGAGAGACTTCTACTGAAATTTATGAGTCTGAGGATAATCAATAGATTGAGTGTTGAAAACCAGGTAAGCATTTATCCATTCTTTTACAGGTAAATGATTCCATGTTATACTAGTGACAGGACAGTTAACATGGGAACAGCCAGGAATATTGCCGTAAGCCTGCACTAAAGCCTTTTATCACATAATATACTCACAGAAACTGCTCCCTGGGTCCTGTAAATTTAAGCCAAATGTACCTTTTAGAATAGTGATGTAACTAAAGTTGAATTCCAGTAATACTTGAAATACATGATCCACTTCTCTGTTTCCTGTACACACCTTTATCTCATTATCACGCCAGGCGCTAACAGAGCCAGACAGTGCTGACAGCAATAGTTGTACTCTAACTATACAGTTTATTAATTATTAAATACAAAAGTAAACAGCCTACAGTATAGCTTCATTTTCAGCATCAAAACATTTCTTCAGTGAACGATTCTATTAATTATACAATAAATTAACCAATAAATCAATCAAACTACAGCAACTAAAAAATCAATACCATAGTGCAAGGGACCACAGAATTGAAAGAAAAATGAAGTATCAGGTGTTAATCCCGTCGCACACCTCTCTCTCTCTCTCTCTCTGTAACATTCGGTTCCTGTCTTGTCCTGTCTCCCCCGCTGTCTGTGTCCTTTTGGTTTTGCCCTAATCTGTTTGATCGTTTCACCTGTGTTTTACACCTGCCCTCACTTTTGTCTTTGATTTGTATGTGACTCTCTCTCTCTCTTTGTTAAACATAATATAATGCTAAGGTTGCTAATAGTGCATCAATTTCTACTCCGAAAACAATTTTGTGCTTTCTCACCATTTATCTTAAGATTTGCGAAAATTATTATATTAACTAAATATTAATACTAATCTAATAAACATGAAGAGATCTCTGTTGCTGATCCATAATCACAGTTTACACACTTTAATCTGAATTATAGTCTAATTATTACTATGCATTTTGAATTTATTTAAAATTACCAGATGCCCTAGGAAGTATATATATATTGTACATTGTAACTATAGGGAAATATATGTATTTAATTGAGCTTAATTGAGTAAAATTATATGTGCAGTGTATAAATAAAAGCATGACTCCCCCTGCAGGGCATGAAGCAAAACACAAGAAGATGGTGTTAAATCCAAAATGCTTCATGAACCTCACCTGTTTGTGCAATTGAATACATTGATTTTACTTGGATTTTATGTTTTATCAGCTGTTCAACTACTGGAACATTTTACCCGGTAAGCCCTGTTTTGTTACAAAAGTCTTTAAGGCATGTCTTGGCTCTCATAGGTTATTCAGTCAAGGTGCTATATTAACTTTATTTTTGTGAGATTTTATTTATTTATGACTATTTATTAATTTTAGTGCTTCTGCAGGCAGAATTTTAAGACCGTGTTGTTTATTCAGTGTCAGTCCTTGGCAGGTCTTAAATTTTGAAAAACAAAACCTCAGTTGAACAACAACACATGGACAACACCAAAAAAACAAAATCCATGTATGACAATGTTAGGACACCCTTACCGTTAACATCTAATCATACTACTTCACCGTGCAATTGGTGTACAACATTCATATTATTTAAAAAAAAAAAATCAATATGCGATTAGTATAAATAATCATTTTTTGCCACTGTATCTCAGGCCTCAAAGCTGTTATTTAGAATTTGTAGCTTTAAGTAAATTTTGTGCTTGCTTTTATTTTGTCATTTCATGTTGTTTGACCAATTCTTTTATATTTCTTAACTGATCCAAGCTTGTAGGCTGTAGTTTGGATTAGAGTAGATTTGGTTATTTCACTAGAGGTATTCTTATTTTCCAAGGTCTTTAAATGATTGTATGATTTTTTTTTTATCTTGGTTCTATTTTGTGAGAGTGATACATGATCAGTGTGTGCTGTCCTATCTCACTGTAATCAAATCTTTCATGTCTACTGTACAACTAACACCCTTTTTTTTCTCCTGTGTTTGTTTTACTATGACGCTGAGTTGTTTGCTATCACTGTTATCATTGTACAAGTTCATATCAACTCTTCTGTGATATGCAAATGATTCAACTGTGGACAATATGCAAATATTCATCCACATCTGCATTACCTATGTAGCCCACTTCCATCAGAGAAAATTATTGAAATAATGCAAAAAACATATATACATTCAAAATGTACAGTATGTAAATTTACAGTACTTCATTTTTAAATGACAAGAACTTGCAATGTCAGCTTTGAAGAAGAACTAATCCTGGATTTGAGGCAGGATAGATTCTCCTATATTTTACTTGATTAGTGTTCATTTTATTTTTTTTATTTTTTGTAAAAAAGCTACATCTTCAAAATGTAAATCATTTTGGTGATTAATGTTACATTTGGTGAAGTTTCTTAAATTTATGGACTAATTTTAATAAACAGTCAGCAGCTTTTTAAGTCAGTCTAAGAAGGCTGGGCATATTTCTTCAGCAGAACAAAATGTACTATTTCAAACAATTTAACAACAGTACAGAAAAAGCTATATGCTATTTAAGCTCTAATTAATTAAAATAGCTCGTTTTGAATTAATATATACACGTAAATCCCTAATTTTAATCTATAAATAACTTGTTCCTTCTAAGTATTCTCAGTATGTTTTTATATTCATGCATATTCAACATTCATATTGTTCATCCTGATGAACAGATTTGCATTCTCTCAACAAGCCTACTAATGAGTGATGTGAAGTGGAATTCCATGCATGCTTTGCCAAACATCATTTGGCGGCCAAGTTTGTTTCTATACGCAAATATTGGCACAAGTTCTGTGTATACTATTTATTGCTTGCAAATATTTAAAGAACTGCTAAATGACTGTGTCCATATACAGTGAGTGGACAGAAAATCTGAAATCACACTGAGAATCTGGGATTTCCCCTCTAAAATCTGAATGGTTTTTTGAAATAAAATAAAAAAAATGCATCAGTGAATAGAAACACTCCAAATAAACATTAGGTTATAATAAAACGAGAATTCCATTTTAATTGTTGCCTGCGTCTGGAACATTCTCAAATCATGCTGGATCACTGCATACCTAGAAATATGGACACTACTGTACTTGTACTGTACAGATTCAGAGGTGTTTAAATGTTACGTATTTTTTTAAACCCGAAATAAGAATAGGCATAGCCTTAAAGCAAATTTTAAAGTAATGAACAAACTAAAGTTTCCTTACTGTATGTTCAAATTCTGCCATCTACTGGTTGACGCTAGACATTTCTGAAGATGTTTTAAAGCAATTGCTTACTGAATTACATTACAAGGAAACCAATACAAATTGCAATTTAATGTCTATAGACAGATAGATAGATAGCTTTCTGACTCTAATACATCGTATTTTGAAAGTTTTCCTTTGTCTGACAGCTCTCCGTTAAGCCAGATGGACAGCATGGACTGTCAGTACCCTTCTAACTTCTTCCTGATGTCTAGCTACACACCCGACTGCAGTGTTTAAAAAGCCTCAATCCTTTTCACCATGCACATTTAATACTTTTATAAGCGGCACATATCTATTTTTAATAGCCTCCTTTTGCAGTGAAAACCCTGTAAATACACGTGAATGTCCCTCTTTCAGCTATTTGTGAGATTAAACAAACCGTTGGCCTCTTCTGCCGTCATCCCTCTCCACATTTGAACGTGGACTGTTTTTGGAACAGAGCTCAAGGGGTGTGGTTTGAGCTATCTCCCAACTCACAGCCGGCAAGTACCCATGACAACTATTTGAGCCTGCTGGCAACTCACTGTCTTCACATGTTGGGGTTGCCATAGCAACTCCCCGCGGGACTCCCCCTAGATCGACAGGAGGGGCGTCCAGTTGACTAACCCGTTCTTCGTCAGAGAGCTGGAGGGAAAAGAACTGTTGTGGATCTGAGAAACCAAAACCTCAAGAGGACCACGCTTGCAGGCCTAACACTGACTCACCAAAACAAGCCGAGGGAACAACCAAACAACGGCACTCCAATGTTAGGCGCTCACTTGATGATTGTTCTGCATGCCTTGTAACGTTAAATAATTATTATGTCATTATTATGTAAACCGCACATAATTATTTCTTCCTGAATGGAAAGGAAGATCGGTTAATTGAAAAAACAAAAATAGATAAAAAAGATACATAATAGAAAAAAATGCTTAGTTCATTTTGTTACATTGAGAATCATCATAAACTGTCGTAAAGACAATATATGCAAATTATATACTGACAGATTGGCTGTGCTTACATCTGTAAATAACACTGAAATCTGGTTTAAAACAGCTCAAGAATAATGCGCTGGGTGTTTGGGTTGAGCTTTATAAAGAAATCTTTACACATTGCCTAAAGATGTCTTGCATGATTCAAAGACTGTGGTTTTTAGTGTCTTTGTTGTGTTGAGTGCTGAAAAAAGGCAACAATTTCTCTTCTTCCTTTTTAGACATAAAAGTACTGGTTTACACAATACAACAATAGAGAGAGACAATCAAAAAGAAAGCCCATCTAATAAGAAAATGCCAACCAATTACAACAAACCATTATCCGAGAGCGGGTCTGGTTTTGTAGGAAAATACACAAACCCATTTGAAATAAAAGACTTTTAGTATTTATTTTGAAAAAAGCATAAGAACTTCTCACAGAAAACATATGCTCTTTTAGGTGCCAATGTATGTGTTGAAAAGTTTTATTTATCCATAAAATGCATTTTTTGTTCATCGTAATATAAAAAGTGACAAGGCCTTTTGTTGGCAATATGAAAGTCAATTGAATAAAACATTCTATGCTAATGCAAATGTATCATTTCTGTTTCCTTGCAAATCGTGCATTACTACAACAACTATTACTAGAGTACGATTACTAATCAAATCAGACTACTATGATTGGTACAGCACTTGCAGTGGTTGCCTTTGGATAAGAAATCCACTGTTTCAAACGTTTTTAATGATAAACAAACAAAACGTGGACATTTTTGTTTTTTAAAAAATGCTCATTTATGGAATTCACTGAAGCACCCTCCTCTGCACAGGTGCACGTTGCAGATCTTACACCCGAACACACTCTCGTGTCTCAGGCCTTTGTTAGTGCAGTTCCTACAGCGCCGCGAGCGTTCTGACATGCGCTCGAGGCGGTGCCCGTACTCCAAGGGCGAGTCCGCATGGCGTTTACGGGCCGCCCGCTCCATGCCCCTTGCCCCCTGGTAGTCGCCAATCAGCTGCTGCGCCAGGCGAATACGGAAATGCCGCTGTGTAAACTGTTTGCCATTGAAGCCTGCTGGCGGTGACCCTCCTCGGCTTTCTCGCAAAACCACGTAGGCATTGACGATGCAGAGGTTAACGTAGAACCACAAAAAGTAGCGCCACCATTTTTTGCATGGCCTCCCGACCTGGTAGCACTCCCTAAGCTGGTCGCACAAATCAACACCCCTCATGTTCTCTTGGTATAAAAGCAGGGGAAGCGGACGAGGTATCCCAAGCCCCACCAGTCCGTAGTCTCCATCGCTCGTGTCTCCATCGTGTTTACCTGGCCCGATGCCCACAATGCCAGGTGCAGAGTTAGTGGACACGCAGCTAACGATTTTAGCATCCCTTGTGATGGTGGCCACCAGGTTGCCGTGCTGACACTGATAGAACTCACCCAGCGCTAACTTCCCAACGTTGCGAGGTTTGAGGGCTTCGGGATAGCCTCGCCGACACGGGTTGGTGGGCCCGCAGGCGTAGAGCCCTTGGCGCAGCAGATGCTGCAGCAGGGGCACCGACGTGAAGAAGCTGTCAAAGAAAATGTGGTGGTGTCTTCCCTCAAGCCCCCTTGCTAGTGACGTCACCACCTTGTGGCTCAAGCCAACAGCTGCCAGATCGTCGCTCGGCTTACCGACATAAATACGAGTGCGGTGGCAGTAGCCTGAGCGAGAGTCACAGAGCATCCACACTTTCAATCCCTTGCGCAATGGCTTCGATGGCATATACTGCGTCGGCGAAAAGCGGCCCTTCGGGGCGATAGCACACTCATCAATAGTCAAGCAACGGTTAGGCAGGTAGGCATCCCACATCGTATTTCCAACCATATCCAGCAGGGGGCGTATTTTGTAAAGTCCATCATATCCCAGTTCCCCTTTGGAAGGCTCTGACTCCCGGTCGCACAAGTGCAGGTTTTGGTTGAGTTTTTCGAAGCGCCGGGCAGTCATTGTTTTCTTAAAGCCAGCATTCCCAATGAAAATGTCACTGGCCCAGTACATGCCATAGTCTGGCAGCTGATTGATACCCATGAGGATGTTAAGGCCAACATATGCCCTCATTTCTCTAATGTCAGTGGGGTGCCAGTGGGCGTCTGATCTGCCGCTTCTCCTTTGCCGGTAGAGGGCGTAGTTGTTTGTTTGTTCTACCATGTGTTCAAACAATGAATCTGGGAAGAGCAACCGGAAATAGTCTAAAGTGTCAGCATCATCCCCTAGCGAGTGCTGAGGGCCACTGTCAGCGGTGAAAGGCTCAATTGATATTACCTGGTCAGGCTCTCCCCAGAAATCCGAGGAAGTGCACTCGTCGTCCAAAACATCATATGTGCTGAATAAAGCTGGGTGTTCCTCCTCTTCTAGATCGGAAAAATCGATGTCCGAGTCGGTCGAAGAGGTTTCAGAGCAGTTATTGGAGGTCGCATAATAGGAGTCCTCCTCGTAGTCCTCATGCTTGATCCCATTTCCAGTGACTAAAATGATATTGCAGCCGCCTCCCGCGATGTAGCTGGAGGAGTCCGCAGTCTCTTCTCCCTCCGCCGCCGCAGCAGCCGCCGCCGCCGCCGCGCTCTCCAGCTCAGGCTCCCCCTTGTTCTCCTGCAGTTCCTCGTCTTCCTCGTCCGACTCGGACTTTCTGAAAGGAATCTCGAACCACTTCACATCGACGGGGAGATTTAACGGGCAGTCCTCGCCGTCGGAGAGCGCGTTCGTTTCTGTGTCAGTGCTAGTTTCCAAAATAGTAAAAAGCTCTCCTCTTTTTCTTGCCGCCATGTCGGGGTATTGAACTGCCCCTGCATGAGTCCTTTATTTATTTTAGCGGGGTAAATATTCGTCAAAACTAAACGCAAATTCAAAAGCAGCCGAAACGGTCTCGCGTGTGCGCCCGGGCAACTCATGGGTGTCTAAATCGGGCTGTTTTGAAGGATAGTTTCTCATGGTTTCCGCTCTTGCTTTGGTACGCTTTGTAGCGCAGTGTGGCCGCAGACGTCAGAAGCTGCTCGCATGTCCTGCTTTGTAAGGGCGTTTTGCGACTGCAGC
Source organism: Enteromius fasciolatus (assembly GCA_032361145.1). NCBI lineage: Eukaryota > Metazoa > Chordata > Actinopteri > Cypriniformes > Cyprinidae > Enteromius > Enteromius fasciolatus. The sequence goes on from JAUMHR010000049.1 coordinate 12,410,375, forward strand.
TGGTGGGGTTGCTGCTAGTTCGCTGGGCTGCCAGATGGCCGCTTGCTGTTGTAATGCCCGTTGGCACTTGCCACTGCCACGATCACTGCTTGAGAGCACCGTAGAGACGGCAGATAAAAAGTTCAGGACAATAAATGTACCCACGAAAAACGGCAAAAGTACCATGGTACTTCTGATGTTATTTTCTTGAACGTGTCCCCCGATAGTATCATGCCTTTGTCGACCTACATCAGGTTTTTGGATATTGTACTACCATGGTGCTATGTTCTGTAGTGATATTCTTAAAATTGGTTGTTTACTTTTAAAAAGTACTATGGTATTTCCATCTGACATCTTAACTGACATCTTAACTTAACTTATCTTGTAAGAGTAGGCTATTAACCCCCCAATAATGAACCATTCAAAAAGTCATTTACAGCTAATATTAGGTATGATATTTAATAGCAATGTCATATCTGTTGTTTTTTAATTATTGCCATTTCATGACTAAAAGTGACATTATTAATAATCTAGTTAGTGACAAGCATTCTGAAGTTGCACCTGCTCAATCTCAATAAACCTGTTTCATGGTTTTGCTTAAGAGATGAACCATAGCGATGATGCACCTGCACTGATCTGCTCATTTGTTTTTATAAATAGTGCATCAAGTGATACTGCATTAGCAGTGTCTTAAGTTTTATTCTTTTAAACTTGCAAAGGTAGGTTGGGTATTATTATTACTAAAAAAAAAAAGAAGATTTTTAACCCTTTAATTGTGTTCTCAGTTGTTTTGTAGACCATGGTTTTGTGTTGCATAAGCTCAATAATCAATAATCTTGATGGAAATGTGAGATAATTTTTCCTTAAATGCTATGCAGCAGTACTTCATTGCATCCATCTACAACTAATATAAATGCATTTGAAATCTAAGTTTTCTTACAAAATAATCAAGTAATTTCAACAGTGCATGTCCGTAAGAGCAAGTTGCTTTATCTGGTCTGTTTTTAAGGGTATAGCATATTCATAACTCTTTATGATTTCCCACAATCTAGTGCATGTGGTTCAGTGGCTGGTAAAAGAGGCTAATTAATTTATAAATATCTTCTTTTTATATGCATGAATTTCTTTTGTGGAACCCCCATCCCTCCAAAAACATAGCATTCATTACATATTTGCTTAGACATGTCTAAAGATAAATTTCCAGCTCATTAGATATGACTTAATGATGCCTGGAAGTCTGTTTGAAACCAATATCCTTTTGGAGGAAGCATATTCATACCCACTGTCTGCAAAGTCATTGACTAACTGGGCAGCAAAAGCAGCTGGCTTAGTTTATGGACACAGCCTGTAATGCCAATTCCTCTTCATTTTAGTCAGTCATTTCTTTCATTAGCTCAGAATGTAAAATGCCTAGGAATCTGATAATTCACTAAGATTTTTTTTTCTTT
>JAUMHR010000049.1:12431306-12443978 GCA_032361145.1 Enteromius fasciolatus
GGGTAGGTTTAGGGGCGGGGTTATGTTTAGGTCATTCGTACAAATTCATACGAATTGGCATTTCGTAAAATACGTACGATTTAAAATAAATTGTATGTATTCGTACGAGTGAGGTCGAAAAAATTCGTATGAATTAGCCACCTCGTAAAATATGTACGAATTGCCGTGAGATCAGGTTGGACCTGCAGTCAATGGATTTTACTAGCACAATTTGATACAATAGACCTCTTAAAATGCATACATTACCATTTAAAGAAGAAGTAGCTAATACGTGCGGTGTAGAGTTAGTAAAATATAAGGAATTATAATAGTTGTGTTATTACTTGAATAACCTGTTTTTTCTGGCATCTACACCTCTTGGACTCCTCTAAAGGACACAAGTCTGCATTTTACTCACGAAGTGATAGTGCTTTATCTGATATTCTGGAGACAAGCAGACCTCTGTCCTCCCCTGCTCATTGGCAGCACTCATTCTATTTTTACTTATTTGAGTGGCTAGTTTTTAGAAGCTCATCAGAGGTCACCACAGATGAGTTTGTCCACTGTAAATGTCAAACTTGTGTGAGTTCTGTTATTTATTTATTCATTTGAAAGGAACTGAACTGTACTAATTTTTATGGAGGAAGTTTAATTTGATGCCTATGTGATTCCACAGTCTACTTTGTCAGACAGTGAGTCAGCACTTTCCTTCCAAATGAAGCAAACCACAGAAATAGCGTTCTCATTGATTTACTGGAATGTGTGTGTACACATGAATGCCCACACGCATGCATGCCGCCATTATTGGCCCAACTGGGTTTTCTTGAAAAGCTCAAATAGTTGAGCTCAAATGTCTTAATTTGCAGACTAAAACACTGTAATAAAAAAAAAAAATGAAATTAGTTTCCAATGGACACTGGGAACTACTGGCCACGTTCCAGCTGCAATATTCTACATTTCTTTAGAATATTCTAAAAACTTATTTAATCATACACATATTCTACATTGGTAAGCTACAGAAAAATGGAGTGAAAAGAGCATCTTGTTTGGATTTATGCATTTTACAAGTTAATGGTTCAAACCCCACCCCACAGTTCCGTCATTGGGTTAATTTCTCTCAGCTTTTCATCACTGGATAATTTCTTTCAGTTTTCCCAATGGTATACCACTTTTGCTCATAAATCATTTAGTTATAGTATTTCCATGGATGCTAACAGACCAGACCGATGAGAATATCAATATATCTTGAAAGTGTGACACTGACTTGAATTGTTGCCAAATCAGAACTCTTCTCACTGCCACTGCTGATATCTTGTTGTACCATATGTGAAACATGTTGAGGTCACTGACAATCACATGGAAAGATTCATGATATTAGTACGTTATTGTTCCATAATTTTGAAGAATTTGAATACCAGTTTAAACTCATTATGTTTTTGGAACCTGGCAGATCATTTTTTTCCCCCTTTTACAGCTAAATAATGTAATTTAGATGTTATCATCAAGACTTCTTGCCAACATCTTGCCAACTTTTAACTCATGCTCAAAACTTGTGTAAGGTTCTTTCTTATGTTGAACACAAAAGGATATAATTTTGAAGAATTTTGAAGAACCAACTGTTATGGTTCCCATTTAGTAGAGGAAGAGATAGGTAAGTTAAATATAAAGTTAAAGATAAATAAATAAATGATGACATTTCCTTCTGTAGAAAATAATATTGTGCCAGAAGAGCAGGTTTAAAACCATTATATTGAAATTATGCACAACGCTTCTGAATGGCTTTTATTTTTACGTTCCCCCTTTTGTAAAATCACAGCTTTACTTGAGTGGAACATGTTGAGAATGTAAGTTAATTACACCTTTGGCTGGCTGTTCATGTGTGGTGACTATGTTCTGTATCATTAAGCAGCTACTCATCAGAGAAACACCTTGAATTAGTGACTGACAAGATGTTTTACCTGACCAGTGTTCTCACCTTCATAAATCACTCTCTCAGGATGAGCCCTCAGCGGACCTCTCACTCTGGAGTCGGCATCTAGTAGAGCTTTAACTTGGAAATGTCAGAGTTTATTAACTGTTTTATCGCCCATGTATGGTAGTCTCTGGTTTACTGAATATTTTCCATGAGCTGATGTGAAGAAATGAGCAAAAGCAACGGCAGGAATCCAAGTCACGACTGACTCATTGTATACTGTATGAAGGGAATGTAGGGCATTCATTGCTTATTTTAATACTCCTTTAAGTCATTACTGTACAAGGCTAGTTGCCTGAGTTAAGTGGAATATTGCATTTTCTTGTATTGAAAGTTAACTAGAAGCTCTCAGCCGACATAACTTGCATGATATGCATCTGCTTGACTTAATCGCATAGTTAACTCTTATATAGGCTATAGCTGTTAAACACAGATATGATCACATCTGACATTTTCCAAGCTGTGAACTAGAGTGACGCTTGTGTGGTGCAGGTGGTGTTTCTCTTATATGACCGGCCTCCAACCAAAGTCTATTATGCTTTTAGTCCTTTTAACGCAAGTGGTCATTTGGCTAAAAATCATACACTTTGGTTTAAAACCGTCTGTAAGCTAAAGTGGGAGGAAACATCCCATTAGTGAAAACTGTTCACATACAGAGGCTTGGGAGCATTACACAAAAGGTGCAGTGGAGGTGCACTGAATAGCAGAGACGATTTAAATGTTTTTTAATGAACCCAGATATTAACTGCAAACAAACTATAAACTTTCTTTATATTGAAAAATTGCTATTTAGATTGTTAAACTTTTCTATAAGCTATAAAAAAAAGCTCAGTTCTCTGAAGAACTGTTCACTGGATCTTTAGGAAACCCAAAATCGTTAAAAACTGTGCTCGATTTGAAGCTGATTTGGTCTTTAGGTGCTGTGCATTGTGGCAAAACATCTCTAAGCGTTACATGGTCTGATCTTGGGGTGAAATTGCTGGGATGTACACTCCTAGGAAGATTAGTGTGTGTTTTGAACGTCTTCCACTTGTGAACTGGATGGACCTCAAATTGTTTTTAAATGGCCATATTCTCTTCCCAGATTGATGGCAGCAACAATTGTTTCTCTAAGGTCATGGCTGATGTCTTTTCTCTCGCATTGTGTTAACACACACCTGAAGAATCCTGTCCAACGACCTGCTAAAACTTCTGCTTTTCACACTTGCTGAAGACAATTTAATCAAAGGCATTTGATTAGCACTGCCTCACTGCAACTTACCTTCTCAATTTTATATATATATATATATATATATATATATATATAATTTTTTTTCCCCCACATCTATAGTCACCTACAGAAAGTTGATAACTTGCCGTAAAATTCTTAAAGATCTGCCCAAGATGTCAACTTTAGTTTCTGAGATATTAAACTCACTGAGAGCTGAGCAGATTGAGTTAAGAGGACATAACATGACTCTTCTACAAATGATACGATCCTCCCACAGTTAAATGTAAATAATTTTGTGTTCATTGTTCACACTTGGATTTAGACTCAAAGAATTGCACCTGAGTGACCAAAAGGACTTTCTCTAAGTTAACAGCCCCCTGTTATTGTAATGGTGGACTATGTTTGGATGATTAATAGCCTTTTCATTTGAGCCCAAATGTTTTCTGAGATGTTGGACTCTTTGCTTGAAAAAAACACTAACCTCCACCATTCCAAAGTCCACCATTATTTCTTTAATTTGGCTGCATGTCTGTCATTACACAAGGGTTATCTTACCTGGTGCAGATGTTACTGTTACTAATGAGTAGCCAGGTTCATTTTATGAGGTTAAAGTTGAGAATGTGGGGTCAGGCTTAATCTAGTGAATGGGAGAATCATCTGTTCTGCTGCTTCAATGTCACCTTGTATTGTAGCATGTGCAGGAAAAAGGTGACTGCCGTTTGCACAGGGAGTAATTCAGTTTTCTTGGATTAATGTTTGACCATGTCTTGGTCTTCTTGATTTAGTGTAATTTGTTGGTTGTGAGCTGCAGACATAATTTAGAATTTCCTAATTGTGGAGTTCTATGTGGCATTTGTGTAATTGTCAAGGTCCTCCATCGACATGCAAAGTTTTGAGGAGCTGCATAAATTGGATTGGAAAATGCTCAACACATATTAAAAGAATAGTGTTTAAAATAACCCTTTATGAAATACACACACATTGTAACACTTTCATATTTTTCTTATATTCGGCAGGGAATGCTATAAATAAATCTGCAGTAATAGTATCAACAGGTGTGAATGGACTGTAGTTTGTTAATTCATAATGTTAATAATATGGCTATTCATTTTTACTTCCAAAATCTTTTACAGTTAAACAAAAAATTGAAGATTTCAGTGGCTGCTCAACAGCTTTGGAACAATTTCCCATCATGAAAAAACTGATCATCATACATAAACTACATCATACACTGATTTTAAGTTTCTTCATAAAACATATTTATTTACTGTTGCATGTCATAATTATAGGTGCAATTGTAGGGTAATATTTGTTGGTGTGGCTGTATTTTTAGTACTTGCTTATTTGATTTGCTTTGACCAACAGTTGTTGTTTTTAAATGTGCTTTATAATTGACCGACTGATTAACAGTATTTTACTGTAGAATTACATTAAATGCAATTACAGTTGTTCCCTGTATAAAGTGTGTCTGCTATTACCATAGTATTTTTTGTAGTCTTTTACCATTAAAATTACAAAAGGTTTTTACAGTGTACTATATATATATATATATATATATATATACATACTGGTCCTGCAGAGATATGAGATATGACTAAAAAAAAGGAAAGTACAGTGTAATTTTAATAGTAGTATTTATTGAATGTTGTATTTTGAATATTTCTTTTTTTTATATTTTCAGTTTTTATTTTTGTAAATTTATTTGCTTTTTTTCTTTTTATTTCTTTTTTTTTTTCAAATTGAAGGAAAAGTAATCAAACAGTAAATGTATAGTCAGCCTATCTTTTTACAGTTTGTTATATTGCTTCTGGTTCACATATATTATTCAGTTACATGAAACATTTTAAGTGTTGGTGTTGGTAATGATAGTCTTGAAGCAGTGGAGAACAATGGCTGATGTAAAAAAATAAAACAAAATAAATAAATTGTTGAAGATACCACATCTAACAAACATCTCAGGTCTACTTGGTTCACTTTCAGAAGAGCTCTCCTTAACTTTGACCAAACAAAACTTGCTTGTCTATTATGCTTTTACAGCTACAGTGTTGGTAATCAAGGATTTCTCCACAATTAAGCAAGTTTTTCTTCCTCATTAAGCTGGAATTGCCTTTCCCTGTAACCCAAACTCCCTCAACACACCCTTTCCCAGCGCTAGAATTACTGACTCTTTCCACTGCTTCTTGATTTGTATGGGTTATAAGTTTGTGTCTTTCTCTAACCCAACATTCGGATTCTCAGAAATTATAGTTGCTCAATTGAGGATAAGTCACAACATCTGTTTTTACAGATAGGATAAATATCCTGACGTAGAACCCCATGCAGAGAGAGGTCTGGCTGCTTTCCACAGCCTTTGTTCTTTGTGAGATGTTAATTTCCTTTACTGGTGGTCACCAATCATTGCCAAAAATGGTGAGCCTCCCAATTGGCTTTAGCACACTATCCTTGATTATAAACCCCAACAACCTAACACACAGATGCCAACGCAAGACAAGACAAACACATCGACACATTATAATGACACATTTTCTGTTTATGTTAATTTACAAAGGCTAAAATTAAGTTTAGCAAATAATCACACAATGTCATGTCTGAAGAAAGAGAGAGGAAGAAAAAAAGAGTAAAAAAGGAAGGCAAGCTACACAGCTGGCCGTGGAATGGACACCTGGGCTCTGTGTAGCCCTGTTCTGATTGGCCAGATAAAGGATAGCCCTGGTCTGGTGACAGATCTGTCCATGTGCAGATGCTGTAGATCTTGTATGCAGGGGTAATTATGAATCCTCTACTGCGACTCTTTGTGAACAGCTGGAGGTCGACTAATGCCAACCTCAGCAACTTTCATCAGTTTACATGCAGTGTGCTTCCGGAGACAAGTCTTTACCGTTAAGAAGCTGAACGATGCAAGCATATCTCAAGGCTGCATTTGTGCTTTTTTAAACTGACATCACGTCATTGTATTATTATTTCATTATATCATTATATTTTACACAAATGATTAGTCTTAAATCATCTAGTTTAATAAAGGATTTAGATATAAATCCAGGTTTTGTTTTTGTTTTATGATACAGAAATATAGTGGAGAATGCACATCTGTCCCTGTACCTGGATTTGTATTTGTATTTATTTTTGTATCAGTTAACTATAACTATAAGTAATTTTGTAACTACATGTCAACTAATTCTCATTAATTCACAACTACATGTCTACTAACTCTCAGAGTGGACTGTTAGGGTAGGTTTAGGGATAGTAGAATAAGTTGACATATACTTGCAAAGTTTCTGATAATCAGTATGTTTAGTATAAAATTCAGTGTTAGAAGTTATTAAGCAGTCTACTAATACTCTAATGACTGCTAGTTGACATGTAGTTGCAAAGTTACTTAGTCTTAGTCGAATATATAAAATGGACTATCAAAATAAAGGTGTTATCACAAAAATGACAACAAAAATGGCAACTTTATTCAGCAATTCTCCTCTACGTCACCCTATAGCACAATTTTGAAGTGTATCACATATGTAAGCAACATTTGCAATGTATGTATGTGGGTACACTGTTTACATTCAGATCAAAGTCTAAACAATGAAAACAGCGTATCCTCATACATATGCTGTTTACATGTGGGATTTTCTCAAAATGGTGATATAGGGTGACAAGGGTGACAAAAAACAAATTTTTGAATAAAATCATTATTTTAGTTTTCTTTGCACACAAGAAGTACGGTTAAATCACTAATGTCACATGGGCTATTTTCATAATCTTCTTGCTACGTTTCTGAGCCTTGACAATGTAGGGAACCTTGCTGTCTATGGAGGCTCAGAGAGCTCTCTGAATGCATCAAAAACATCTTCACTTGTGTTCTGAAGAAATCACTTTTCAAGGGCTCGTAGATAAACAAACTGATAACATTTATTGTTATTTACAAAAGGACTAGAGATAACCAGTAGCATTTGCTGCCAGAAACCATAAAGAAGAAGAATATCAGAGAAATGCTTAAATAAATCAAATAGCATGTGGCCAGTATGCTGTAAGCAGTTAACTTTTAGGTTTTTAGCCGGGTTTTAGTGTAGCCTTTGATCTAAGCATTTGAAAAAGTATTAGGAAAGTATCAGCCTGTTAAAGGAAGTATTCACCCAAAAAATATATATAAAAAAATGTCATTCTGTCAAGCGTTCACTTTTTGCGGTATCAAACCTTTTTTTTCCTTCTTCAGAACACAGTTTAATTTTTTAATTCATGAAATAGTTTTTTAAACCCTATTTAAAAAAAAAAAAATTTTGACTATGCTCCACACAAGAATACAGAGTGAGTAAATTATGCAATTTTTATTTTTAGATGGACTATCTCTTGCATTGCTCACTGATGGCAGCAGACATAGTTAGATTCATTTAATGGAATTACCTTACTGCAGTCAGTAACTGTTTTTTTCCAGTCATTTTGCTCTTTCTCTGACGAAGAAAGTATTAACATATCTGCCGAGTGAACTAATATGTACAATCCAGATGTAAGCAAGTTCTCTTTGAAAGAAAAGAGAAAAGAAGACAACCAAACAGGTGGCAAACTAAACCTCAAATTAATATTTTATGCATATGACCTTTGAAGTTGTAATGATATGTGTAACGTGTGGTTCTCCTTTTCCTCACAGGTGTTTAAAATGACTCCTCTACACATGAAAGCAACCAAAAGGCCTCGTTGGTCACTTCCCCCAATGAGAAGCATTCGAACGAGTGAACTTATTGTCCAAATATGGCGTTATAGTCAGTTAAACACTGTTAACAGCATCAATATGAAATGTTTGACATAATATCCTCTTTGTGTTGCATGGCATCTAATTCGGTGCTTGTGCTGGTATGTGTGTGTGTAGATTTGTTCGTGTGGGCCTGTGTGTTTATAACAGTCTGTAATGTGTGGGTTTCGGACTGGATGAACCTCCTCACCTGGTCTAATCACACACACAGTACTAAGATGACCTCTAATGTTCTGTAGAGCATTGACAATAAGAGATGTGTGTGTGGATTCAGCAGGTGTTACTTTTGAAGAGGAAGGAGATGAAGAAGTCAAGTCAGCCCACCTGGCTTTCTTAAACACCTGTGTTGGATCTTTCAGTGATAGTTTAATGACTTAATTTATACATCTGATAATTGCCGCACTGCAACATATAGTTTAAATTACTTTTAAACTCAATAGACAATCAAGCCCCTTTCCATTATGTGCTCCCTGTGCACAGTGGCTGTAACACTAATAAAAAAAGGTCTTAGACGAGGTTTGTTATCTCTGGCAAGGGTGGGCCTTTAAACAACAACCTGATGCTGTACTACAGCTCGACAAAAGCTGACATAAAAATAGCCTGTTTTTACGTATGTCACTGATAGGGTTAAGTTTGTGTCTAAGTGTGTGTGTGTGGCATACAGGGAGAGTGTGACTGTGTGAGTGAATGGTGACTGCACTGACAGGGCCACCCATTTAGTCTCAGCAAGTGGCCGACCAGAGGAGGGGCAAAAAAATACAACCTCTATGTGTACCTCTGCCTTTTGTGATATGTCCTTACCCAACCCCAATCATGAAATTACACTACACAGATAATTATTACTCTTTTACACTGACCCAGTTCCCAGACTGTAAAAGCACAGCAGTTCTTGTATCAGCTATCAAGTAGCGGCAAGTGGCGATTATGCTTCAATCAAGTCAAATAACACATTATAGGCCATATTATCCATATTATTAGGCCTTACACATTCAAATGCGAGTTGATTCTTACAATTTCCTGGGATGAGCGATAATAGAAAATGATGAGAGTAGATTGAGAACTGTACACTTTCAGAAATAAAGGTATAAAAGCTGTCTCTGGGGTGGTACCTTCACGTTTGTACCTGAAGGGTCCATTTTGGTACCTTAAACGTACATATTAGTACTTCAGTTCTACATATTTGAACCTAATAGATACAAAAGTGTACCTTTTGAAAAGATACCACTCCGGTGACAGCTTTTGTACCCTTGTTTCTGAGAGCGTAAACATTTTTACAAATCACATTCAGTTAGTGATTCTTAGTTAGCAAATAATTCAGGAACACAGAACTGATTTTTTTAGTGGTGGCATAAATCGTATCCAAAAATTGGTCTTAAATGGGAACATGCTGAATTCATTTATTTGTATTTGTATAACTACACATTGATATATGAACACCCAGTCAGCAAGTTATGTAGTTGTACGGTAAGGCTCCTTGATTCTGTATGATGTACACTGTATGATCTACTAAGAAGAAATGACTCGGTCATTTGTTTGGGAATCAGACACTTGCACCATAGGTTTTCGTTCACTGACAAGTACCTACTGACAATTCATTCATTCGGCAGGAAGAGTATAGCCTGCTGGAATTGCATTATGCGTTTCTAACAGGAACTAACTCAATAGAGTAATTTGTTCGGTCTACACTGTTTGCGTTTCTGTTTCAGCTATAGATTCTGAAGTTGTTTTGCGGTGCTGTTAAATACATATTGGTAGTAACATATTTGTCTTCGTATTCTGTGCACGCTGGCAGTAGAAAAAAACATGAAAGCTATTATTTATACTGATCAGAATTTGATGCTGATTTTTTGGCTAATGGAAACGATACTGAAAAAAGAAATATCCTATAAGTTTTGAATAAGAACTAAGCTACGTCTCGATTGTCAATCCTAATGGCTTAAGCTACAGATCAAGTAATGACAATCAGAAAGACCACCCTCATTGTGACACCACCAATCTGTGTGGGTGTGAGAGAAAGGTGGAGAGATGGAAAGAGAAAACAATGAGAGAAAATTAGTGGTTGTTGTTAGCACTCTTTAAATCCCTCTTCAAATAGCTGAGCATGATGTTGTATACCCTTATCCTTAAATGAACAAAAAGTTATATAGTATGCTGCTGAATAAAACATTTGATTAATTCAAACAGTTGTGATTACATTTGTGATACAGTATGAACTTCTGCATATCACTAAGAATTCAGGGAAGTCGGAGATTTTATGCTAAATTTTTCGGCATAGTAACTAGCATAAAAAAATTGATGTTTTAATTAGATTTTTTTCTGCAATTTGTCTTTAATTTACAAAGAAACATGATGTTGTCTTGTATGCAAAGACTTTGAGGAATTTAGGAAATGTTTGTTTAAATGCTGTCTCTCCTGCTGTTGTTCTGAGGAGTGCATAAACAGCCGATCATGTGGCCAGTGACAGAAGCCTCCGCTGTGTCAACAACGTCACTGTGAGCAGCAGCTGATAGAGGCCAACACAAACAGTGAACGATGGCTGTAGGCCTGCAGAAAGTCTGAATAGCCTTCCTCCTCACCTGTCTCATGCACAAGCCCTTATGTATCGTTCACTGAGACTAATACAGACCTGAGGCAGTACAGTCTAAGATTTATTTCTGTGTGTGTCAAAAAAGCTAGTAGTAAATGTGAATATGTGCATGTGACAGAAAAATAGGCAACTAGTAATTTAAACCTTTAAATCTATACAGCTGTTCAGGCTTGAAATATGAATGTGAAGTGTGGGATACTGTAAGGATGTTGTGAAACGAATTGTTCACTGTTCCACTTCACACATTAACTTCAGAACATGATTGTCGTAAAGCTTCAAAACCTCTTTTGATCCGGCATTTGGCTGGAACTGGTGTTTAAAAAAGCTTTATTTATTTTTTCACACACAACTATCTATTGCTTAAGAAGTTGTTGATTTATCAACTGTGATTGTATGGATTACCATTTTTGTTTACTTTTTGTGCTTTCTGAAGTGTCAGCTTAAGCCTTAAGGGTTCGTCCACATGCATTATATGGACTCACAGAGATGGATTGTTTTCTAAAAAAATCTTTGTGTTCTGCAGAAGAAAAAAGTAATATATGGGACAGCATGAGGAACGATTTAGATGGAGTAACTTGTTTTTGCATTAAAGGAATGTTCCACTCAAAAACAAACAAACAACAAAGCAATATAAAGAATAATCAAAATATTCATGATTTACCATGATTTTATGTCAAAAACATGGATTTTTTTTTTAAATACTCCTCCTTTCCATTCATTGACATTGCATATGGATCTATCTATCTTCACCCACAGAATAAATAATGTGAATCATTATATGCTTTGTTTGGATAACAAACATTTAGGATGCTAACAAAACGTATATATAACAAGGTCAATTAACATTACTGACACACATCCACAAACAGGAACAATTAAGCATGTGTGCAGACACACACACACACACACACACACACAAGTATATCTCCTTCTTCCCGGACTTTTTTTGGTCCCGGAAGCGATGGGACCCGGGTGATAGATAGTGGTCTCCTGGCTGATCGGGCATTTTCCACTCTTTATCTGCCTGACGCCTCTGCAAGGTGGGTTCCCAGACTGAGGGGGCACAGTTTCCGCTTGATACTCTTCTTCTGGTAAAAAGACCCCCATCCACCCACTCTACATGTACATTAAAACTGCCCTGTTTATCTCAAATAGATATCGTTCTATTTTCAGAATGGGAAACTCTGCTCTGTACTCCCTTTGTAGATCTGGGACACCAATATCATACTTTGTATAGCTGTCTACTTTTCTCTGGGTATTGAACAATGCCCAGTTGTTTTGAGTCAGTTCTGATCAAATGCTTGATCAAACCAGTTGCAGTGAACTGGTTCGTGAATCAGTTTGATTGATTTGTTGAGTTTCCTGCCGCATGCGCTGATTCGTCTGCAGCAGTTCTTACTCAAAGTGGTAACAGAACATTTAGGAACATCAAGACTGTTGAAGACGTGGCTTACAGGCTTGTGGATCTACAGTCAAATCTACAAAGGCTATTGCTCGCTAGCTATGAAGATCTTAGATGAACACCTTGTGTGCTGTCTACAGTTCCACTGGTATAGATATGCTGTGTTTGATTACAATACAAGATATCCCTACCTTATACATTAAATACAAAGTTTAATTTATACACTGAATAAGCTGTCACAAAGTATGAAATGAGCAACTCGTTTTCACTCTTCTCCATGTCAGAGGTTATAAAGGCCTAAAAAGCCTGTACTTTAATTCATATACTTTAAAATATAATTGAATTCAGTGATGCAAATCAGAGTTTTGATCAGCTGTTACTCCAGTTTTCAGTCATATTTTTTCAGAAATCATTCTAACATAAATTAATGCAGTGTTGGAAACCGTTTTGCTGCCTAATATTTTTTTGGAACATGTGACACTTTATTCAGGATCCTGAATTAATCTATAAATGATTTTAAGAATAAAAAGCTGCAAAGGACAGCAAAATATGGTATGCAGTTACTTCAAGCAACAGTATAAACATCATTCAGTGTAAATTATTAAATATCATAATTAATAATTGCAAATGCATTTTCAAGGTATCAACAATTATGATTTTTATGATTTTCTGGTGTGTGTGTATATATATATATATATATATATATATACACACACACACACACACACACACACACACACACACACACACACATAATATCTATATATATAAAAATAAAATA
>JAUMHR010000049.1:12450082-12466267 GCA_032361145.1 Enteromius fasciolatus
CTAAAGATTTTGTTTGTAGCTGAAACAGAGACTTGTTCTCAAATCTCATGTTTTCAGTTCATGTTTCCTAAAGAGAACTCTTTATTTCGGTAGTCTACTTTCGACATTCTACTTACAGTAAGTAACTCTGAAACGACGTCTTAGCTGTCATTAGAGTATTAGTAGACTGTCTGCTTAATATCTTCTAGCACTTTATTTTGTTGGGTCTGCAACATACTGACTATGAGAAACTTTACAAGTGTATGTCAACTTATTCTACTAACCCTAACCCTAACCTAACCTAACAGTGTCAGTCTTCCAATTCCCGATTCATTTGTTGCATATTTTCACTAAAATTCTTCTTTAAAAGCTGTCTTCATTAACTTTTATTCAGTATTCACTGATTAATCAAAATTAGAGCAGCGTGGGTCTGTTAACAAGTCAGTATAGAGAGAATGTTTAGACCATCAAAGGACTGAAGAGTTTGTGATGATTGTCGAAATTACTCAGAGCCCATCCCTAAAAAGCCACTCTGATGAGTAGATGAACACAAGCCTTTCATGGTAGAGATAAAAATGTCACTCCTAGTGCTTTTGCTGATGACTTCTGGGAAATACCACAGTATATGGACCATTGAGTCTTTTAATAATCAGCAATGAGGGCAGATACACATCCACAAGGGTACTTACAATATTTCTTATTACTGTTGAATGATCATTGTCTAATTTAAATGGTCGTCCCACAGTTGTGGTTGCTTTAAGACCGCATGGGCTTCCCCTAATGTCAAAATATTACAAAAATACGTCACCGAGAGCTTCTTATTCATTGTTGACAACATTTGTCATTTAAAAACACCATTATACATTGAATGCTTGGAGATAGATCGCACAAAAGTCAGTTTGCAAAAATATGTTTTATTGGTCAGGTTGAAAAGACAATTTAAAATAAGAAAAGCATACAATATGTCTTAAGTCTTGTTTTACTATGATGATATCTGTGCTTCATACCTCTTAAAAACACTTTTCCACATACTATTTAACCTTTATTATTATTGCTTTAAGATTTTTTATATGACTGTATTTATATTACTGTGAGATGTTTTGTTTAAAAGCCTAAACAACATATTTTAGTCATTTTTAGGAACCAGGGAGGAACTTTATGTTTCTTTGCTGTCTTTCAGTGTCTTGGAAATTAGCTCTATGAGCTCAGTGAAACATCTTCATGTGAAATACTTGATGTAATGCTCAAAGTACATACACATAGCCCTGACAAAATACAACAATCCTATCTTTGTGCAGGTTAGAAAGGAAAATATGTTTATCATCTAAACTCACACCTTCAAAGTCATTCATGCACACAGATTTTAGTGTATTGACTGTATGGAGTTTGAGACTGCACCTCATATTTTTCCCAAATTACTGGTCACTTATGAACAGATGACTTATGAAAGGTTTTCTCATAGTCTCAGCACTCATCATTTAATCTTAATCATCTGAATGGTGTGGTTCTTATAGACACACTTGCATACAGTGGATTCAGAATCAGTGAGCAATTGTTGTCCTCTAGATTTAAATGAATGTAATTGCTTGTTAACCCTGCTTTTGTGGAATGTTAGATATACTGCTTCTCTGGAAGGGTGTCAAAATCTAAACTGGAGGTCAAAGAAGCAGGCAGGATGGTGTCAGTGGAGTCACTATGGTTATCTCTGGTCACCCTCCCCTAAATCACAAAACGATGTCCCTCACAGTAAAAGCTGTTGTAATTTTGCTGAGGACACTAATTTGGCTGACCTTTGCTTCACCCCTTAGTTCTTGAAAGGGATACTTCAAAGAAAAAGAGTTAAATTCTTTAAAAAATATAAGATTAATATTTGTAAAAATATGTTTCTTAAAATAAAATAAAATAAAATGTTTATACAGTTTTTAGAGATGATAATAATAATAATAATACAAAAACATTACAAGTCATTATTTATTTAAATACTCATTTATTATATACAGTAAACCCAATGTTTATTTTGGGCTAGAATACAGATTTATATCTTGCTGAGTTTTATTCTTTTCTATAGCTTTAGGCCTTATTCTCCCGAGTCCACCCCTAAGAAAACCTCTTAATTACCCTTAATTGCTTTACAGCCACACTGACAGAAGCAAACGGGACATTCCTGCAAGTGTGAGTTTGTACGACAGACGCGACCAGACAGAGACAATGAACACAGCTTCGCAAGTACTTGTCAACGCAGGGACAAAGTTACTGTAGAAACACTGTATGTTGATTGGTAAAGGTCACTCTGGATTATTAATAGTGTTAATACTGTTCATAATATTAAAACTACTTTGATTATGCTAGTACAAATATAATAAAACATCTACTAAATGAGGTTTAAAGATTTAAATTGCACTATATGTGTACAACAGCTCCAAGTGGTAAAGGCTTGGTTGATGTTACTCTGCATTTCTGGTTTTCAACGTATGACTTTCTTTTTTTTATATTATGTAATATACCTTATGACCTTTTTTTTTCTTTTGTCCCACTAGCAAAATTCTGAATTTGAGCTTTCTTTGGTGTGGATCCAACAAAACTTTTCTTTGGTGTTGATCCAAAATATTGTATATAATTAAAGTGTTATTGTAATTTTGACATTTTAAAATACAGAAATGTATTAAACTATATATATATATATATATATGAACCACATGTGAAATGCTGTGGCACATAGGCATTTTTAATCTAAAACAGGCTCAATAAAAACCCCAGCTCAGCTGGGTCTCTGCTCAGGATCTCCATTTATAATAATCCTGACCTATAGTGCAAGTATATTATAGTGGATTTTAAAGTTTGGTATGTGTACTTCAGGTAAATTGAGGCCTTTCATGTCAAAAATGTAATGCTAATTTAGTGCATTTAATAGTCAAATGATTGATCAAATCGAGAATAAAAGTTTTGGTTTGCATAATATAAGTGTACTGTGTATATTTATTAGTTATCATTAAAGCTAGTTTTCATTCTTAGTGTGAATGGGCCTAGATTCCAGGACTCATGGACCAGTATATGCTTTTAAGATTAAATATGTGCTAGTGTATACGATAGAAGTCAAAGGTCACATTTTAATATATACTATCCTGTATGTACAAAAGGAAATGCTTTTACCTTTGTGTATATGACATGTCTGTTTAATGTTCATTGGGATTACGAAAAAGAATCTGTTTTGTCATCAAAGGACTTGGTCACCCAAAAATGAAAATCTAGTCAGCATTTATTTTCCCTCGTGTTGTTTCAAATTCATAAGACTTTGGTTCATCTTCGAAATGCAAATTAAGATATTTTTTAATGAAACCGAGGTTTCGCTGTGATTTTGTCAAGTAAAACCAACATATTTTAGAAACACATCACTGTCCAAAAACATATACCTAACTCTATCCCTAACCCTACCCATAACTTATTCCTAAAATAGCTGAAGATAGCTGAATAACAATGCACTTCATGGTAAATCTCACAATTACTGTAAACTTATTCCTCAAATCTGATCAGATCCTTCCATTGAAAGTCTAACCAAAACTAAAAAGATCCCAAAAGGTAAACCACATTTATGCTTTTATTTAGGCCTACATATAAAAGCACATAGATCACATCACATTTGGTAACAACTAACACTAACTCTCAGTCTGGCTATTATATTACACTTGATATCCTAACTACTGATTACATCTCTTTCAGCTACACATACTTATTTTGATGTAGTTCCTGCTTTCCACAGACTAACCCTAGCTCTCTCCATCTCCCAGCTCTTTTGTCTTTAATGTGCTTAGGAAATGGTAAATGGAGCTAACAGAGCATTACTGACAGACCTGTTCAGAATAGAGTTAAATCTGACACGACTGCCACACTCTGTGAACTTTGAGGAGAATGTTTAATAGTCAGACAGTATCAACATAGCTTTAGTTTGTAATTATAGGAGTTACTGTGCTTGTGTTTATGCCTTGCACAGTTTAATTTTTTTTCCCAAGACCATGTTTCCCCAACATAAGTCATGTGATTATGCAGCATGTCTTGACACAGACTGGTGAGGGTTGTCGGAGAAAGTGACAAAACACTTGTTGCATACCGTAACATGCATCTTGTGCCTTGTTAGACATAAAACTGTTCTACATATTCAGATCTTTAGCTTGTACGAGAGTCAGTGGTGGTTGAGAGGAAGGTTAATTTCTAGCTTGTAGTGCTTGATTTATCTGATTTGTGATAGTATTCAGTGCCTTCAGGATGAACTGGTTGATTAAGTCTCTAAATAAGAATTAATGATATGTCTGGGTGATTTGACAAAAAGAGAATATGATTCTTTGTATCTTAGAAATAAAGGCAAACTGGGGGGTTGTCAGGGTATAACCTAAAATTTACTTAATAATAATCATCAACTTATCATTTTGATCTAATAGCTTCTTATAGTCATGGTTCCATTGTATCCCAATTTGAAATCAGTCTGACTAGAGACGTTTAGTGACTGGGTGGGTCAACTTTATGTGATGGATAAATGCCCAGTTTGACCCAACAAAGAGGACCATGTCCAGTCATTTGTTGTACAGTGTGTAATGGCTAAAGCACTGACCCATGTGGTGAGGTGTGTGAGCTTTTCCAGCTGAACTTAAGATCTGTTATCTTGGAAGGAAATAAGCCAGAAGAGCACTGACCTGGAAATGCACATCTTGGCCAGTTTAGATATTTACAGTTTGTGCTAAGGTCTCATGAAATCTGTACAAACTGTGAGAATCCACACTCAATAATAATTATTACACAAAACACAACAACAACAATACTAATTGTAGTAGTTTTATAGCACATCTCTTCGGTAAACAATTAAAAACAATAAAATAATATCTGAATATATCCTGCGACAAGTAATGAAAGTGTTTATTTATTTATTTTTTATAAGTTCACTACTTACTTACTACACTGATTACATATTTAATTAGACGAAATTGAATAATTACAAAAAACAACAAATTAGCTTACATATCAAATTTATTTAAAGTGCAGCGAACCTGTCACAAAGTTCATTAAGTCACAACACAACCTTTTGAACATCCGGTTGCTCTGTCTTTATCATCTATTCTGTAGGTGCGGTCTCCCCCTGTGTGGAGATCCACCAAATAACTGTTGGGAATGAATCAATATGAGAATAATTCGTGTGTTGTATTGTTGATGTGAAAATAATTCTATGACTTTGAGAAAGTGTCTCGCCAGATTTATTCTTTAGACTTATTCTTTTATTTGTCTCTAGTAGCCTACTATTTTTGCTGCGATCACGTGATCGTGATTTATTCAGAAAATTAAGGTATTTTGAGACCTGGGATTTAACCTAAACAAGTTTGTTTTTAGCAGGAGTTTCAATAATGGACGGTTCAGATATTAAACTTAATCAAAAGCAAATTCAATTCTATAATTGAGGTGAAAGTTTTATTGGTTACAACAGCATTGTATCAGATCCAATGCTATATTATCAAGTAGGCTAACTTAGCCTAAGTGCTCTTCACTTCGTGAGTAGGCAAAGTGACGCTGTCTTATTAATGTAATTCGGTCCTATTTACATGTAAATGTTCTGCGCTTATATTGTGTGTGTGTGTGTCCTGTCTAATAGGGGCACCTGTGACGTGTGTCTCAGCCACTTTCCCCGCACCTCCCTTTTGCTCGGTGTCCACTTTTTTGGGTGGGCAGTGAGCCCCTCCTCTAAGTGACTGACGAAGTTATTTAGGGTGTAAAATGGATTTGAATTTGCTGTTGTTAGCGTTCACAATTTGTGTCAGGACCACAGCAAGCAATACGGTCCCGTGAAACCAAACTGAGGAGAAGGCGAACACATTTTTCCCTCCTGATAAGGACACGTGTGAAGGTTTCATGTGGACTCACTGTGAACTGGGATTAAGTAACATTTATTTTCGTTTGGAATTATAACTTTCAGAAAAGGTACGTAGGCTATTTCATTCATTATTTTGTAGGGTACTGTTCTGTTATGACATTGTCGTCAGTCAAATTTATTTAGTGATTAATTTGGAAATGTAGAATGCACAGTCACTAGATAATATGAGTAGATTTAAACGAATCAGAAGATAATTTAAAACACTACTTGCGGTTTTTAAATACCTTGTGTTTTTTCATCCTTCGTCATATTTTTATTGTCGGAATTTATCTTCTGTTGCCCTGTTATTATTTTATTTTTTACAATATGGAGTAGCCTAACATTTAACAATAACCTGAGTCACATGGAAGTATTGAAAGTTCCCATGATCTCAGAAGTAGAATAATCCACAGAGAACCAGTGAGCTGATAAAGTAGTGCCAAAGACTCCTTAACAAACCTTCACATCTCTGATGCTGACTTTACATCATTGGGCGTGACTTGTAATAGGTTCCAGCTCCGTAGGGCATCTAGGGCAAGACGGTTCACAGATAATAATTGACTATTTCACATTAACTGTATACTGGTGAATCTAAATATTACAGAGTGAGGATGAACTTCCAGTAGAAGTACAATAGAGAAATACGAGTGAATGAAAAATGATGATGTGAGATCTAGACGACTTCTTGGATGATAATACGAATTTTAACATATGCATGTGTGGCAGATTCTTCTAAAACGTTTACAAGTAGATACAGTTTAATGTAGTAAGGACTGTTTCGACACCTTGTGTCCGTTTTATCATTTTTTTTTCTTCTTTTAATTAAAATATATTTTTAGACCGATTGTTACAGAATTCGTGCACTGTAGCATTTGCCTCCATCTATTTTTGTCACAATGATTTCTGCCGTTTCTACTGGGTTTTATGAGATTTTGGTAATGAAATAAAAAATGGCCAGAAGTCTGATGACTTTATCACTGCACGTTTTCACCACTTTGATTTAAACGTTTTGAGGCGGCAATTAAACTTAAAATAGCACGTTTAAAGAGCTGATTTTTCATAGGCTGCCGTACTAAACAGAGTTAACAGTGGAAAACGTGCAGCTGCGTGACATGAAGGAATGTTAATTTTGAGGTATATGTAACGTGCTTTTACCTGTCACAATAGCGAAAGACCGAATATAAGTTGTAGGCACTTTGTCACATTTTGTTCTCATGCTTATAATGAGTAGTCTCGTGAGCCCCAGTTCTGTAGTGTGGCGGTGGCAAAAGTTTGTGCCTCACCTCCCGCAGGGGATTATATCGACTGAATACTCAATTTCGCCACCCAC
Source organism: Enteromius fasciolatus (assembly GCA_032361145.1). Classification (NCBI taxonomy): domain Eukaryota; kingdom Metazoa; phylum Chordata; class Actinopteri; order Cypriniformes; family Cyprinidae; genus Enteromius; species Enteromius fasciolatus. The sequence goes on from JAUMHR010000049.1 coordinate 12,457,282, forward strand.
CCTCTGAGAGAAAACACTTTGTATGACCACCACATCGCCTCAGTCAGATGAGTAAAGCCGTTCAGCATACGTGTGATTTAATAGCTAGCAAATGTGATTCAGCTCCGTAAACAGCTAGATTAAAGTGACTATTCAGTAATCAGTAATTTAATGATTCTTCTTTTCACCTCCTAGACAGGAAGATGCTGCTAAATATAAAACACATATTGTGGTTGCTCTGCATATACCTAACAACGACTGAACCTGGTAAGCTTTTTATATTTGTATTTTTTAACAGCTGTAAAGTGTTGTTTGCTAATACATCTCATGTTCAAGAGTTTCTGAATGTAAAGGGTGGAAATTGAATTCATTAATTCAAGACTGGTGTTTGCATGAGTCTGAGCCACACACCCATGTGAATATATTTTCTGTTCCATACTTTTTGGGGGGGTCTGTATGATTTCATTTCATGCAACAAAAGTCAATTTATTTGTAAAATGAACTGCTATGCTTCTCCTTAACTCGTCAAACTGTAGTAAAGAGGACCTTAATCTCACATTCCCACAAACTATTGTCTCCCAGCTGCCTCTAATGGTTTACTTCCAGGCACCTACAGTATACCTTTTAATTAGTATCTTCTTGTAGTCTGGTGCAAACAGATGGCTTGACTTCATCACTCTGAGAAGCCATGCTCTCACACGGTGGTGTGCTACCCTGAGGGGTAATCCCACCTGTCCAAAGCATTTCTCACATTGTTGGTCTGAGTATATGGTGATTTTCTCTCAGTTATGATCCTTTCAACATCCCACCTTCAAGGTTATCTGTCCTTCTACTGGAAAGTAGTTTCTGGTTTGCATACCCGTAGGCTTCACAGAGGCAGTAAAATAATTTTCAGCTCAATTATCATAAACACTGTAAGGCATGATTTCCTGTGCTTTGCAGTGGATGCAGCTGTGTGTATAACATCTCATGCCTTTCATTCCCTCAGTCTCTAGCACGTTACTGGTGATGCGTCCTGTCAACGGCTTGTTGTCCGGGAAAGTGACCCTTCCATGTTACTTCTCCATCATTCCCACTGTTGGACCTAGAAACAGAAATGCCTCAGGCACAGATTACCTACGCATCAAATGGACGAAAATTGAGGGCGGTGTTGAGTCGACTGTTCTTGTAACCCAAAATGGCGTCATTAAGATCGGTTCCGGATACAGAAGCCGTGTATCTGTGCAGAGTCACCCGGAAGACATCGGGGATGCTTCTTTGACAGTAGTGAAGCTCCGGGCCAGTGATGCTGGAACATACCGCTGTGAAGTGATGTTTGGAATTGAAGACACACAAGACACAGTCAGTTTGAATGTTGAGGGTGAGATTTTTTTAAGCACATTATCTGTTTGCCATTCCCTCAAATTTGTCTTGTCGTTTTAGAGACACAGTTGTTGTATCCTAAGCACATATGCTGCCAATATGATAAATTCCTTAAAGCTAATTGATCAATGACAGCCATAACCCAAGTAAATTATAAATGAAACTTTAGTCTGTTAAGTGGAACTGTTTGTGGGAGAAAACCCGCAAGCACAGATTATCTAAATTGTTGAGGGATTTTAAGGTTGTTTTGGACTCTCCCAGATTACAGTTACAGTGTAAAAAGTCATATGCATTCCAATAAACTTTGCCTCTCTTAATGTATTCCCTCTGCTTGTATATACTGTGAAGCCGGGATACATCATGTATGGGCTGATTTATGCTCAGACCATGTGAAAGGATGGGATGGGTCAACCCTGAACTGCTTTGGCTCTAGAATTGCAGCACCACCCTGCTCTCAGCAAAGACACACTGCCATTTTAATTAGATCCATTACTCATTTAATTTGAATTTGTTTCAAAGTGACAATTATGGGGGTGGATGGAATGTCCCCTCTTTCAAACAAATGTCCCAACACTGCTTGCTTTATTAATTTGTTTATAAGCAACTTGCAGACATCATCAAGAATAAAGCCGTTTCTATTAAGCTTCATATTTATTGTGGTCATTGACAACAATGATAGTAATACAATATGCCACCATTTAATGAAAATTTGAATGGATGGAATGGACTTTGCTACGAAATGTTCAATTTTTGTTTGTTTTATTTGTTTTTTGTACAGGCGTGGTGTTTCACTACAGGTCAAACGTCAGCAGATACAATCTGAACTATGCACAAGCTGTGCAGAGCTGCAGCAGCGTTGGATCCACCATTGCTACAGCAGAACAACTGAGATCTGCTTATGAGGATGGATTTGACCAGTGTGATGCTGGTTGGATAGCCGATCAAACAGTGAGGTTAGAAGCAACACACACTGCACACAGAAACAGTCTGTATTTCAATATCCACTTCTGGCAAACTCCATAATAAGTATTAAACAACATGTCAACATTTTGATATAAAAAGGAAATTGCAAAGGCTGTACTACTTTCATGAGAAACATTTCTGTTTGTGTGAATTGTTTCTGTCTGTAGATATCCAATCACTAGACCAAGGCCCGGCTGCTTTGGAAATCTGCCTGGAAAACCTGGTGTCAGGTCATATGGCAAACGCAAGCCTACAGAGACCTTCGACGTGTACTGCTATGTGGATAAGCTTGAGGGTACGGATTTTACTGTTCGTGTGGTTCTTTACAACTTCACTTAAATAAAATAAAAAAAAACATGTTGACATGTCCAGCAGTTCTGTGGTAATGTGAAAGTGCAGTAGTTTATCTATTATATTTGCTCTATGCTGACATATTTAATGTGGTTTTAAACTGCGGTTATGACCAAAAATGAGTATGGACCATTTGGCAGTGAACAACTGTGGTTATTAGATTGAAATGGAAGCTTTCAATATTTTAGTTGCCACAAAAAAGAAGTTTGGTTATTTATTTATTTTTGTTAAGTATATCTGTTTCTTTCCAATTCCAATTTTAATGTTAACTTTAAAAACTTGTTATAATGTATGTACATTGGCTAATCAGAACATGACAAAAATAACAAAAGTGACATACTTGCATTAACAATTGCATTTTCAGTTACTAAAATGAGAAAATATCAATTGTAGATTTATTGTAGATATAAGTCTTTGCACACGGAATCTGACATTTTTGCACCTTGAAAAATAAATACGTCCTCATGTTGTGTCAATCACATTCACACACTGCCTCCAAAAAATAGTCATTAAAAAAAATCTGATCAGTCAGAATTGTGATAGGAAAGGATGAAAAATACGAAAAATGGATATGAAATTTTTGAATTTAGCGTGCCAGCACTTCCCAAATCCCAGGATGACCCCAAAAAGGATCATTTAAAAAAGTTTTCTTGACAGGATACTTGGTATTCTTAATATGTAGTAAGTCCAGCTCAACGAAGTGACAAAAGCAAGAAAAAGAACTAACATGAGAAACAAATGGAAAATGGATTTGTGAAATGAACACCCTGTTGTATGTTGTGTTGTTTAATATGTCTCATTCCCTCACGAAAGAAGATCTGGGTATGTCTTTACTGTTCTGCTGTAAATTACTTAGACGTCATAAAAACCTCAGCTAGCTTTTGACAGCTACACCCAAGGCTGGGCGAAAACAACTTCCCTCATTTTTATTTTCATTTGATTCACCACGGCGTTTGCTAATGGAAAACAATTCTTTGTTTTCTGAAAACTGAATTTGCATGTGTCATATTATTAGCGAATTCCTCTTCCACTTATAGACAATAATGGGGTTTTGATTCATTGATTGGTGCTTGTTTGCAAGACTATGATAATTATGGTTATACTCTTAACGTGCAAGCTGTTTTTATGACAAACTCAAAATGCATCTAATTTCAGATGTAATAACACAAAATGTTTCTTGTGTGTGTTTTTCACTTCAGGTAATGTTTTCTTTGCACCCACACTGCGTAAAATGACCTTCGATGAGGCCAAGGATGAGTGTAAAAGCATAAATGCAGAGCTGGCCTCACCTGGTCAACTCCACGCTGCTTGGAGACAGGGCCTGGACCGCTGTGATTATGGATGGCTGTCTGACGGCAGTGCTCGCCATCCTGTCTCCGTTCCCAGAAGTCAGTGCGGTGGTGGTCTGCTGGGTGTCCGCACCATGTACCGCTACCGAAACCAAACAGGCTTCCCAGATCCCAATATGAAGCTAGGGGCATACTGTTTTAAAGGTAAAGACTTTACACTAAACTCATGAATTGTTTATGGCGTAATAAACGAACACCTGAGTTGTTGCAATACTAGACACTTTACCAGCTGCTTTGACGTCATTGCTCTCAGTAAGCGTAGTATGGAGCCCTCACCCCATTAAAAACACAAACATAAGCTCCAGGCTTACCGTGAATGCCTCTTAAGGGCAGTAAATCAAAGCAGAATATTAGTTAAAGTGCACCACTTTTTGTTAACTGAGGTTCTTTTAAGTTGAGACGCCTGGTATGGAAAAGTTTACATGAGAGTTGCTCATTCTCTAGGGATTCACTGACCTCACTCTGCTGCATTCTGGGTTGCCGCCCATTTCTAAGGCAACCAAACTCGCTTGGTTAACTAGAGGGTTTGATCATCCAGAGGTCCGTTATGCCACTGTAGTGCTTCGTGGCTAAAATGACAGATGCTTGTCAGACTTTGCCTTGTGGTGTTGTAGGTACTCAGACTTCAGAAAGACTTGATGTTCCCATCAGCCTGGATGACCTCATAAGAACAATATTTTGCAACCAGGAGGACCAGTCTCAAAATATAAACAGCATTGAGACACTTCAAAACAAGTTTTAAAGTCCCTTTAAAAAATCTATTTTGGTAACACCATTGAGCAGATACTGGTAATAGGCATACCAGCTAAAGAGGCATATTGCTTATTGATATCAGCTAGGGATGCATATTTCTTAGTGATATCATAATGGTAATGGTTGATATTAGTTATTAGCCAGTATCGGACATTTAATTGTGCTAATTTCATACTTTCAATCTTGATTACTTTCGCTGTTATCTAAAGCTAGTTATTAAACACTAATTATTTAATACCACTGTTAATTAAACAAAATAAATGATTGTAAATTACAGTGTTGTTACTGCTAATTTTAATTTTAGTATTTAAATGTCTGATTTTATTTTTTGCATTTTTCAGGGAGGTCTACTTAATGCATATCTGATTGATGTCTTTTAACTGAAAGATAAGAATTTCCTCCCTTGAGATTTCATATTGAGCCATTCATTTAATCTAAATAAAAGATTTTGTTACCTTTTTATAACTTAGGTGCACAGCACAGGCCTACAGCAATCAACAAAGATTAAAAAGTGCTTAGGTGTTACCTACTACTTTTCTTTTTCTTCCCCTCTCCGCTGTCAGACTCCCCGTCCTTCCTGTCATTTGCACCAGCGCTTATCTGAACAGACATGAGAATAAAGGAGAACGATACCACCAGAGAGCTAAAATCAGTGGGTCTCGCTAACCCCTGACCTGGGGGGGTTTATCTTTTCAACTGAGGTTAATTTAGACAACCTACCCCATGCTAAGCAGGGCACTCACCCAGAATGACAGCCACCGACTTGCTGTGATAAGTAATGGACCTGGGGTTAATCCTAAACCTCAACACTATGACCTTGTTGTTTGTTTGGTCTGTTTCAACTATGGCAAGCCTTCCTGATCCATGTGGCATTGAGTGTGTTCAAGTGTCTTCTTTTTTTTTACATGGTGGGTTTTATTCTCATGTTCGTCTGACCTGTGATGACTACGAATGTTTGATATAGTGACAAAGCTGCATAAAAAGAGGGGTTATGCCTCTCACCACACCTGTCTACATTATAACATCCTGCAAACCATCAGACAATGCATCACATGGATGATGGAAATTTTTCTTAAGGGAAAAATACTGTCATCAGACTGAATAGAGAGAGCCTGTTGATTATAGAGAACAGCTGGAGCCCTGGCTGCTTGCCTGTAATGTTTGAAGATGACGCTTTTTTGGTGAATACAGGGTAATTAAAAGCCATTTAGAGTGTGTAAGCTATTTGTGCGAATGAAATTCAATTTGCAAAACAATTGATGGGTTGTTGGAACCATTCTGACACCATTCACTTAAAAGAATTTCACTGAATAGTTTAAAGCCAAGTTAGCCAAGTGCTATTCACGCCAACCTTTACATATTTAAAATCAAGCACTGCGTATGATGTCACGTACAAAGAGCAGTACCTAGAAAGTTGTGTAAAAAAGACCTTCCCCTTATTATCCTTTTATGGAGTTGAAGTGAAAATCACTTTCAGACTGACCATTTAAAAAGCTTTATCACCAAGGTATATTTCACAATTTGTTAGAAATATAGGCCTCTCTGGGACACTGAGAACGGTATGATTAAATCATCATTTGTTTCAGCAGTACTGGGATGATGTTTCATAATAATTTCATTATAATGATCATACAATCAAGCATAATGTCCCAAGGGGATGGACTGACAGTTGGAAGCTTGTGTGAAAATTGAAAGATCCCATAACAGAGATTTATTTGGAGACCATGACACAGACAGTCTTTTTTTTAGATAGAGTGGACTCAGAAAGAACTTGACCAAATTTGTAAATTTCATTGCAGATATCATATCAAGACCATTGTGACAAAAAGAAAATGTCATAACATTTTATTACTACTATTATTCTTAAATAAAGTAAATATAGTGATATCCATCTACACCACCATTCGTAATTTTTTATGTTTTTGACATACAACAAGGCTGTATTCATTCAGTTCAGAAATACAATAAAACAGCAATGGTGTGCAATATCATTGCAATTTAAAATAACTAACTGACCCTAAGGTTTTGAACGCTAATGGACATTTATATTTATTTAAAAACACAAATGTTGTACTTATATGTATTATTTAAATCTATAATTTGTATATACTTGTAAGATATACTATGTTTTTGAAGAAATAGTTACTTTAATAATTGTGCTTTTTATGTTATTGTAACATAATCTGATTATTATTTATTTTGTTCTATATTTCAGTATGGATTAAATGAACTTTTGTCTATAATACAAAATTACTGGTAAATGTGATTTTTATTTATTTATTTTTTTTTTTTTTTACACTAGGTTCAAAGCTTTTATTCAACCAGTCCTCCTGGGTGGATGTCACAGTACAGAGTGGTACCACTATGGAGCCCACCACAGCATTCTTTAGCACAGAGACCACCACAGGCCAGACTCTCTCTCCTGAGGCCAGTCCCTCTCATGCGTCACAGGCCACCTCTGATGATGACCTGTCCCCAACAGACGCCCCTTCTATGTTTTCTACAAGCATGGCACCACTAAAGACAAGCCATGACCCTGACAGACTAGAATCAGTCAGTGCGAAATCTGAGGAAGGCTTTGGCACAACAAAATTTCCAGATTTTGATATTAGTGATTTTGGTACTGAGAAGGCTGATGATGAAGCAAACGTTCGTGGAGATGTGATCCGTGGAGAACTTACTGCTGTAGTTCCCACAGCCTCAGAGGATCCAACGGAGGAGACAGAGGACAAGAGCATAATTGAGGTGAAGACTGTTCTACCTGATATTTTACTCTCAGACTCTCTAAGCACAAAACCGATGTTTGCAGTCGGGAAAACAGAGGAATCTATCGTGGTTGGGGTCACAACAGACAGTGTTTTAGAATCAGATGCCACTGTACTGATATTAGTCAACACTGAGGAATCTGGACACAAAACTATATCGTCCACACATAGTGAATCCATCACAAAACTTCCAGTACAGACTGTGACTCACACAGCTAGTGAGACCAGTGCTGGTCAAGGCGAGGCCGAAATACCCGCTTCCACGCAGTCATCTTTTACACTGGCGACAGAGGCTACTTTTCTGGAGAGTGCTAAGTCTACTGTGTTCTCTGAGTATGAAGATGAGACTGGCATTGGTGTTGTAATGGCGGACCCCCCACCTCTGTCTACACAGAGATCCACCCACCCAGAACCTGAACCTTCAGAGACCTCTAGTGGAGTTACCATCACTGATTCTACAATTACCCCCACTGTTTTTATGCAAAGCTCACAAACTGGAGAATCTACAGGAGTTTCAGGAACCTCCAAATCAACACAAAGGCCATCTCAGACTTTTACTGTTGACATGGCTGACAGTGATATAAAGTCACCTGGTTTGACTACACCTAGTTCAGCCACAGTTGCTGCAGAAGCAGAAATGCCCTCACTTACTGACCATGAAACATCACATGAAAAAGCTACTTCGGGCCCCTCAGAAGCACCCGGGAAGACACTAACAAAGGCCACGGACACCACCACTTATTCTGATCACTCATCAGGTATGATTTCTCTGCTTTTCTTCCTCTGCTTTCTGAACAAAATGGTTTGAAATGGCATTTCAGTCTCATCGATCATTGATATTGAAAAGACGTGCAGGGCTGGAACATTATCTTATGTGAATATGAACATGTGACATGAAAGGAATAGTTTATGTTCTCACCCTCTGTGGTTTTCATTCGTTGTCATTAATACAGTAGATTCAATATATAATGATGATTTGAAGTGTTTATGTTTATATGCTGTACAGTACTGTGCAAAAGCCTTAGGCCACTAGTATTTTCACCAACAAAAATGGTTGGTTAGTCGGTTATTTTTATCTTTTGCAGTATTGTGTCAGTTGGAGATATCAGCTAACATTTCCAAACATGATTTTTGTCATTAATAGTAATAATGCAGTGAGATTATTGTCTGAATGACATGAAGCAACAGAACAACCTGAGACAGACTAAATCAAGAAGAACTGTGGCAACATCTCCAAGATGCTTAAAAAAACCTACCTGGAAAGCTACTTGAAAAACGATGGGCAAGTGTACCTCAGAACAGAAGCTGTTTTACCAAAAGCTGTAATACCAAATAATTATTTGATTCAGTTAATAGAAGTTAATTGATAAATTAAATCCATTTATAGCATTATTTTTGAAAGCATCCCCATTTTACAGCATTTTTAAACTTTGAACAGTACTGTAGCTTTGCTGGTAGGTTTTT
>JAUMHR010000049.1:12481677-12500696 GCA_032361145.1 Enteromius fasciolatus
TTGGGTATAATTACGTGTTTAATATATGCACACTTTACAGTTTTAATTCAGGATAAAAAAAAGTGATATGGAAGAGTTGGAATATACATTTAAATTCATATTATTATGTTAAAATACTTTACTGTATAATTTAATCTCAGCAGACTGAGTCTGTTGGGTAGCTGCAGTATAAACACAGTATCTGGAATAGTACCTCAAATGACTTTGAATTTGTTTCAAAATATCAGCTCAAGTCCACTGTAAAGTTTTTGTCTTTGTAGGCTTTATTAGTTACTTTAAAGGTTAGTCTTTTCAATTAGCACTCTCTTCTCAGTGCATTCATTAATAGCTGAGAGAGATGACTGATGCCGTTTTATTTGCATCATGTGATGTATGAAGAGGGGAAATATTTTGAATAAAATTTGTCCATAATAGTTGTATATATGTATTACTACTACAACTGTTACTACTATCTTCCAAATGCATTACACTGCTCACTGCAGCAGCTTTTTGCAGTTTAGTGGTGATGTGTGTGCTTAGCGCCCCCTAGTGGAGTATGTCTGTATTACTATATTTTCTTCTTCTTCTTTTTTTTTTGCCTTTCTTTGTGCTCCTTTTATATACTGCTTGAAATTGCTTTCACACTTTATTTCACAAATGTACACCCCCCGTCTCCCCCATTCTATCATTTTGGCCTAGAAAGGACTATATTTTAAATTGTTATCAACTTGTTTTCTTGTAGTTACCACATACAGTAGGCCTCGTTGATTTGACTGTATGCACCAAAAATGCTCCTCAAATAATGTTATTTTACTCAAAAATGGTTGCGATGTACATGAATAAATACAAATTATGTGCTATTTGAAGTAAAATAATTTGACAAAACAAACAAATGAGAATACAGGATTTGGACATAATATTACATAAAAAGAGATTTACAAGCATTTTCTTTAATAAGTTATCATTTCAACTGGGAACACCATCTGAATATAGATAAGCTATAATAGTGCAACTGCCATAAATCTTGAAGAACCACAGGTGCATGTAGGCATCCTGCCGCGCTCTGAACAAACAATAAATCACACATATGCATGTAAAAGAATATATATATATCACAAGCAGTATATTGCTATTTTGAGTTGTGCATGTGTATTGAATGCAATTTCTTTTAAACAATCAAAAAATGAAGTGACATAATTCAAAGTATATCATATCTGTATGTATTTCTATTGTTTAATTGTCTCCCTTACATTAACTTTTTGATCTCTATCCCCTGCAGCAATATGAAAACTGGAGACCGAACCAGCCAGACAGCTTCTTTTCCTCAGGGGAGGATTGTGTGGTAATGATCTGGCATGAGGACGGCCAGTGGAATGATGTTCCCTGCAACTACCACCTTACCTTCACCTGCAAGAAAGGCACAGGTGAGCTTTTAGGGGCATTTCTAAAATAACACGACGTATAGAGGTATTTATTTTCAGTCTAAATTCCATCAGTGGTTTCTAAATAAAAATGTTGTACAGGGTGGGCCATTTATATTGATACACCTTAATAAAATGGCCACCATGGTCACCACCCATCTTGAAAAGTGTCCCCCCCTCACATATACTAATGTACCAGAAACAGGAAGTTGTTAATATCACCAACCATTCCCATTTTATTAAGGTGTATCCATATAAATGGCCCACCTTGTATAATAGTGAATATGTGAAATTTTGGATGACAGCTGTACCCTAGGATGATATATCTTTTTAAAAAAAATTAAAAGCAGGTTAAAGGGTTAAAGCAGCTAACATTTTAAAATAACATCTTGGATTCAGTCCTCCATTACTGATGGTTACTCTATTGTGTGCCGTTTTCTACAGTGTCCTGCAGTCAGCCTCCTCTTGTCCATAACGCCCGCACATTTGGCCAGCTGCGCCCACGCTATGAGATCAACTCCCTGATCAGGTACCAGTGCATGGACGGCTTCATCCAGAGACATGTTCCCACTATTCGCTGCAGAGGAGACGGCTCATGGGATATGCCCAGGATTTCCTGCATGAATCGTAAGTATTCTGTCTGTTGAATTCTATCACAACAAATTATTTTTGTACAACAACCATCTCTTGAATGATCATTTTATGTACTCGGGTTTAAGTTTGTATATACACTACTATTCAAAAGGTTCGGTAAGATTTTGAAAAATGTATATTACAGTATGTTCACCAAGGAAGCAGTTGTTTGATTAAAATAATCAGTAAAACAGTAATATTAAATAAAAATGTAATATGCGTATTTGGTGTTCAAGATGCATATTATCATCCATGTTATAAAGGGTTAAGCGAGCTGTAGTGAAAAAAAAAGTATGCCAAACTTTAAAAATGTAGTGTGCATACAGTATATTATATATTTTTATACATTGAAGTTATAAAAAATATATTAATTGATTTAATGTACTTGTATTTTCTTTCCAGCCTCCAACTTCCAAAGGTCCTATGCAAGGTATCAGACATACAGAGCTTTTCGCAGTCATCAGAAGAGAATGGCAGAACATTCTATACCCAGACGACACCATCATCACCGTGGTTTAAAACACAATCGGACGCAACAATAGTTGCTATTTTAACAAAACCCTTTTAATGTATTTTGATAGCATATGACGGATCTGCCTGCTGGCCGAAAGAAAAGATTATAAAAGAAAAGATTATTAAAAGGACCAGAAAAGAATGGAATATCACTGGAATGAGACAGCGGCTTTTTATCTTTTTAAGAGAGATGGTTTTTTAGAACTACATAAAGGACACATTCAGCTGGCCTCTGAACACAAAAAAAGATGATCTGACTTCCATCTGTTCCGCTTCTTTTTGGGAATACGCAGTGCCTTCGTAATTTTTAACTCACAATCCAGATGCAAGTGAACTATAATAGCACAACCTATTTTTGCTTCTAAACATAACAGTACAGTTTTGATACACGCTTTAAAATTCTTTCTTCAAGTTGACAAGAACCACAGGTGTATGCAGACATCCTGCTGCTTACTGAACAAATGAGAAATGATACATAAGAATGTGAAAGAATATATATTTATATAGAGTGAGCAATGGCTCACATGGAGTCAGTGTTTGTTGTGGTACAAAAAGGCCAATAATATTAAAAAACTGCATCCAATGCAGTGGATGGTTTTGTTATCTTAAAGTCAGTTCAATACACTTTAATACATTGACAACCTATTCACTATTGAAAAGCCATGTAGATTTTAGATTATTTATATTCCTCTGCGTGACGTTTCTTTCAAGTGTTTACAATGCAAATCTGTTTCAATTAATTTCAATTAATTCCGCCGTCAGTTATCTATAAACCAAAAGAAACTTACTGTATGTAATTTCACCTTTTCATTTTCATCAACTTTCATGTTTTTCTCTACAGTTTAAAACTACTTTAAAGAGAATGTACTTTGCGAGATGCTTAAAAGACTTGAACGAGTGCCTTTTTAACAAGATGCCTATAATTTATTTCTTGAGCTGCTCCTTGTTTTCTCATTGTTGTAGCGAGATAGAGCACACTGAGGACTTCACTTGGCCAAACTGCACAGTGATAGAGTTCAGTATATTAGTCTAGAGGACAGTGTGTCAATAGCTGGCAGTGATGTGACTAATAGATGATTTGGAGCTCACAGAATTTAGATGGATTTCATAATGACATTTGGGGTTTATCAATGGACCAAAAGAAGAGGATTCATAGTAACAGCTTTAACAGCTAGTTTTGGTGGAACCGGTCATCCATTTGTTTATTCCCAAGCATTTGTTCTTTAAGACCTTTTCTTTTGTGTGTTTACTTGTTGTGTCAGTCTCTCCCCCCCCCCTCTCAAAAGTGCACATATCTTTATATATTTATAGTATAACTTGTTTATTGTCAAATGTGATTGTCTGAAATGTTTGTGAAATGGAAAAATTGTAAGGAATGTTTTTTATGCCTTCTGTGTAAACAAAGTTTATTATATTCTAATTGCATTCCTGGTCATTTTGTGTTCTGATATGAAGTGAACTTTGTTCTATTGGAAGCGTTTAATGGTAAACGTAGTTAATTATATGGGGCATAATTAGATTTATTTTTACACCGACAAATCTAATATTTAATAAAACATTAATTTATATTACAATATAATAAAATATATTGTGACTGGAGTAATTAAACTGTATGTTTCGTGTAACTAGACTATGTGGTTCATCAGCAGTGCCTAATGTTGACCACCAGATGGTATTGGTTCACTAACATGAGCACACTTGAACGCCTGAATAATTCTACCAGATATCATTAACGTACATTATGTTTTATAAAACACTTAAACATTAATACCATACAATACAAAATAGCACATTACGGTAATACCCTTTAAATGTAAGAAAACACCTATAGAGAGTTTTTCATAGGTGTTTTTTTTTCTAGATAAAAAGGTCAAAAGGACATGGGTTGATGTATATCTATATACATCATATATGTGATATGTACTTTTTTTCAAGCATTTATTCTAAAGAAAGATAAACAGATTTACATCTAGGCTCAAAAACAACAACTAAAGCATACGTGTAAAAACAGTTTAAAATGAAAACCATCCACAACATCACTACTGTAGGATTCTGCTAGGACACCTTGAATTGATCACGCATCCACCATGTACATTGCGCAATGAAGAACAAACAGAGACCGACTTTTGATGTGCTTTGTGTTCTTGTAGTCCCATTGCCATATTTCATTTGATATTAATGTGTTTCCCCGCTGGGTCCATTGTTCGTTAGTACTGGTGGTTTTCTCATTTAAAACTTGGAAAACACATTGGCATTTTCCATTGCAGAAATCGTTTATTTCTTTTTAAACAACTGGAATTAGTCATAGAACATTGTATAACTTTAGCAAGCTTTTTCTGCAAATGCTTCCAAGGTTTCTCATAGTCGAGATAAAAAGTGCTATTTTAAATAATTGAATAAAAATAGAATATGAATATGATTATCATATTCATGGATATGCACAGCTAATAGTTAGGTAACATATTTGTAACATGATAAGAACTCTTCTCAGAAGCAGCAGATTAGATATGTAATACGTTGTTTATGTCACGTTTGTTCAATAGTCTGTGCTGGGAAATGCAGGCCATGTGTAGCTGGCATTCATACTTCAACAAACATGTGTGTTCTCAACATCTGGACCTTAAATAGGCATTGCTGAATTATCACAGATTAATGGAGACTAAAACAAAAGCCATTCCGTTTTTATGGGTTTTATTTTTCTTTCAAAATCTCTTTCATAAACCATACAATATGTTTCATATTTTCAAAAAAAAAAAAAAAGAAAAGATATTTTTTGCATAAAAAAGACAAACTCAAGCTTAATGTCACTTATGTGCACTGTGGCTTCTGCAGTTCGAAATGAAGTTATAAATTGAGAATATATTCCCCTCCCAAAAACAACACATTTCAATACAAAGTGGCAAGTAATAGATGTTACGTTCATCAGTAAACAGATCTCATTACCTTAAGTCATCCTGTAATAACATTCCAATGTTACTGTTCAAGCTTGGGCACAATTTTGCATATGGCTTTTAGTGCTGTTCCTCTTTTCGCAGAGAACAGTGGAATTACAATATCATTCGAGACTCAAATGCACACTTAAGCAGTTAAACTCAAGCTAGTCGTGAATCGTTGAATATACAACTGGGTTCTTAAAGCATCGTTCAGTGTAAATTCTGTTTATAGTTCTCTGCCATATTAGTCCAATGTATCATTAGCAGTTTGTCATATTCTGTCTCTTATGAAATACTTGAAAAAATATATGCAGGGACAAACACATTTAAACAAGCAAAACAATTTTTTTTTTTTTTTTTTTTTAAAGGGTAGCCATGAGGAATGAATGTTACAATAAAACAATGGATGATTATAAAGCATTGTAAAATCATTGATATTTCAAATAGACAATATAAGATCACAGTTCAGAGCATTGGATAATACACCAAAACATGAAATACCAAAAATTACATAGCTTTAAAGAAATTAGCATTTGAGTAGGATCACACTATTTTTTTTTTAGGAAACGAAAACCGTCAGGTCCATTTTTCATCTCCGTTTGGGCAAGTTTCAAAAACTTTCTGTCAAAGTTTATACTATTCAATAATATTTAAATATTTTATTGAATTATCACAATGGAGATCCTTGGTAAACTTATTTTAAAATGGGTTTTGATCAAAATTATGTGACTTTAACGTTACTTCATCTATATATCCTTCCTGAATGCAATTTGTGTTAATCTCGTCACTTCACTGTGCATACATATAGTGTACAAATCTGTATAACCTGTAAATGATTGGTAAAATAACTGTTTACATGAATATTCAGGATGTTGCAGTATGAAACAGTATCCTTTCTATAATTGTCACAGTTATGGCTAGTTCATGCAAAAAGTCCTTCATAAGTTTGGATGTGGAAACCTGTGTATTGCTGCTCTTTGGTTGGTGACATGACATGAAGCGCTTCACGGCTGTGTTTTGTAGCAGTAGACCCCGTACAGCTTCTGCTTTTTGTCAGGGAAGCCAACAAAGCGAACCGCAGCCTCGGTGGGACTGCAGTTCTGCCTGGGCCTGGAGATTGGGTAACGAACGCTACCGTCGGCCAACCAACCAGCATCACAACGGTCGTATCCCTGCAGCTTCCAGGCGGCATACATATGGCCCACCTTTGCGATCTCAGCTCCATCTCTCTTACAAACATTAACAGCCTCATCGAAGCTCAGCCTCTTGGGCTGGATCAAGTAGTAAAAGCGTCCTGTGATATGAACCAGAGTTTTAGGGTTGTGGACACAGACACTACTAAAAGTCATGCTCTATTTTATATTAGAATTGAACTCACCTCTAAGGCTGGCTGTAAAGCAGAACACATCATAGAGTTTGTTGGACTTGTTCTGTCGGCCGTAGGTTCTCAGGCCGGCTGAGGTCCTCGCTCCTCCGCAGGGCTCTCTGGGTTTGGTGATGGGATACTGCACGGTTCCGTCATTGAGCCATCCTGCATTGCACCAATCCATCCCACTTTTCCATTCCCCATAGAGCTGCTCGAAGGAGGCAACCACAGCATCCTGCTCCAGACACGCGGTCTCTGCGTCTTGGAAGTTGAGGTTGTAGCGCCCCAGGCGAGGGGAGTATGGGAAAACAACCCCTGTGAAAGAAAGTGAATCTTCCCCTAAAGAAAAGTTCAACTGAATTTAACATCAGGCTGGTTTGATGAACCTATTGTAGGACCAGCCCACTGAATGAATAAGGATGATATTAGTTTTCCAAGAGCCGCCCTGCATAGTTGAAATGATTTATGTGGTATGGTGTTAGAAAAAAAAAAAACAATTCAAAGAGAGGGAAAATTACTTGCAAGGCTTAGGCTTTTTAATCTTAAAATCCATTGTTCCATAGATAACAATGAGTAGTTGCACCAGCCTGTTTCATTATGCTCATGAACTTTACTTTTTCTGTGTAAAGATCTCCATTGTTTCTCTGGAGCCAAGTCTGCAATGGTGGTCTTGGCCAAGAGCACGAATTACAGGATACTACTGGAGAACAAGTAAATGATAAACGGCAAAAACAAGTGTATAAAAAAGTGTGTCTTCACATTTCAAGTACTAATGCTGAAGAATATTTATTGAAATGAACAGCTCAAATATGGCTTAGGAACTGTAGAGTGAATGAAATATGTTTTTTTTTTACGTTTGCAGATTACAGTGCACATATGCCAATAGAGAGACATATATGTCTCTCATTTGTAAGTGACTCGATGAATGTAAATGGTAAAGGTGAAATGATAACTTACCTTGCAATTCAAGGTCCACTTCAACAGTCTTGTCGTTCATGCCGTTGATGATCTCACACCTGTATGTGCCATAGTCGTTCAGGTCTAGGTTGGTAATAACTAAAGTAGCATCATTGGCATCCATCTCCAACAGGTATACGCGGTTCTGGAAAGTGCCGTAGGTTCTCTTGTGGAGCCCCATGGAGATGAGCACATCGGTTTCTGAAGAGTCATCTTCAATTTTGGTCCACTTGATTCTGTTCCCGAACAAACTGATGGACAGATCTTCCAGTCCACAGGGCAGGGTGATATTATCACCTCTGTTGGCGTAGACCTTGATCCTTGATCCACTTTCTGAAACGTAACAAAATGAGATTTCTATAACAATGGTTTTATGTTAATGAAGACAAATGTTCCCTGGTTTAAAGCTCAACTTTTTGCTCACAGGTGCTGTGTCTATATCTGGTAGTAGTTACTATGTCTATTTGTGGTTAGAGGCATAATAGTCTCATTACACTCTTTAAGATGTTTCCTGATCTGTCTGAGTCTAGGAGGCCCCAGTCCATCGCAGCTCTTGATGGAGCGTTTGATGAATACAGAGGAAACTAAAACCGACCCAAGAGTTCTCCTGGCTGGCTACACTTCACCATCAAAGTGTCAACTGCACAGCAGACATTATTACATTTAGCTTAAGGCACAATTGAGTCTCTCATTTTCCCAGTGTTTTAAACTGTCTACAGATGCATTTTGCCAAATTATTCAACTTTCATTCAACAATTAACTATATTATAGTTTCCAGAGCACAGATATTTTCAATTGTTAATGCTAATGTATTGAAACTGATTGTGAAGTGTTACCAAAAACAACAACTTTCAATCAATCCTATCATTCTGTTTCGCCATATACAGTCTTTCATTTTACCATGATGATAATTCATTCCGTGCATAACATTTAATTTCTTGCATTCTCTAATCTGAGTTCTTGATCTGAAAAGTACATTTTAGGGACAAGTTTATGTGCAGTTTCTTAAACCAAATTGTCTTCTGCAGAGCAGTTCTTAGCCTTAGGCTTTTGTGCTTCTGACCAGCATGTTCTACAACTAATCTTAACATTCAGATGCAGTGTGTCTGCAGGAAAACCTTTGCCACATGTTTGAAACAAATATGGGACTCATTAGCAGCCACTCACGACTTTCACCCTTATGCTTCAAACCGCTTACCTTACCTTAGTCCACTATTACTCAAACGAGCTGGAGCCTTTTCACATACAGTATAGTGACATGTGCCCAACCTCTGCTCAAAATGAATACACATGGTTTTAACATCTGAATGTTTCACAAATCAGAACTGTACTGTACTTAAACTGTACTGTTTCCACCTTTAATTATACAGTACATCCCTCACATTATGACCAACTGATGAGAGATTATCCTCTTGTTCTTAAAGTAATTAAAACTGAGCCCTGCAGTCTTTAAAATCATTAACACCACACATCTGATCCCCTTTTACACTTCACTGTGAGTCATGCACTCCCTCTCTCTCACTTTCTTCCTAATAAACTTTCACTTAGGAGACAGTTTGCCAAAGTTACAAGCTGGAACCAGAAAAAAACAGATGAAAAATCTCACAAAAAAGATTACGTACACCTCTCAGTGACAGCAGCTACCAGTTTAGCAAATTTATAACTTGGCTTTTTGGATTTGGTCTCCACACATCTTTGTTGGCAGAATACATACACATCATTGCTGGTGAGATTTTATACCAGTTTTGCACAACTCTCAAATATCATTCTAAACCCACTTACAAATAATGTTCTCCATATACCCAACTGCCACCAATCCCCATGATCCCCCATCCCCCCATCCCCCATCTCCACCCATCCTTCTCATGCATGCAAACACAAAAAAAAAAGTGTTTACTCTTGAATAACAGAATGGAAGTGCTGGGGTAGTTTAAATATTTAAAAGTGCATCTTTCCCACCCTTTAAAAACGTAGCAATTTGGTTTAATAGTGTAATAATCATATATTTTTTAACAATAATAAATAATGTAATACTATGTCAAACGAAATAAACATTCAATCAACATGGCTATTTAATAAACTTATTTTGGCTTCACTGGCATCTTGAACACATCTGCTGCATAAACAGTGGGGTTGGAACACTTTACAATACAAAATGATGCTTTGTGTGAGGTACACTAAATGCATGAAAACACACTGATTAGGGCTTCACATCTGTGTATACAAGTGTCATATGGAATCGTTCCCTCACAGTCAGACAGTCTTGATAGCTAAACTTCACTTCCTACACTTTGCTGAGCAAGCAGAGGTCAGTATGAGTTATGAGCATGAATTATTGCACACAACTGGATGGGGCACGCTATCATAACCATCCTAGTTGTGCATTGACATTCGGGGTCTCTCTATCTCTTTGTATTTATTATAGTCCATTTATTTGAATGCCTCTCCTTCACTATCTCTCCTTTTCTTTCACCCATCACACACAAAGCCATCCTCTTTCTTTTTCACACACCCCCCTACTCAACCATGCCTGACTAATGGCTGCATTATGTCTTGAACAGAGCCACCATGAATCTGGCCCATCTTTAGCAGTCTCTAAGAGCCCAAAACCATACAAAACCTTTACTTCTTCCTCCAATCCCCACCTCTTCTCCGTCAGCCTCAGCCCAGCCCAATTCATGTAAACCATCACTTTACAGACCATTACCTCAGAAGGAAAACGACTGCATTCAGCAAGGGGCTCTTTAAATTTTCAGGGGTTGTTAATCTTGCTGTAGCTCCTGTCAGACGCATACATTCAGTAGCATCAGTGTAAATTCTGAGGATTTGGCAACACCCATACAGCTGCGTACTGGCAATATAATTTACCAATATGCTCTTGGCATCACTGGCCATCAGAAGCCAATCTTGCATTTTCCCTCAAAGAAAGGTAATAGATCTACACTCAAATGTGATCAGCAGAGCCACTTTTCACAGTCAGTTCAGTGATGGCTCACATACCCCGCTATCTGTCAACAACTGTTAAACAACTGCTAAATTACCTGCCGCACATGGTGTAGAGCTTATGAAAGACTGTGGTGAGCTGAATCTTTTGTGGGTGTGTGTGTGCATTTGAATAGTGGGAGGAGTCTTTTAGAGACAGACAGTGGAATATTGCTTTAAAATCTGGTTCATTGTGTCTGCATCAAGTAATAACATCGAAGAAATTATGTTCATCCATTGGGAATCCTTTTCTTCATTCTTATTAGCAACTAATGCTTTAATGAATAATGAATAATACCCACATTTTACAATTTATGCTGTGCAGTTTTTTAGTATTACATTTATCTGCCACACCTTCATATGAACAAATGCTGAATTGTGCATGCTGAACCCTAACATCATTCATTCATGCACAAGGGGATCAGAAGTGGTTCTTACCTTGTGCTTCGACATGTAGACTGCTTGCAAAAACCACCAATGACAAGGAAAACAGAACGATCATCTTGTCTTTTTTGTTCTTTGCCTAAAGGCCTTTTGACTAGAAAAGCAAATGAATAAAAAAATGTACGGAAAAGAAACGCAAGAACGCAATCAGGTAATAGATCTGGAAGGAGTATGGAAAAATAGTTTCTTCCCCTTGTTGTCGATAAAGAGGTGTAGGTGTTGGTAGTTGTGCCACAAGAAAGATTGGGCTCCTCAGAGGTCCATACAAAAGGCTTATATTGAAGCCTTGGCCAATTGTGGCCACTCCCCCTCCCCTTAGAGAGAGATGAAGCCCATCACCCTACGTTTTTTGTGTGTGTGTGTGTGTGTAGACTCCCTCATTTACGAACAGCTTCCTTTTCTGCCAGGCGTGTCTCTCTGTTTAGGTTTTAGGGGAGACGTGCAGACTAGAATATGGTGTTTCCACTAGATGCATTACTTAAAAATGTCTGTAAAACCAAAAAAATGTAGCTTTTAAGACTGGAAATAATTTTATTTTTAAACCTAACAAAGCACTATGTGACACAAAATATTAGTTTAGATGCAGTGCAGGCACTCCAAATGTTGCTGGAATCATCTGTACAGTTATTTATGCACCCTATTCACTAAGTTTGATCAGAAAAACACTTAAATAAAATATTTCTTTCTCAACATGTAGTCTTGGCATTTCAAAGAAAGTCTGTCACATACACTGTAGTGATAATTTCTGACTGGAAACAATGGACTCCCCGCTAAGAATATATTATTTCAAAACACTGAACACTGTTCATATGCTCTCCAAATGCAGAATTACACAACCTCTCCACCTGCTTGTAATACATGCATAGTGACTTTGCTGATTGATATTTCATTCGCTTGTACCTGCTGTGTTATGATGTTTTACGTCAAAGCCTGCCAGACAGATTTATGATCAACCTCTCCTTGGTTCCTCTTGAAAACTCTTCTTCACCTAGTATAACCCTCTTGTCAGATTACTTAATGGACGTGTATTGATAAGGTAGGGACGTGGTAAAGATATGACCCACTTCACCCAAACAAAAGTGTGTCTGGACCATAAAAAGACTTCATTATCTTTGGAGAGATATGATGCAGATGTGGAATGAGAATGTGTGGTCCGTCAGGATGCTTTTTCAATGGTCCCAATGGAGTGATGGTGAAAGGGAGTAACCTGTTCAACGCAGATGATGTTTTAAACCTCATCGCAGTTATTTCAGCTGTGATTTACACAGTGTAGGTGAGAAAAGCACCCTCCATCCCCACAGGGCCTCGGCATGCTGACTAAAGCTCCATGGAGTCATATGTTCCCCACCCTGAAAAAAAGCACACAGAAGACATGGCCTATTATGCCAATACCATCACAGTGACTGATTTACACAAAAACTACGGAAAATGAGGAAGGGTCTCTGGATTGGAGCGTGACTGACTGGAAATCTCACCTCAGTGAGAATGACTCATTTTCGTTCTTACGTACTGAATGGTAATCATGTGTGTCTTAAACACTTACTGATGTTTAATTACACCAGATGGTGACATGAGTTACTTATTATTTTGCTCTGAATGCTTAAAAATAAAAGAACCCTAATGAAAAATGAATATACTTAAATACATTTCAATTACAATTTTTTAATGCTCAGTATACTACAAATACATTTTCATTTTTATGTACTTAATAAAATGCCAAGCAATTGTACTTTTAGCATACTAAAGTGGTATACTTAAAGTCTGCTAAACTGGAACTACTAATTTTGTACCTAATGCACTTTAATTGTTCAGAAGTAGTGCTGAAGTCCAATTAAAGACACACTTAGTATATTTCACTGTGCTAAAGTGGAACTATTGCAAGTATACTTTAGGTACACTTCAAATATTTTGCATTTAAAGGGTAATATCATACAATCTCTATTAAAAGTGACATAAACATGCATTTTAGGCTTGCATTGTGCACAATATTCCAAATAAAGTTTAATTAAATTTTTTTAGTTATCTGTCAGTGAATATGCTAATAGATTTGAACTATACTTAGTATGCAATAAATATATTTTAAATATATATTATCATTATTCTTTTTTGATAGGGAAGCAATTGAAATAATAGCTGAAATAATCTTTGTGGTTATGAAAGTAAGTGTGGGCAATTGAATTGCTTGCTCTTTACTGCTTAATTCGGAAATTGTGGCCATTTGGATGAGGTATAATAAGATGTAAATTTTGTGTTTTTAAGTTAAATAAAAGAGGTTTTTGTTTGTAAAATTCACTGCTGAATCACTGCTGAATGAATGAATAGTGTACAATGGCAAAAGAGAACAAAAGCTTAAAAAGACACTGTAAAGGTCCTGTTAAAGTCAGTGAACAAAGGAATTCAGGATATATAAAAGGATTTTGTTATCTCTATTAAAGACAGAAAGTGTAGAGCTTAATCCTGGCCTACATTCTTCCGCTCCATTTCACTGTGAAAGTTAGGTTAGGGAGTTGAAACTATGCCTGGTTGTACTGCACAGTATATGGCTATAAGCCATAAAGCACATCTGGAGCATTTATGGTACATGCAACTATACAGTTCTTTCTGGTTCAGAGTTTTCACCAAGAACTAATATTTCACTCTTGAAATTCCCCTAATTCTGCCTAGTGATGGCAACATAATAAAAACACAGGCTTTTACAGCAACACTTACCAAACAAGCCTCTCAGTGTTTAATAGATGACGGCATGACGCATGCTTCTCACCTCACACTGAAGGAAAAGTTCAAACCAAAAAAATCAGTTACTCACCCTCCTTTGACTTTATTTCTTTCTTGAAACATAAACTGCAGAATGTCCAACATGCTCTTTTCCATACAATGAAAAGAGAATGGTGGCCAGGGATATCATTTTTGCTATTTTTTAAATTATTATTATTTTTTTTTTTGTAAATATAGATATTTCAATCTGTTCCTCACAAAGTTATTATAAGATTCAAAAGATTGAGTATGAGTGATATGAACTGCTTTGACAGTTTTTATACTATCAAAAGCTTTGTTAAAATGTGAACTATTAAAATATATAAAATACGAACATTTTAATTGAGTAATTTTTTAAGGACACCTTTTGGAGAATGTCATACAAATTTACATTCTGTAATGAACTACTCTATTTATGTGCCTTCAACAATGTTCTCATGTTTAAAAAGCAAAATGTTTAACACATAAAGTTATTGTTTCTCTTCAGAAAACTTGGATTAATCTGCTTTATTCATATGGATTTTATTATTTTCCAATATTAAGCTTCGGGAATTGTTGTGAAATAGACTTTCAGTGGAGGAACATACATTTTTTGGGTTTCTTAAAATGTCTTCTTTATGTCTAATGGGTTTGGAATAAAATGATATTCAGTAAATGATGACAGAACATCAATTTTGGGGGGCGAATTAGCCCTTTAATTCATAAACACAGGACACGCAGGAGGTAAAAGATCAAGCAAACATAGAACCATTATGCTGAATGAGAAATCCTAATAAAGTCTGAAGGTCCACAATTACTCTCAACACCTCATGTTATTTGTTTCAGCAACAATTAATGAACAATCATTACACATCAGCAACATGTAGGTGATCTATTACTTTAAAACACCCAACTGATCCCCATTTCCCTTAGAAGCATGGGTATCCTTATAGTTAAATTGCCTCTGTGCACAGATTAATCTTGATAAGCAATGGCAAAGGATCACGATTTGATATGCTGCAGTGCTTTGTGGTAAAGCTCCCAAAACAAACAAGGCACTCGAGTGTGTGTTTGTTGGCAGGAAAACCATGCGGCTTTCCCACGTAACATACAGGGATCCTACTGCACCAGTACAGTTATTAAATGACTCATACATGCATGTGTTTCTGACTCAGTGAGTGAGTAAGCGTGTAAGGAAGCGTAACCAAACGTATGTGTACATATAGTGGTACTGTGTATTAAAAATCTCCTCTGCCCCACCCAGGACCCTTCCCCAAACTTTTCACCAATTCAGAGCCAAGTGTCTGAGTTGCTGAGCACATTAACAGCTGGCCAGCAGTTACCATATCATACAGATGCTCTGTGCTTTCTGCTTTTGGCAGAGTGGTATAGTTCCCATCACTGTCCAGCTGTTTTCTGGTCGCCTGCCATAACGGCTTTAAGAGCTCAGCCAATACAACTAATACATGAGCAAACAAGAGACTGCTTATGTAAACCTCTGCAATGCCCGGTTTGATAACATTCAAAGTTTGTGGAGTGAAAAATACTTTTATAAGAAAAGTGTGCATGAATTACTAATGAATAAAATAAGACACTGTAGTAGATGTTTCCCTGCAGCACTTAAAGTCCTTTCAACAGCTACAACTGGTTGTGACTGGTGACCCTTGAAACGTGAGCTCATATGTGTTACCCGTACGTCATGGTTGAAACAATAATTAGAAACACAAGCACTGCTCTCATGGGTAAGTTGTGTGACGTGCACACGCACCTCAAAGAGCTTTACTGGCGCATGAGGAGACAAAGGCTTTATTATGATTTTCATTGCTCCAGATTTTCCTGATATTTCAAAACACAAATAATGAGATATCAAGACTGATTATTGTTAAAATGGCTCTCAAAAGTGGATTCTATCATTAGTAAAAGCTCTCTAGAGAAGCAGGACAACAGCACAGAAGGTGCTGACTAATTGTGGGAGTGTGGGATGATGCAGTGCTCTTGTCAGCATTTAAAGATCATTGGATCAGATGAGATGAAGGGAGTATCTCATGTGATGTCAATGAGTCCCTATATGCATTTCATTTGTTGTGCTTTGACATGCCTGGTACAATTGTGTGTATATACCATCTGTGCTCAATGCTTGGCATGTAAAGTGATGATGGCATCGTGGGCCTTCAGTGCTTCCAGTTACTTGTCACTGTGTGAGCCCAAAACCATCAACAGGGTGGCCTAGATAGAGTTTGGCTGAATCACTGAAATGTGATCCTTTCAGCTGTAAAACTGCTGGGGCATTTGGGGTTATTAAACAGTTGCATTGTGCCATCAAGTGCAGAGCTCTTTGGGAAGAGAACAAAAAAAAAATCTAACTTTCTCCAGATTCAGAACTTTTTTTCCCCCTTCGCAACATGAACTCTCTTATGACTGCTTAGTCTACACGCCAATCTTACTAATCTAGGGGTCTTTAAACTTTTTAATTCAAAACTCCTTGTTTGGTTGAGAGACATGGTAGAGACTTTGCATTAAAACTGTTGCATTTTGTGCCGTTACTGATATTTATATGGCCAAAAAGTAAGATCTCATATATTCATATAAATCAATGAGATCTTTATTGCAGACTTGCAAGACTTCACAGGCCCGCTGTCAGGCAAAAGGGTGCTCCCTCACCAAAAATAAATAAATTAAATGTCCGAAATAGCCCAAAAATGATGGCGAGACTCGCAGAGATGTTAGGTGAAAAGTGATTATTTATTTACAGTGCTCTAGAGGTGATACAGTCCCAGTAGAAAACTAACCAAAGCTATACACAAATTTCTCTTTTGAGTGAACTATCACTTTAATGCACTGTAAGTGGGGGGAAAAAATGCAATGCAAAAAAAATAAATAAAATGCTATATTTATAATATTTTCACAAAATACAGCAATAACAATTCATCTGAATATTCATAATCTGAGTTCTAGTGTTTCTTCCTTCTCTCCATCTAGGCTCTAGAAGCCCATGTCGTTGAGCAGGCTTCAATTATTTTTATTTTTTTTACTCCATTACTTAAAAAAGCATAGACTATGCTATCACGCCTCTTACAACCCTTTATAATCATGCAATGATGCTCAGAATCTGGCATTTTGCTATTGGCAGCGCTCTCTGCCAATTTAGCGCTTTAAACCTGTACTGACAGCATAAACATAACACTGTATTTCTGGGCATGACTTTATTGACCATATTTGTTGTAGTTATGTAAATGTTGGTGTTAAGAGTAAGGTTTGGCATGCAGCGTTTGATGCAATTGAAATAATGAGATCATTGCCAGGCTTATGCAGAGAAAGGGCCAGTGGAATTGAAAAGTAACTGTGCAGAAACATACTGTGGCAGTTATCTGTTCTTGCACGTCTCTGTGTTACATAGTCACTAAATTGTGTTCTTTGTGGTTTTGGTGCAACAGCCATAAAAAGAGAAGGTGAAATCAATACAGCCTTAGATTAAATGAAAAACAGATGGGTCAAGCAAGATTTTGGAAGAAGTAAACTAGCACTCAACTGTTATGAAAGTGTGACACTCTTTTATAATAGTTGAACAGCTTGATTATTTAAACAACAGCACATTAAGTTCAAGGCTTAGGCTACAGGAAATTATTCTTCAAATGTATGCCTTTAAACCCCGATGGATGACCAGTGCTGGAAGTGGCTACCAGTATTCAACTGCCACTACACCTGTATGTGTACTTGAATAACCTATTCCCCATGCAGTCAGCTATTGAATCTTTGAATTGAAACTTTCCTCCAGGAGCATGGCTGTTTTTTAACCAATGTAGTGTATATTGCGGGTTAAAAGTGGTGCTCTCCACTCCACAATGGCAGTGTTCCCATTGCGTGTCTCATCCAAGAGAAACTGGGGCACATTTCCTGACCAGCCTGAGGACTTACTTAAATCTAGTAATGCCTGCATATTGCTTTCTGCATTGAGTTGCGCTTTCTTTGGCAACTGCAGTACACTGAGCCACCAGCTGTCACAGAGAGATCTCAATGTTCATAAAAAGCATCAAAGCATAAAACCATTGCACAAGTAATTTTAACTGTGTGTAATAGTTTTTTATTCTATTTCTTTTTTATTCTATTTTTTTCCAAACATTTTATACTGTATTGTACATAACATTTTTTTGGTAATCATAAACATTTAACGACTGGAACATTAAAGGATCTTCATTAAAATGTAAAAAAATAAAATAAAATTAGCAAAAAAATAAAATGAACAAATAAATAAGTCTGACATACAGTAAGTGCAAAATAGCTTCACGTTATGTAAAAAAACCGCATGCAAAAACACTCAAAACTACTGTGCCAAAGCCTTTGGCACTGTAAAATGTACGCACTTAACCACCTGCATTTGAATTTTCACTCACATATGTTATATTCATTTTAATAATGCATCAAGTGTTGGTGGAAACCTCACTTTCTATAGTGATTTTCTATTTTCTAGTAATTTGTATGAAATATGTTCTTCGTGTTCTGTTTCATTAGCTGATTCATCTAAAACAGTTCAAACACAAGGACACAGATAATGGAATACATTACATTCACCAATATTCTTCTGGATACCCTTAAAAGGATGAAAAATGGCCTTTTATTCCATGAAGAACAGCTGCTGGTATGGCGCCAGGAGCTCACAAAGCACAAGATGACAACTAACTGACAACAGACTTGGTTCCTTCATGTTTAAAATAAATAACATGATGAACAAGATGCTGACGTATGTGCCAAGGAGACAGGAATAAAAGTCTGGCCAATGATTTAGATTGCGGTTTCACACTAAATAAAGCTCTCACAATCAGAAAAAGTAAATACAGCCAATTGCGTTGGTTGAGGGATAAACGATGACCTGGAATGTCAGGTTTAGGAGTGTCCTCTCGAGTTATTAGCAAGGTTGGCTAGTTTGGACTGAGAGCAAAGACTCGGGAGAAATCAACTGTTGTGAAGAAAGGAGTCACTGTTCTGAAGAAGAATGAATGGGAAATTGGGTGGACCTCATGGATGATCCAATACACATGAGTCCCAACCACGTTTACAGTC
>JAUMHR010000049.1:12526091-12551297 GCA_032361145.1 Enteromius fasciolatus
CTACTGACCCATATGAATGGGCTGATAACGACTGATAACGGCCCATTCAATCAAGTGATAACATCCGAAGCGGGTGAAATAATCATCTTAAAACAAATGTTTTTAACAAAGCATTTAACGCACAGCATTGGATTAGTTAACTCAAAAATGACAATTCTGTCATTAATTACTCACCCTCATGTCATACAAACCTGTAAGACCTTCATTCATCTTCGAAACACAAATTAAGAATTTTTTGTTTTCTAAATATGAGAGCTCTCTGTCCCTGTGTAGACAATAATGCAAGTGCAATGTACAAGATTGGAACTACAACGAGGTCAGTATTTGATCACCCTGTGATTTTGCAAGTTCTCTTTTTTAGAAATCATGGAGGGATCTACAATTTTCAGCATAGGTGCATTTCCACCGTGAGAAACAAAATCTAAAAAGACAAATCTGGAAATCACATTGTACGATTTATTTGGGAATTAATGTGTCAAATAAGTATTTGATCACTTGCTTATCAGCCAATTCCTCTTCAGGAACTCGAGCAGCGTCCAGCAGACGCTATGGGGAACGCCTCCAGCGTTACGGCTGTGAATGTGTGTGAAATCAGACCAATGGAATGGGCCGACGTCATGTTGGTGACGTCACCGGCCGGGAAGGATATGAGCACATGGAATGCAACCGGCATTTAGCATTTTGCCATTCAGCAAAGCGTGCTGTGACTGTGTGTGTGAAATTGACTGATTCTAGCGAGTTCACTAAGCAGAAAGAAAGGGAAAAAATGTCCAAATACACTAGCAAAAGTGATCGCAACAACGACTCTGTGTACAGGTCGTGCACTTACCCCTGCAAACGTTTTATTGCACCGGGTGATTCCCATGATTTGTGTGTAGCCTGTCTGGGTGCAGAGCACGTGGCGTCAGCTCTCGAGGGAGCTGATTGCCCTCACTGTGAAGGTCTTTCAGTGCGCGTGCTGAGATCCAGGAAGGCTCTCTTTGAGAAGGGAGCCTTCACTGCGACTCCCCGCGGCGACGGACCTGCTCGTGCCGAGGCCGAGCGGAGAAAGCGCTCGTGGGGATCACAGCGGGACCTCGCTGACATGGAGGATTCGGAGATGGATGAGTCCATCTCTCTGCCCTCCTCAGTGGGATCTGGTGCTGCCCAGGAGACCGAGGAAGCACGCGTTGCGGATCCTTCCCGCTCTCAGGGTGGCGCAGCACTGTTGCTCTCTTCATCTGCGGGTGAGGAGGTGCAAAGTGTTGAGGAAGTGTCTGCGTCGCCCCAGTACGAGAAGTTATTGGAGGTGGTGACCAGGGCTGTTGATAAATTGAGGATAGAATGGCCCGATGAGGTTAAAGCTGAGCCCCGCACCAGCAAATTAGACGAGAGATATTTGCGGGCTCAGCCACCACCTTCAAAACGGAGCCTTCTGTTTTTTCCTGATCTCCACACCGAGGTGTCGAGGTTGTGGAATAAACCATATTCAGCCAGGCTCTTTCACTTATCCACTGATTTTTATGGGAATGTGTGCAGTGTGAAAGAGCAGGGCTATAGGGCAATGCCGTGCATAGAACAGACGCTTGCAGGCTATCTGTCCCCCACCACGGCATCGTCCTTGAAGGCTCCGTACTCAGCAGCAGGTCAGGCTGCCGCATGTCTGCACACGATGTCGGTGTTGCAGGCATACCAGGCTGACCTGCTTAGCGAGTTGGATGAAAAGGAGACGGTGAGCTCTGATGACATCCGAGAGCTCAGGAGGACCGCTGACCTCTCATTGCGCGCCACCAAAGAGACTGCGCGCTCTATTGGCCAGTCTATGGCAGCTTTGGTGGCCGCAGAGAGGCATCTGTGGCTAACCCTGTCCGGTCTATTCGGCGACGCTGTCAATACTGTCGTCAACAGGCACCAGGAGGCACGTAAACAGTCAGCGGCATTTCAGTGGTTCCTCCCTCGCCACTCTCCGACTCGCAGGGCTGCTGGGCGGGAGCAGCCCTGGCTGAGTACTAACTCCTCGTAACGGGAAGCGCAAAAACTTTTTGTCATGTGCCGCCGAGCGAGCCCCTCCCAGGAGAAAAAGGGAGAACTGGCGATGCTCTGTACAGGGGTCCTCACAGTCGAAGCAGGATTTGAGGGTTGTGCCCCCCAGCAGACACAGGTTTCGCCTCAGTACACGCACCCGTCGGTCTACAGGAGGTAGCTTTATTTACCCTGCCAAAGATCCAGGGAAACACCTTAGCGGGACTGAGGGAAAGTACATCAGGCACTCGCGGGGAACTGTCTGTGACGCCATCTGCGGGTGGTCCACAGAATTAAACCATAGCAGTTCCTCTCTCTCAACCAGAGACCAGCCTCGAGCGGCTGGTTCCCTTAGTACATTTTCTGGCAGAATGGAAACTTCTGCAGAATGTAGCTCGTTGGGTCCTGCGAAGTGTAGAAGGAGGTTACAGAATTCAGTTTGGGAAACCTCCGCCACGTTTCGCGGGTGTATTACCAACACTCATGCGCGCCGAGCAGGCTCTGGTGATGGAGCAAGAGGTAGACACATTACTGAGAAAGGAGGCCATCGAGGTGGTCCCTCCTCACGAAGTTCAGTCCAGGTTCTACAGCCGATACTTCATGTTCCAAAAAAGGATGGAGGGCTGAGGCCCATTTTAGATCTCAGACCCCTGAACCGCTCAGTAATGAAACTGAAGTTCAGGATGCTTACAGTGAAGCAGGTTGTGTCACAAATCAAATCCGAGGATTGGTTTGTCACAATAGATCTAAAAGATGCGTATTTTCATGTATCCATTCATCCTTCACACAGGAGATACCTGAGGTTTGCTTACCAATATCGGGTTCTCCCCTTCGGTTTGTCCCTCTCACCCTGAATATTTATGAAATGTGTGGATGCAGCGCTTGTGCCACTGAGGATTCGGGGCATTTGCATCCTCAATTACATAGACGACTGGCTTATAATAGCGCAATCAGCGGAGGAGGCGAGGACACATCGAGATGTGGTGCTCGCTCATAAGCAGCATCTGGGGCTGAGACTGAACGTCAAAAAGAGTGTATTGGAACCAGCGCAGACAATCACTTATCTCGGTGTGATATGGGACTCGGTTGCGATGCACGCTCGTATGACCCGTGCCCGCATCGAGTCGATCCACATGGCAGTCTCAGGGGTGAGAGAGATCACTAACTGTCAAGCAGTTCCAGAAACTGTTGGGTCTCATGGCACCGGCATCCAACGTGATACCTCTTGGTCTGCTGTACATGAGACCCCTGCAGTGGTGGCTGAAGAACAGGGGTTTTTCCTTGAGAGGAAATCCCCTCTGCATGATCAAAGCGTCACGCCGAACGTTACGTGCCTTAGACATGTGGAGGGAACCCAGGTTTCTGTATCAAGGACCGGTGTTGGGGGCTCCGTGTCACTGCATTAAGCTCGCGACGGATGCATCTCTCACCGGTTGGGGAGCGGTCATGAGTGGCCGCTCAACCCGCGGTCTGTGGAGCGGCCACCATCTCTCTTGGCACATCAACTGCCTGGAGATGCTGGCCGTGTTTCGGGCACTGAAGCACTTTTTCATGGACCTAAGAGACGAGCATGTATAAGCAGACTTCCTGTCAAGGCAGGGGCCGAGGACCGGGGAGTGGATGCTTCATCCTCAGACAGTGAAGCAGATATGGAGAGTATTTTATACAACAGAGGTGGACCTCTTTGCATCGAAAGAGAATGCACAATGTCCCCTCTGGTACTCTCTAGCTCCCCCAGCTCCACTGGGGCTGGATGCGATGGTGCAGACATGGCCGAGGCTCCATCTGTACGCTTTTCCCCTGATTGCTCTGCTTCCAGGGGTTCTGGAGAGAGTGCGCTGGGACGAGGTCAGTCTACTGCTCGTAGCGCCGTTCTGGCCGTGCCGAGTGTGGTTCTCGGACCTGATGTCTCTGGTGGACGGCTCCCCATCGGAGATTTCAGTCAGAGGAGACCTCCTCTCACAGGCAGGGGGCACCATGGTGCACCCCCGCCCGGAGCTGTGGAAATTGCTTGCACTATGTTCTCTGAGTGGGGGACCTTCAGGCTCTTTCGGTGGCTCCTTCCCACCTTGAGTTTGCCCCAGGCATGACAAAAGTTTTCTTGTACCCTCGGGCGGGTTACACCCCCAAGGTCCCTACACTTACACCACAGCCTGTAGTGCTGCAGGTGTTCAACCCTCCTCCCTTCAGGGAGCCCGGCCAACAGGAGTTGAACTGCGAGCACTGGACACCTATGTCCACAGGACGGCTCCGTGGTGCAGGTCTGAGCAGCTGTCTGTTTTGGTCCGCCGAAGCGGGGACTTGCAGCGACCAAGCAGACAGTGAGCAGGTGGATAGTGGATGCGATCAACACCGCGTACGAGTCATCTGGCCTCCAGCCAAGGCTGGGGGTCAGAGCTCACTCAACGCATGGGGTGGCAGCCTCTAAAGCCCTTCAGTCAGGGGTCTCTCTCGAACAGATATGTGCGGAGGCGGGGTGGTCTACCCCTCACACTTTTGTACGGTTCTATAATTTGGACCTAAGAGCCACGCCCGGTGCTGCAGTGCTTGGTGAGTAGGCACACACATTGGGCAGGGCCGTGAGAGTGTGGGGGCGTGGGCATCTCGTTCCCCATAGCGTCTGCTGGACGCAGCTCGAGTTCCTGAAGAGGAATGTCTCAGGTTACGACTGTAAACCAGTTCCTCAAAGGAACGAGACGCCGCGTCTATCAGCCACACCCTCAGCATCCCTGCCGGCTTTGCTACATGTCAAAATGCTAAATGCCGGTTGCATTCCATGTGCTCATATGCTTCCCGGCCGGTGACGTCGGCCCATTCCATTGGTCTGATTTCACACACATTCAAAGCCGTAACGCTGGAGGCGTTCCCCATAGCGTCTGCTGGACGCGGCGTCTCGTTCCTTCGAGGAACTGGGGTTACAGTTGTAATCTGAGACGATTTTTTCTAATATACTTTTAATTTTAGTCTTTCTTTTTTTTGGATGACACTATCCCAGTTTGCCGAACTCAAAAAACACATTACTAGCAAACTGGAAGACCCATTTAAGTCATTTTAATGAGGGAGCATAGATTCTGTTTGTCTTTGACCATTATGAAGTGCAATACCTAACCCTACACTTCAGTTTAAAAGGTTAAGACCATGTTTTATGTAAATTTGCCCTTAAGATAGCTTGTTAGCTAGTTCTAGTGGTATGTTGACCCATTCACTATAATATAATTCAAAGATGTATTTCTGAATGTATGTAGTTATTAAAGCGAAAAGGAAGAATATGCCAGGGCAAAAGCCAAGATAGATGTTCAATCAGTGGATTCTAAAATTGCAAATACAATTAGACAAGTATGACAATTATTCATTTAAACAATGACATTTACAATTAAATGTTGCTTTAAAAATGACGTAGTTTCCCATTTTATAAATTGCAATGTTTAAAATTAAAATTCAGTGTTACCATGCAACTTGCATTAGGCTACTTGTTACACATGTCCTTCATAAGCTGTGGAACAACTAACTGTGGCTTCACCTCAGATGGTTTTAAATATCAGAAAGACATGCTGCAGAAATAGCCTGTTTAATGTGGTTTAATAAACAAGGGGATAAACTTCCACACAAAATTGAAGCAGAATCCCTCACATGACTCAGAACAACACAGAATAGATTTTGATTCCATAATGAATCAGATTTTAAATTAAGCGACATACATACACATGCAACATGTGTCTGTTGTTAAAATATCAAGAGATTGTTTCAGCATTTAGAGATTCATCCATGCTGGATAGGTCAACATTGGATTGATCGAATTTGCAAGGCTTCCCGTGTCAGCCACTTGCAGTTGTTTTTGCTGACCAGTTCATCATGCTTTATTTTGCAAAGGCAAGTGGAGTGATATAAACAGATTGAGACTGATTGAGACCAGCGTGAATCAGAAAAAGAATACTATTGCACAGATGTTGTTACATATTATGTAGTTTATTCTAATAAGACAGCAGTTTAAGTTATTGTTGATGGTAATCATGATCGTTTACAAAAATATTAAACAAAAAAAGCTACAAAAACGTTTACAAAAACAGATAGGGGAAGATGAAGAGACTGAGAGAACAATGAAAAAGAAAGAAAAAGATTAGTCTACATAACAGAATGAACAATGAGAAGACAAAAAAACTGGACAGGGTTAACAGAACCTTCTTTCTGCTTATCAGCGCAAGGTTTTATCCTCATACATTTTTCAATTAAAGATACGGCCTCCGCCTCATCTCCCGAGAATGACACTTCAGCCTCGCATGCTGCCATCTGATCGCAATTTCAGTAATGTCATTTTCATGCAAATGGATTTTTTATATCTCCAAATGAAACCTAAGAGGTGCTTAGATAGGCTGTGGTCACATGTTATGTATCACCTGACGAGTTGTGCGTATGTTAGATAGCTTTTTGCTTTTGTAAAGTCCAAAAAAAAAAAAACACACGTTTGCTTATCAAACTAAGAGATGTAAACACAAACACTAAAAGGTAATGGAAAAATTCAATACAAGATCAAGACTTGGATTTCTTTTTCTCTGGCGCAGTGATGTTCAGCACTCCAGCCCAATGAGAATAATTCATGGATGAACTACAATCTGGGTGTTGGTTTTATGGTTTGGAAAAAAAAAACCTTCGTATTTAAATATGTTTACGGGCATTGGCGGCGAACCGTAAAGACATTATTTGAACCAATAGAATAAACAAACCAAACTGTGCACAGCTCTGCCTATAAATAAAGAGATCAACACTGAATGAAAACCACAAGCTACAAGGTCATATTTTGCTTGTACTGAGACAGAACAATCTTTTTATTAGATTACAAAACAACTCCCCTAAAGCCATCAGATGTTTTTAAGATTGTTTAAATAGTTTCCCTCTTTGAAGTTGAAACGTGAAGGTATTTCTGATGCAAGGTGTTTGTAACCAAGGAGATAGGTGCTATAAATCATGACTTCACACTCTGATAAACTGACACTAGTATTTGAACCATTTGCTAGAACCTCATATTTCTATGCAAGGCCAGTCGAGCACTACTTTAATTAAACCATTATTATATACAAAGACGTTATCATGGCCTCCAGCCAGGTGTGAATGAGAAGCCAACAAATAAAGCTGAGCTCTTTGTCCTCTCCCTCTTTCTCTCTCTCTCTCTCTCTCTCTAGTAGACTCATCACAGAAATGGAATGTGTTCCTACAGTCACTGCATCCTTCCATTTATCCAAATATTTTTCACCTTATTTATGCTTGCTTATTATTTTTCATGCATTCTGATTTTGCCCTAAAATGGTTATTGTAAACAAATACACCATTTTAGAAGATGAAGTCCTGTTTATTGATTGTCCTTCAGGTGACATAATTTGCAACCTTCAATTTCAATTACACGTATGAAGGAATTAAGAATTATATGATGTTTTTTCTTGTCTGGAGGAAAAGAAGCTACTATACAAATTGTTACACTATATTCTCGTCCGAGTAGTAAACAAGTGCTAATTGTTTCTTTCACACCACAGCCTTGTGCTTTCTTGTTTCCTACAAATGCAACTGCCATATTACATCTCAATTATTGATTGCCGTGAAAATAACCACAGAGGACTTTAATAAAAATATAACTGTGTAATTGTTGGAGTAATGTTCACTGCTAAGCAGATTGTTTTTCACATTGCAGTAGGCTATTTGATTTCACTAAGCAGAAGCTTTAAACGATCATATAATCAAATAAAATAATATATATTTATCTATTTAGTGAATAAGTGTAATTAGTATACATCTATTATCTCTTGCCTATTTATTAGCCTGCTGTGATTCTTGAAATATGACATAACAACACCTTTTAAAAGACCTCTACTATTTTTCCTTCCAATCAGAACATAGAAAGGGTTTTATAAATGTTCTTTCAACATACTCAGCTAATAAAGTTAAATATGTACAGCAGAGCAAATAGAATCTTGCTGATATCACTACCTTTTCTTCAGGCTTCAACCTACTTCAAACTACCCATTTTAACATCAGCCAAACATGAGCCAAAGGTTTTCACGCCTCAGATTAACACCTTGGCAGTGGACAGTATCATACATTTGTGTGGGTATTAAGCAGAGGTAGATAAGTATCAGATGGCTGTTTACTTGAGGATATCAGCCATGGTTGCTCACTGGCTGCCGAGGAAAGGGCCAAGAAATAGCTCTCGCAGATGAGTATGAATTCATCACAGCTGCGAAGGACAGATGTCATGTTTGGCTGTCAGCATAAGATGAAACCGGTCCAGACAAACATGGAGGTCTGCCACGAAATGCAGTTAGAGTAGCTAGCGTCATAGTGTTTGGATGCGTCCAAATAGGCATGTCCGATAAGACAGATTTTTGGAGAGAACTGATTCAATGGCAAATCACAGAGAAAGAGTGCAAACCACAGACTCTCACCTTTTCTTTCTCTCTTTTTTCTCTCATGCATAGCACGTCAAGCTACAAAGCTGCATTCCCAGCGCAGACACCTAAAGTTAGATATAAAGACATTCCCAGCCCCTCTGACCTACAAGGCACAAACCTGTTGAAAAATCAATAAATAATGATACCACCGTCTTGTAACATTAGCATGCTGTGCAGCAGAGAGCCGAAAGTAATGAATAATTCTCAATCTCACAGCTGATGTCGCGTCCATATACATACAGAAAGAAAAAGAGATCTTTACTGCGCATTAGGTGTCAGTTTAAATGGCTCTAAACACAATAAAACCATGGCAGCACACGCTCCCCATCACTACGATGCTTCATTTTCTCTGTTGTAGATTGAAGTGCACATGGCAGAGTTCTAAATCATTTAAATTATGATAGATCCTAATTAGAGTTCTCAGCAGGAGCTCACATGGCGTTGATTGCTCATTGAGAGAGGCTCAACTCGGCTGATTTCAATGGTTTCCATTCAGAAAGGGATTTGTGTGTAGTTGCTTTACTTTATGTCTCACACAAATGACAGACGAAGGAATCTGGCATCACAACGAATTGGTTGGAGATGGAGAGTTGAGCTAATCAAAAAAGTTTGCTTCGTGATTCAAAGGCAGAGACAGATGTTACAAAAGCATTAAAAGAATTGAAAAGAGCTTAATGAGGACACTCAAAATAACAAAGTAGATCTCATCATGAAGTTTAACTCTCCTTTATTTTCTATACAGATCACTCACTTTATCAATCATGCAAGACCCTTTTCTAATATGAAGCTCTCTTGATCTTTTAATGGTGTTTTCATTGTAACTGCAAAACTTATTATTTGACTGACTGACTGATTGATTTTATTGGACTCCTTACAAACAATATTAGTAAAAAAACAAAATATAGTGTATTTCAAGAACAAACACATGCTTTATACTGAGAATATCTGTAAAGATGTGTCTCCGTACGTTCTGTGTGAATATTTCATTAGCCACTACAATTTAAAATGTTCTCAAATGAAACAAATCACTTTTATATTATCATTTTTTCCTACAGATTAGAGTTCTTCAATCACAGGAGCTGTTTTATAAAACTTCAGAGGCCCTGAAAATGTTAGGCATTAAACTTTGATGTGAGAGATTAGAGGAAGGCGAATGGAAAGTGGGAGGTAGGCTGAGTGGTTTCTGATGTGAGATGCACTCTCATTGCACATTTATATTCCTTTGTTGTGATCTCTGTCAAATAAAATGCCAGATATAGTACTTCTTCGGAGACAAGGTAACAGTTTAGAGTAGTTTTTAAGCTTGTGTTAAACTTGTTTTGAGTCCCTAGGAAGTGGTTGTCTGGTCCTGCTCTGCATATCACACTGTTGAATCCAAAAGGGCTTTTTTAATACTAAATTGATATTTCTAGGCTATTACTGTGTTTTTAAAGTCAAACTGAGCCTCTAATTTGTTAGTTCTTTGCCAAAGCGATCATCATTGTAAGAAACGTGAAGTATTCTTTATTTGTCAGCCTCTTATTTTTTTTAACATTGCCACCAGGTTCACTGAAACTCATTTGAGTATTACAAGTTCAGGTCTCCAAACTCCACTTGTATAAAATTAGCCTTCAATTCATCCACTGTAACGTAGTTCCAGTCAGCCTTTGGCTGCCGAAAATGGAGCCTTATAATGAGTTCTGGCTGGAAAGAGCGAGCTGGACTTCCCTCTGAGTACCCTGCAGCTGGAGGGACAATCCAAACAGGGTCCTAAGCAGGGAATATTACCATGAAAGCTTTTTAATTACACCTACTTAGAATGAGGTTTAGAGTGGAGAATTCCCTTTACGAGCAGTGCGGGTGGAATAAAAGAGTGGGCATCGAGGAAGCTGAAAATGGATTGGCTGTGATATGGAAAGCGAGGGCACGAGAGCATGCTAAATGCAGAGCAGGAATCAGAGAGGAATCACAGCCACCGGGACAAACCTCTGTGCTCGGGTCGCTTTTTTCATTCTGTCACAGCAAGACCCCCTCTGCTTCGAGGCCTGAGGCGATGTCCATGTGCTGATGCAGAGTGATACCAATATTTTTCACAAGCTTTGAGCTCTGTGATTTCGCTTTCACATCCAGAAGGTTTGAAAAAGCAGTAGATTTCTCAAAATCTTTTGTTGTCACTGATCTCCCAGGAACTTTCATTAAAAACAAATTGTGCAATCTACATTTATTGCATCTGTTTAAAATAAAGAACAAATGTTAGTCATTCACATAAAACAGTTTGATGATGGAAAAGTTATTTAACTGCATGTTCTTTAGAAGTGTTGTATAATCTGCTAATAATAATAATAATAATAATAATAATAAAAAAAACATTGTCCAGGCATGAATGCCTTTTCCAAATGAAAGGCTGCATGAACGAGTCTATCAGACCAAAAAAGCAAGCACCCTGGACGTATGGTCAGTCCATCACAGGTTTACACTCTTAAATAAAGATTCCAAAAGGTGCTTTTTCAAAGCAATGCCATTTTGGACCATTGGGTTCCTCAAAGAATGTTGGAGCGAACAGATGTTATTAGAAGCCGTGGATATTAAAGGTTCTTCATGTAACCATAAAATGTTTTCTTTATCATCTTAAAGAGGACACAAATTCACACTTAAACACCATTTATTGTGTCCAATTCACTTATGTCTGCTTTTGGATTGAGGGGTCCAGAGAAAAAGTCCAGAGAAAAACCCAGGCCTTTTTGCTGCCTATAAAAGCATTGGAATATCCAAATTAATATTTTTTCTGGTTATAACTCTATATCCATGGTCAAATTTAATAAGCATTTATATTCAAGATGATTTCAATTCAGGCCATTTCCGAAAACCTGCTGACACTGCCTGTTGAATTACTAATAGCGTCTTGACTATTCAGTTGTTTTAGATACTTGCTTCTTATTTCTGTCATGTTATGTAGTTGGAAATTTGATTTATAAAATTTGCATTTGTAGAGTGAATCTAATGGATGCACAAACAACTAATATGAATCTTGGACATACAGCGAGACTTTGCTTGCAGAGCTTGATTATCATAATATTAGACTTGATGTCTTTTTGACTTTACATTTTATGCCTCATGATTTTTTCTGGAGTATCATTAAAACCATTTTGATGTCCTTGGGCAGGCTGACAGATGCAATTTTTTTCATTATGCCATTGGTTCACAGTATGTAAATACTAAACCTCATCATTCATTTTACAATGTGCTGCACTCACAGATGCCACATTCAGTATCTTTTTTTTAGATTATGTGATTTTAATTGGTTCCAAAGAGAGCACGGAGCAGCATGCATGTCGATGGCAGTGAGAAAAGATAGAGAAACTGTTTGCATAGCATTAAATGCCTACAGGACAACTGGAAGACGAAATACATTCATCACCTCTTTACATCTAAGTTTCAATATGTGAGGTAGTTCTGGATCTCTGCTGGTGCCAGTTTTATTGTTAAACCTTGGATACATTGACTTTAAGGTATCTTTTTAATTGGATCAGGTTTTCTAAGACCCATAGCTCATCCTCCTTCATTATATCAGTTCAGACATGTACATCTACAGATGACCTTTACTGAATATCGTATTATATTTATGGTGCCTTGAATCCAAAACTGTGAACAAATAACGAGGGAGCTTTTGAAAGTTTTGCATGAACTTAGACACCGACGAATGATATTTTGTGTCTTTGGTGAATAATGTTAAATCTGCTTTAATACTGTCACAGCATTTTCTCAATTTCATTAGTGCAATTATAACCCTTTTAACCTCTAAACTCAAGGACGGTAATTTAACATGAAGATAGAAGTGATCTTTGAAATGAACTTGCTTGCACAGTGTCATCATATGATTTCATTTATGAGACAGCAGCTCAAGTTATTTTAATATACAGTAAAGATACACACGGCCCTGAAACAAAATAATGTGACTTAATTTTTTTGTTGAAGGACGTTGAGAATGAGGATGTTTGAGAGTAAATAAAAGACTAAAATTGCTGCTTCTATTGTAACCCATTTTGCCCTTGAGCATTGCACTTAACTTTAGCTTGCTCCATAGGGGATTGTTTCTACAATGTATTTTAAGTTGCTTTGGATAAAAAGCACCTGCTAAATGTCAGAGAACATCAGAATGCTCATTAATGGATGTATGAATAATGTATTTTCTATAGGACATCAAGGTGATCTTCATACAAATAGCCATTGAAGATAGTTCAAATACATGTTTCTCACTGCGGAGCACCACCTAAGACGCTTCTGACACTATTCTGTAATTTCTCATTAGGTGCATCTCATCTTCACAGCACACCAGGCTGGTATCATCAAGAGTATTTTGGTCAGAGATGCCTCATTCAGTCTGCAAGAAGAATTAATAATTCTTTCACAGTAGACCCAATTTCAATGTATAAAGGTGCTGCAAGGGGCATTAAGTTCTACATGTGTGTACAAAGTCGGCCTAATTTTGTCAATGACTCCCAGAAGACAAGGTAATTGTAATACTATATATATTTGTGGCAATGCCTGGCTATTTGTGCTTCTTGCTTTTTCTGTTCATAAAGGTTTTTGCTTTCACAGTAACACGAAAATAATCTGCAATAACGAAAAGCGGCACACCATGTACTTAGAACACCAGAACATCTTAGATGTTGTGATTATATTATCATACAGTTTCAACTTTCACACAAACTCTAGGACTACCTCACAACAAACTCATCTGTATCACGCAGGCTGTCGTCTGAGATGGATGTGGAGGGAATTATCAGTGAGGTCCAGAGATATCTTAGTGTGCAACACACAAAGTACAAGCACATCACTCAACATGATATATCCCATCTCAGTGATAGCGCTGAATGTGTGAATAAGAAAGCTCCAGGAGTTATTTTGCATATGCACTGAGATCTGTCAGCAGTTCTCACAGATAGTATTTGTCTTGTATTTATAGTGTTGGCCTATATTGTTGTAGTTTATTTTGCCTTTTGTAAGAAAAACAAAAAAACAGTTAATTTACTGATTGTTTATCATGAGCAATTTAAAATTCTAGATAATACACTAAACCTGTGCGCAGATACATGTAGTTCTGCTGTGGCCACTTTGATTCATTCATTAAAATATTGTATATTGCATGGTTATAAAGAAGGCCAGCAAAACATTTGCTAGAAATTTCAAAACAGACAAACAATTGCAAATTATTGTTATTTTGGATA
The DNA here is from genome assembly GCA_032361145.1 of Enteromius fasciolatus. Lineage (NCBI taxonomy): Eukaryota > Metazoa > Chordata > Actinopteri > Cypriniformes > Cyprinidae > Enteromius > Enteromius fasciolatus. The sequence goes on from JAUMHR010000049.1 coordinate 12,539,737, forward strand.
TCATCATGTAAGCTTTGGTCCTTGTAAAGGTTCATTGGAATGCAAGCCATACACAGTAGCTGTAGAGGGAGAGATATGAAGAGAGAGAGCTTCTCTGCAAATGTCATCATGGTGATAAATGGCATTCTTTTCCCGACCTGAGACAGTGGGGTCAATTACTGAATTTGCCATATTGATACTCTTGACATTCTCAGGAACTATCCTTGAAGCTTCAATAATAAACTGCTCCAGAGACAGTTTTATGGGGTCAGGGTTGCATTTATGAGTCAACAAAGCTGTTTTGTGTTTATTATTTTGTTTGTTATGGCACTTTACAGTCTTTTCAGATGTCCCACAAGTCAGAATGCAAGGAGATCAGTGTGCAGTCGTCGTACTGTAGCTTTTTCAGTCCATTTTGTGATAAACGTTTCAAAGAAACCCACAGTGAAAAAAGAGAATGTACTTATTACGTAAAAGTCTCGGTTACGTATTGTAACCCTCGTTCCCTGAAGAAGGGAACGGAGACGTCTCATCGGAGAATAGGAATCTCGCTTCGAGAAGCCATTGGTTTTCATTAGCATACGCTGATTAGGATCAGCTGAACCCAATTGCAGCGCGAGTATAAGTAGGTCAGCAGATCTAGCTTTCATTAGGTCTTTGCTGAGGTGCCGAGCCGGTGTTTCGGCCCCCTAGCGGCAGTACAGCCCCTATGGCAACGGGACATGACGAGGGTTACAATACGTAAACCGAGACGTTCCCTTTCAGTAGGTCACTTCGACGTAATGTCATGACAAACGAAAAGCTGGTCTGAGGTCCTGAAGCTCTGTGTCCGGTCTACGTAACATCTTAGTGCTCGGACGGGACACAGCAACAGTAAGGGTGGGTCTGCCTCCTCCGAGGGCAGCGCTTGGAGGTTCACCACCTGATCTCTGAAGGGAGTGGTAGGAACCTTGGGCACATAGCCGGGCCATGGCCTCAGTGTTACCTGGGACTTTAAGAGTGGAGGGAGACAGCCTTCGCTCCAACCCTTGCAACCCTTATTACTGTTGCTCCTGTTCTTGAATGTATTCAGCAGAGACTGAGCACATTCCTCAGTGAGGCGCGCTGTCTGAGTCCAATTCCATCCTGAGAAAAGAGATCCTCTGGATCGGACAGAGTTTGCTATTCTCCCAATTGACCTGAAGGCCCAACAGGTTGAGGTGTTGTAACACCAAGTCCCTGTGTTCGCATAACTGAGCTCTGGACTGTGCTAGTATCAGCCAGTCGTCGAGGTAGTTGAGAATACAAACCCCTTTCTCCTTCAGAGGAGTCAGGGGCAGGGGCGTGGTACTGATATGCCTGACCTTCGAACACGAATCTAAGGAATGGCCTGTGTCGCGGAAGGATTGAGACATGAAAGTACGCATTCTTCAGGTTGATTGCTGCAAACCAATCCTTGGGGACGGATGCGTTTCGGCGTCAACATCTTGAACGGAAGTCTGTGAAGAGCTCGATTCAAGACTCGCAGATCCAGGATCGGTCGTAACCCACCACCTTTCTTGGGCACTATGATGTATGGGCAGTAAAACCCTGTCCTCATATCGGTTGGAGGGACCGGCTCTATTGCTCTCTTCACCAGAAGAGTAACAATCTCTGCACGTAGGACAGGGGTATTGTCTGCATTCACCGGTGTGAAGCGAACACCCCTGAACCTGGGAGGACGCCGGGCAAACTGAATTGCATAACCGAGCCGAATGGTGCGGATGAGCCATTGAGATGGTCTGAGCCCTATCCAGGCATCTAAGAACCGAGCAAAAGGCACCATCGAGACCACCGGGGTGCCGGTGGTGGGGCAGCGAGGGGGAACGCAGGGGTCCTGTCCGAGCGTCTCTGAGCTGGTTCGGAGGGAGGCCTGCATGTGTATGTGTGTGCAAGTTACTGGGGGACCCCTGTGTGTGAAGGAGGATGAGCCGCTCGACCGCTTCCTGGCAGTGAAAGGTGCCTTCCACGATTAAGTCAACTCATTGTGCACATCCGGAAAGAAAGGTACCGGAGTGCCACACCCAAGTACCAATCATCCAGCCTCGAGGGTTCAGGACGTTGTGGAGGAACCCACTCAATCCCGACCCCCTTAGCGGCCCGGGCAATCATAGCAACTAGCTCAGGATCAGTGTCCGGAACGGTTGAGCGCCCATCGGACGCCGCTCCGGAACCGGATGCGTCATCTCCTGAGCCATACTCTCCTCCTGATGCTGTGACAGACATCTGGTCATCAGGGGGAGTCCCAAAGGTGACATCCGGCACCGTTTCTGGTTGACTGGACTGCCCTGATGGAAACTCCACCAGTGTTGGAGCGTGTGTGACAGGGGGCGCTCCCCGAGGGGAGCTTAAGGGAACTTAAGTTTTGCTTAATATGTTCAGTTTTTTGCTATCAGACATTTTTCTCCGTGTGGCATTTGAAATGTGCTCATGTAAATGTTCTTTTATCAAGTCAGGCAGTTTTTCTGTTGTAATTTAGCTAATTTATTTAAGAAAATAAAAGTCTGATTTGTTTTGACTGATTTTGTTTTGTCTACTTCACGCATACATGACATGTAATGGCTGGACTTTATTTTCTGAATTTTAATATGCTAGCTTTCTAAATATTAGAACAGGAATCAGAGAGATACATGGAAAGATTAAAAAATCCTTTTAGACTTTTTTTTATCTTTAGCATTACAATGTGATGCATGTGATAAAATAAACAGTGCCTGTAAAATGTAAGAGCAACTTTTTTTTTCTAAACACCCGCTTATATGATATTTAGGGGAACACCTAAATGGCTAATCACAAAGCAGGAAGCTAAAAAAAATGAGTCGGACTGGTGCTGATGGAATTAATTTAGTTTTGTTTTTGTATAACCACACACACACATATACACAATGACTCGTGTGATATAAATAAAATAATTATCTTCAAGTCTCAAAATAATTCGTAAGATATATGTTTAGGCCAATTGTCATTTTCAGTTCTTCCAGTGTTCCTGTAAATGTAGATGTGATTTATTCTTTAAACACTTTAGCTTTAGCTTATGTAAACAGTATATAAATATATTAAAATATATCCCTTTTGGCTGTTTCCAGTCTCCCTCAATTGACCTTAAATAGCGTCAACAGTGCAAAAAGATTTAGCCAAGGTAAATATATACAACAATACCAGTGAGGGTGCCTTAAAGTTGTTTTCACCATATTTAATTAACATAAGAGGATGTAGATTATGATGAGCCATGCTGGCCAAGCTGAAAAAGAAAGCTCTTAAAGAGTTTAATTAGTACCTGGGCCGTTCCAGAAGAAAGGCCTCGACCAATGCCAAAACAGCATTAGGAGATTTTCCCCAATGCTTTCCTGTGGAATAATAGAAAGGCTTTTTGAAGCAGCAGATGTGGTTTGGCCATTGGTTTTATACAGAATGCCACAAACATTTAGTCAAATGTATTTTCTTTGCAGTGCGGGGTCTAGGAACAGATGGCATTGTAATCAACATGGATAAATGCAGAGTTGCGCTCTGAAAGTCACCGTATAACTGCATACCTGTAAGACAAACAACCGGATTGGACTAGTCCTTGTGTTAACACTAAGACTTGATGGCACGTTGATAGTAGCATAAGCCTAAATATTCTTGGTGGTCTTTTTGTTGTTGATCTTACAAACCTTTTAAAAACCACTAATGAAGTTGATGGTATTATTGCAAATCAGGCACAAGCGAGCCACATCTGTTCAGAGGTTAAGACATTTTTGGACACTTAGTGGTCAAAAATAATCAGAACATTAAAATGTTCTTCATGCTAAGAAGAAATGGTTATTACATCTTCTGACTCTTAAGGTCATGTTTAGTGCATTGTACACACTCAGCTCTGTAATTGCTGCTCACAGATGTAATTTGTTACGAAACCAAAAAGTGGGGGCTGAATATTACTGTTAAAAATACTTCTCAAAAGCATAGCATTTCTTCTGCTCACTAGCTCAGGCACATTTGTATGTGTAATATCTGCTTGTTGAAATGTTTGTTTTACACACAGGGTGGCTTCTTGCCAGAGTAGCTCGGCACAGTAGTAAACTAACACTGCATTCCAAACAGATATGGAATATTCATGCTGTATAAACAAAAAACAACATCCCAGCAATATGTTCAAGTAGGAGGAAGAGGAAGGTAGAAAGAGAGATAGTCATACAAATATGACAGATATGTATAACCTCTAATATAATCTGTACAGGTTTATAAATACATTCAAATGACTTCTTCCAGCTTCCAAATATCTTCTCATCCATGTGCTTTTGTGAACAGTGTGCTGAGGATTAAGAGTGGGCTAAATTAAACACTCACTCTCCAGGCACCTAGTGTTCTTTCAAGGGGTAAACAATCAAAGATTTTCTTCCAGTCAGAAGACATTATTGTTTGAGACTCAAACACACAGACTAACATGGCCAAGAGAGACACAGGAGACCGTGTCAACAGCCCCTGTCATCTTTTACTTTTAAAAAACTCCTAACATATACACCAGAGAAACACAAATTGCAAGTGAAGGCTTGTCAGACTTGAGTATTAATCACAGACCTTTCAAGGAGATCTTCAGAGTAAACCTAACAATGGTTTAGTCCTCTCCATATTAATGTTACATAGGAGGAACCCTGGTGAGAAACTCACATTGAATCTCTGCAACATCTGATTCCAACTGATTGAAAACTTCTTCTATGGTTCCTCATGAGAACGTTTGTGGACATCAAAATAGATACATCAGCATGAAGAATCATTAATGGTAAATGACTAGTATTTTCACATACTGTAGTAGCTTGATGACTTTGCAATGGTAATTTGACCATTTTAAGTTCTTGATAGCATTAGGTAGCTTTGATGTTCTTTGTGTACTTTTAAGGTTTTAATGGAAGAGTTCACAGATTAACTAGATGAACTAATTGTGGAACTACCCACTTATTGGCATGTTTGCACCGCTGGAACTAGGAACGATTTTAGTTCCAGGAACACCGTTTGGAGGAACTATATTAGCTCCTACTTCAGAGCAGTTTATAAAAATGCTGGGAACTATTGTGAAGTACAGTAAGTGTACGCTGATTGGCTAAACGTGTACGAACACACACACCCGCCATGATTTAAAATGCAGTCTAAACATACAGCATACTGTGTAGACATTGTATCAATTTCTTTCTTTTAATAAATGGCATTTACCTAAAGACTTCATCTGCAGTGTTCTTTGTTGCCCTTGTTGAGCGTTGTGTGCAAATGATGTCACTGTCACCTGGCTTACATCACTTCTTAGTACCCACTATAAATGCAACTATTCAGATGGTACTGGGAAATAGTAATTTAGTCCTGTACTTTTGTTCTGGATGTAAAGTGGTGGGAAAGGCCCTAATGCTACCTAGACCCAGTTCTACCCACATTTCTACTGCATACATTTTCTTTTTTAATTACTACTATCTTTCCATCTTGTGTGTGCAGTATTGATGTTTATCATCTTGGAAATATTCTATACACTTTACATAAATGAAATAATTTTTTATGGAAAACTATTATGAACACAATCTTCATTTCATGTGAATGTACCCCATTCAGATCACTCTTCACTCTTTCTCCTTGTGTAAGATTTTACAAATGAAAACCAAGCTACTGAATGCAGATCTGCAAGACCTATGACCTATTGATTGAAGACTTTAATCTTCTGTTAGTATGTGATCTGCATGTGCAGCACACAGCTGTGTATCAGTCTTAAGAACCGATCGTCTCCACTGAACGATGCCACGGGCAGAAGCAATCAGCTGTTACATCTGAAAGCAATTCTAATTTGCGATGGGAAAATCAAAATGAATCAGGATAACCTTTAGTATGGAAGAGATCCCAGCATGCTTGCTAATCACATACCCTCCTTTTTCCTGCTTTTTTCTTATGGCACCATGCCCACCTCATGCCTTCAGCTGGCAAAGGAACGGTTTCCTAGCAATCACTCTTGTGCATTAATAATCCAACAGCACAATCAGAAATGTACAATAGCCTCATGCTAACATCTTACACCATTGTGCTCAGAAATGGGCTGACTGAGAAAGCTGATTTTAGATTGCAGGTCTCAAAACACCCATACAAATCTCTTCTTGCATGGATTTCAAGCATGTAAGACAGCTGTATAAAGTCTATTAGAGGCATTGTCAAAAAGATCATACAACTCAGTTGATCCACATAGTCTATTGGACTAGCAATACAAGATTTATAATATAAGACTGGCAATTTTTTCTTAAGAAGAAGATTGCATGGAACACTGAGTCACTGTGTTTCTAACATGCAAAAAATGACAAATTAGACTTGTTTTTTTTGCAAATCTGAGGTTACATATTGCAATTCTGAGCTGATATCTCATAATTCTGACTCTTATTTCTTGCAATTCTGAGAAAAAGGTCTGAATTGCATGACGTAAACTCCAGAATTCTGAGTCAGAATTGTGAGATAAAAAGTAAAGAAAAGTAAACAATAGAATCATTTTCTATTTTATAAAAAAAAAAAAAATCAGAAACAAGCTGCGTAGTTCTTAAAAAAACAACAACAAAAAAACAACTCTATTTCATTCTTTATAATGTATTGTGGCAGTAAGGTTACAAATTCATTGCTAGACAACACAGTTGGGCATATCTGGCCATCTCCTGAAGATTTCCTCTGCTTTTTTTCTCTTCTTCCCTTCACATGAAGTGCTATAAGCAGTATATGATCTGACATCACATTCATAGGCAGTATCTTGTGCGATCCTGAACAAAGATATAGCTTGGGAGAAGGAGGAAAGCAATCAATGCAAGTGAAAAACACAAGCTGCATACCAAATAATGTACTGGAATAAACAACAAGAGAGTTCTCTCTTTTTTTTTAAACATTAGTGAAAACATAACACGTGAAGAAGCAACGGACAGAAATCAAAAGATTTTTCACAGATGTCTTTTTATTTGTCAAACAAAAGAGCTGTCTATATGTTAGCAATGGCTGTCCTCCTTTGTACACTTCGCTTAAACTAATAGTGTATAATTGGTATGTTTTACCATATAGCACTTGCTTGACACTGTATGAATAAAAAAGAAACATGATTTTTTTTTTTTTTTTTTTGGGAACAGCTGACAGCATAAATGCAAAACAAAAAGAATATGCGGCCCACTGGGTCTCTCTTGACTTTAACTCTATACATTTTTTCAAACGATCACTATTCACAGCACATGTAATGGAAATGCCGGACTATCAGACCCACCAATATACATATTTTGTTATTTATTTTCAAAAATGTGCCTGTGGACCTCATATTTCGATTTTTTTTTTTAATACACAGTCACCCTCAACAGGCCTGTACAAAACTGTTAAATGTGCACACAAGTCATTTGAACAGTGTTAGAGAAGATTTTCACAGACACAGGGAAATGTTAGACAATAATTACTGATATTATTTCAATATATGTCAATAATCATGATAAACATAGAAACATAATGCCAACATTTATCTTGTAGTTAAAAAATAGGGTACTGGGTGTGATGCATATGCTATTTTTGGTGTATGATATACACTGAATTCATGTTTATGTTTTTTTTTTTTGTCACATTCAAGACTGTACAAATTGTGTTAATACCCCCCCCCCCCCCCCACCACCCCCCAAAAAGCAAAAAAAAAAATCAGTGACAACCCAACCCAATGGTACTTAATTTTGAAAAGAATAACTGATTTGGATGATTACCTAACATCTGTATACATGAAAGCTGTTATTTATTGGTGTCTTCATTATATGTAAAGGTGGGGGGGTTGGAATAATAATCCCACCAAACAATACATTTTTCGTATGTTAATATTCCTTCACATTTTCTAATAAGCACAACCATGTGGGATTTCAAAGGGACTTTTACAACTGTAAGTACTAAAAAAAAAGGTGACATCTATCCTGAGGTTTTTACAATCAAGAAAAACAAGAAATACAGTAGTACTGTTAATATGTAAACAGCCTGAAAAATTGAGACATTTGGAAACTAAACAATATTGTATACATAAAAAAATAAAAAAAGAAATGTCTAAATAATTAATTTCCAAGGACATTATTTTCTTAATAAGGTCTCTGTCGTTGTGACAGACTGCCTGTAGGTGAATGTACCTTTACCTTCATAACTTCCCAAGAGTTGTCTATGTGTGTAATGTAATGTAATGTAATGTAATAGGTGATTCCAGCTCTGTAGTGTTGCTTTTATTATGGCATGTCATTACGTTATGGGGCATGTAACAGTGTCTTTAGAAAAGTACAGGAAAACAGATAATAAAAATTTGAAATGATTGATAAAAATGATCTAGCAAATGCTTTAATTTGAACTTATACATCTTGTTGTCTTATACTTCTATTCATTTTTGCATCATGCAGTTATTTTGCGTTTTACATATATTACAAGACCATCATATTTTTTGACAACAATATCAGTTTCAGTTGTGATATAACTTCAGCCAGGCCTGCTGTTAAAATGAAAGTAGAAAGTAGATATTTTACATATTAATGTTAGTTTTTTTCTCTTATGTGTTTGCTTATGGCCCAAAAAGCATTGCATGTAATTTTTGTTCTGGTTTAAAGTGACACTGTACAGTGGCTATTGTTCCACTGCGAAAACCACAGTGAAATAACCCCCACCCTCTAATAATAATAATAATAATAATAATATTAAAAAAGGATTTCAATAAATGGCACAGACCATAAAGGATAAAAAGCAGGGCTTGAGAGATGACTAAACCCAATCTCTTTAGGAGGAAAACCTAAAAACAAATCATTTTATTACAAAAATGGAAAATTCAGATGAGATGAAATCAATTGTAATTGTACATGTTTTACAAGCACAGTTTATATTGAAATGGACCAAAGTGTTGCAAAGGGAAAATGAATAAGGGTCTTCACTCTTCCTCTGTGCATCCCAGTAACTCTGCGCGCAAAGTGATTCTTCCATACCACGACCATGGAAGAATTCGAATGAATCTGGCATAGATGGGAGGATCTATCACATTCTTTCTGTGGGTGTCATTATCAAAATTTCCTTGAAAGACCTGTTGGAAAGAAAATGAAAAATTTCAAAATCATACAATAATTCATTTTAATCAAATATAGAAGACCTAACCTATAGAATTACCATATTCTACATCCCTAATCCACCCAATAACAAAACTCAACAACTACCTTATTAACTATTAATAAGCAGCCAATGAGGAGTTTGGAGGCAAAAGTCAGAAGTCACTCTGCAAAGTGTTATTCGGCAAGAATACTTTAACTTGATCAAAAAGTGACAAAGCAGCATGACTGTTTTCTATATAGCTAATAATAAAAAAATGACTCTTGTGCATCAGATCAGCCTATCGGATTGCTTTTTGAAAGATCATGTGACACTGAAGACTAGAAAAATGGCTGCTAAAACTTTAGCTTTGCATCACAGGAATACATTTTAAAGCATGTTCAAACTGTTTTTTTTAAATCATACGAATATTTCACAATATTATTTTTAACTCTATACAACAAAGTCTCAGAAAAAAAGTCTTCTGTATTGTGCACTGACCACATTCCGTCCATAATTTGGTCAGTTTAATATTATCACTTAGAATGTGACTCTGAACACATACTGACAACCAAATTGGAGCTACTGAATGTTTTAATCTTGGCTTACAGGCTGCTAATTTAAGTTCAAAGGAAACTTAGGCTAATTCACTGTAAACACTGTCAGGTATTTCATATGCCTGCCTTTGTATTTCCTACAGCAGACGTACACAAATACTTTGACCTATCAATCAAATAATGCGCATTTACAATACAGAGTCGGAGATAGGAAGTACAGTTCATGATTTATGAATAACCCATGAGTGTGCTGATGCTGACGGCAAACAGAGCTCAAGTATGTTTGGTGTAAAGAGTTCAGAGATGGGGAAAATTCAGCAAGCAACAAAGAGGTTGGCTGGGATCTAAGTCTTCAAATGGGCTTCAAAGACAAATTTTGCTGAGCTCCCCGAGCTCCGACAGCGCATATTCATCAGCAGAGCAAATAATAAGAGCACAGAGATCCTGTGTGTCTAATTGCTGGTGTCACAACCATTACATTAATGTGTGACATATTCCCAGCCTCTCTCTCTTTTTCCACACTGAATCAGCGTTCCCTTTTGCACCATGGAGCCAATCTTGTGTTTTGCAACTCGACTTTCTCCGATGTACTCCGAGGCCGAGTGGGGAGAATATATCATCAAAAATTGATTAGGCAAAAGGGCAGCTCAAAACATGAACTCGTTCGCTGAACTTCTCATCTGATGGCCTGCGTGTTTGCTGGGAATCTATGCGCACAGGACAGTCTTTCAATGCCAAGCATTTCCCGCCAGGCTTTAATAATGATAAAGTCTGCGTACTTCGGCTGTGATTGTCCATAGACAGTACAGCGAAAAATACTTCAGAGATTTATTAGGCTGCTCTTACGTCTTTCATTAACATTCTGTAACCCTGAAGAAACCTCAGGCACCGGTGTGATTCCAGAATGGCCAATTAGAATACAGTAAATGCAAAATCAAACACGAGTGCATGTACAGACAGTGTTGTGGAAGAATGCTGAAGTTTCAGTAGCATTAAGGTTTTTTTAATTGTCTTTTTTTGTGAGAGAGTTCACAACAGTTTGCATATATTTGTAAATGTGAATACATATCAAATGGTTCAAAACAAGTCCATCAGAACTGTTTATATCCACCAATTACAGTTTTTCTCTATTGGTTTGGCTCATTTATTGAAACAGAACTTACATTCTCAAAATGACATGGACAAACCTCCAAACCTCTTGGCAAATGTTCACAACAGAATGGCATTTCTCATTCATTTTATCAAATGGCAAATGCCTCAGTACATGTCTCAATTGTCTCAGTGCATCTTGGCAAATGATTAAGTACAAGTAGCCTACAGTTATACAGTTAGCCCACATTTAGCACATTTTCCAAATGAATAGATCTTGTAGATCTAAACTGATTAGTTCATTCTCAGTCTAATGATCATTCTCTCCAAAACATGTCAGCATTATTTCATTGTATAAGTACTCGCATTCACAACTGTCTGTTCAATTGTCAAACTTGGTCAAGAACATAATACCATGGCTATCATATATAAATTTCTTTTAATATTTGAATATAGTTATATATAACTGTATAACAATATAACTACTGTATGTGTGCTGCCATTTCTGAAAATGGTGCGGCCACTCGCATCCCCAGTCTTGGCCCATACAACACACACAAGCTCCTCATCTTCTTGGATCACCTTTATACCGATTTTATCCCTGAAAATGAAAGAGGTCTCATAGGGCCTCACCTACCCATTTACTGTATGTAATTGTGTGGGACAATGTCAATTTCCACCATAGCCCACTCATTAGGGACTGGTTTGCAAAACATTCAAGGATGGTCATGGAGTTCCTACCACCTTACTCTCCTTTCCTCCGATAGAGGAGTTGTTAAACAATTTTTAAATTTGCTTGACAGATTTTGACAAACAGTACAACATTTTTGTATGACTCAAGCAATGAAATGAGGACTATTAGTT
>JAUMHR010000049.1:12551397-12569623 GCA_032361145.1 Enteromius fasciolatus
TGGTGTAAAGCTGCTTTGCAATGATATGTATCATGAAAAGCGCTATACAAATAAATTTGAATTGAATTGAATTGAATGATGCCTACGGTCGAGCAGACACTTGCGAGCCATCTGTCGGCTGAGGCATCATCATTAAAATCTCCCTTGCTCCCGTCTAAGCCGCTGCAAATCACTTGATCGCTGGTGGGGAAGGGATATGCCTCAGCTGGGCAAGCTGGTGCCTGTTTGCACATGCTTGCAGTGCTTCAGGCTTATCAGGCAGACCTGTTGAGGGATCTCAGTGAGCGCGAGCAGGTGAATGTGGAAGATAATGTGGAGAAAGGCACCTGTGGCTCTCTTTATCCAGTGTGAAAGCACAAGATAGAAATTGTCTGCTTGATGCGCCCGTAACATCTGCAGGTTTATTCGGCAATGTAGTAAACACTGTAGTGGAGAGACATCGGGAGGCACACAAGCATGCAGCTGCCTTACAAAGCATGCTCCTTCGGTGCTCTTATAATCTAAAAACAGACGCACAACCCGAAAGTTGACTTGAGAGATGTAATTACTGCGAGGAAAGCGCAGAACACAAAAAGATCCTGATCGCCCGAAAAGAGTGTACTGTCTCCAGTTCAGACATACATCTCCACGGTTCAACGGGATTTTACCCACGTTGGTGGGCCCCAAGCAGACTCTGCAGACTACTGATGTTAGCAGTAGAGAGATGGGGGGGCTGAGGCCCATACTAGATCTCAAGCAGCTAAATCGTTCAGTCAGACAGCTGAAGTTCAGAATGCTCACGCAAGTAGTGTATCAAATCAGATACATGGTTTGTTACAATAGATCTCAAAGACGCATACTTTCACGTGTCCATACATCCTTCCCACAGGAAGTTCCTGAGGTTCGCTTTCGGGGGCAAAGCTTTCCAATATTTTTTTTTCCGCACTTTTACAAAGGTAGTGGATGCAGCCTTAGCTTCAGGGCATCCGTGTCCTCAATTATATTGACGACTGGCTGATTCTAGCACAGTCTCAGAGTGAGGCAGACGCACATCGAGATGTGGTCCTAGCTCATATGAAGAGGTTGGGGCTGAGACTGAATAACAAGAAAAGCGTGCTTTTTTCGGTGTAGAGCATCGCAAGAGAAAGTATCCGCTGTGGTGTGGACGAGAATCTGTGGCCAGACGGACAACAGCGTGTAAATAATCAGGAGGGTGAAGACAGTGGACAAGAGCGGGAGAATGAGTATAGAGACCACTGAATAAGTCCTTGTTTTTTGATTTTGTGTTTATACAATTTATTACTGTAATGTACATTTTCTTTTTACATATGTATGGAACTTTCTTTGCGTGTGAATAAAAAATTGTTAGAATTTCCTTGGTAGTGTGAGTGCAATCTGTGATGTCAAACCTTGGAGGCTACTCTTTTCTGTTGTATATTGTTGGTCCTCTGCCATAGTGACAAAACATCTAAACATTTTGTAAGGCAGTACTCACACAATGCCAAAGGGACGATGCATTTTGGGGGCACTGACTATTCAGATTAGAAAGAAATGTAGTTTTGACACATGAGTGAACTGTTTTAGGAGAGATATGAGCTTTTGCAGGTGAACCATGTTGTTGTGATCAACCATCCAGGTTTATTTTGACAAAAGCACCAAGAATGATGAGAATGTCCGATCTGTGTCGAGAAATGAGCCAAAGCTATTGAGAAGGATCTTTGCCATTTTGGAGACACTGACTGTTTAAATGAGAAAGGGATTTAGATTGAAGCTTGAGTGAACAGTTTTGGAAGAGATATGAGCTTTTGAAAGTGAGCTATAGTGTTGTGCTAAACTGTAAGAGTGTTTTGCCAAATGATCTTAGAGTTTTGAGAATGTAATTTCTGTTTCATGAAATGAGCTAAACCAATGGAGAAAAACTGTAATTTGAGGCCATGTAGAGAAGTCACTATGAAATTTCACATGGTTTTAGATCCTCATTATTTGTTCATATAAAAAGAAACCGTATCATCTGATGGATAACTTGACTGCTATTTAACAACTTTAAGTTCTAAATATCTTTAGAAGTTACATAGACAGTTTCAGTATGTTTTTGGTACAGAGGAAAAAAAAAAAGTTAATTCTTTTCTTTCTTTTTGATTTTATTTGGCTGAAACTGTACTGCACTTTATGGTGATGTTGGAAATGAGGAACGGATTTTAAATGCTTCCACTTTTGAATGCAAATTATTTTAGAAAGATTTGTGTTTAAGTCAGAATTATTGTGCTCTCATTTTTTGTGCTCCATCTATTAGACACGCATGCATGCACTCCGGGGCTCCTTTTTTAAGTTTAACTTGCTTGCTTTCAAGATGATTTTAATGCAAAATGGAAACACAAGCATGACTTTCTTACATTTAAAGACAATGGTTTGACCATAAAATATAAGTTATGCACTGAGGAAAACAGTTGCAATTAGCAGCACACATATCTGGCACACATAGTGTCTCTGATACAAATATAACATATTAATAATAATAACAACAACAATAAAAAGCTGTTTCATTCAAAAATGGACACTGTAATGTTAAGATGTACCATCTTTTTTGAAGAAATGGATTGACATCCAAGTGTAATAACTTATTGGGAATGTAGTATCACGTTTTGATATTTATTTTAATTAAATTATTGCAGTTTTCGTTTAAGTTTTCTAACATTAAAAAGAACATGACTCACTGGTTAAGGTTAATTACTTGAACAACAAATACTTTTGTTATTCCACTGGTAAAAGCTAAATAAAAACAGACTCACAGAGGTGTAATGTAGTGCACATCTCTTTTATGGTACTTATCTATTTCATTCTTTCACGCAACAGTGAACAATAAAACTCCAGCAAATGCTTGTGCTTTCTGTGACCGTAACCAAATGAGACATCTCACTCTTCTGATGTACCCTCTGAAGAAATGATGGAAACAAGTCACTCTCAATTACCTTCTCTCCCTGCGCACCCAAGAACATTTGGAACGATTATGCATAAAAGCTGCAAAGAAAACAAATCACTCAAAGACATCCCATAAATCTGCGCCTGGTGTTTACTGCTTAATCTAATCCCTGCACTGCTCTGCTCATCACTGCAAAGCCGTGGAACGGAAAGTTGTCTTTAGAGCACTGAATGAGTGTTACGGCATGGAGGATTATCTAAGTTGGTGCATCAGGTATAGCAGATATTCTACTTTGTATAGAGGTGAGGGCTTTTAGAGTTAAATCACAAGGGGAGGGCACTTTATCACTTCATAGCCACTTCAAGCTGCAAGACTGCTCAATTCATAAACACGTCCTTTGAAGTGGGTCCTTCATATGGAGCTGAATCAGTGTAAAAATCCCTTGAGTGATGCTCGAAGTGGAAAGGCAATCTCAAGTCCTATTGCAGCATGGCAAAACAAGGTTGTGTGTAGAGAGATCTGGTTATTATATCTGAGTATGAACTGATTCCAATTCTGACTGACAGATCAGCAGACATTGAGACAGACAGACAGACAGACAGATCAGCAGACATTGAGACAGACAGACAGATCAGCAGACAGACAGACAGACAGACAGATAGACAGATAGATAGATAGATAGATAGATAGATAGATAGATAGATAGATAGATAGATAGATAGATAGATAGATAGATAGATAGGTAGATAGGTAGATCATTAAACAACCAAGCACCTTTCTAAAATACCTTTCAGCTCTCTACTCTACTGACTTGAGATCTAGCAATCTTGGGCTGCTTTCCATTTCCAGGTCTCACATGTCTGCACGTTTAATATGTGAAAAAGGGAAGAAAATTTAACACAAAAGTGTAAAAAGTAATACAATACTGTAAAAAGAAATACTACATTTTCCCTTTGGAAATGTATTCACTACAAGTACAAGTAGTCAGTTCAAATATCCTTCAAAAATATCAATCATATAAAAATGACTCTAGTATTTTACACCTCTGAAATGAATACCCTTTAATTCACTGGTTATTTAACCCCAATATAATTTCAAGTTAAAATGTCTCCATGGTATCATAGTGTGATTTAAAAAATATATAAATAAATAGAAACTCACTAAATTACAAGATTTTTATATGCGTTGAGGGAAGATTTAGTAAACTGGGACAGAGCAGAGCTGTTGTCAAGTCCAGCTTTGTCTAGTCCAAGACAAGTCCAAGACCAAGCTAATTGAGTCCAAGTCAAGACTGAGTCCAAATAAGAGAAAAAAAAAGGATCCTCTTCAAGACCACACACAGTACATAACTATTGATAATGTATGTGATGCGAGAGACAGCATATTTCTTATTCTAAGAAAATCATTTTGCATTATTATATGTAATCATCAAAAAGCAGGGGTCTTCAAACTGGATCCTGGAGGGCCCACGGTTTTCATATTCATAAATGTTTTATCAAGTGCGAGTCATGGTTGCTTAGCAACGGCATAGCATAGAGAGCTGGCGAGTACAATACTAGTTGCTTTGCAAAGATATAGCATCGCATCTAGCATTTTCCACACGGTTTTAGAAGCAAAATGCGATTGTGGTTTTGTTTTGAAGGAGAAAAAAAAAGCATATTGCTGGACTCGGCCGAGAGTCCAACGAGAACATTTGACGAGTCCAATGACCAAGTCCAAGACGATAGAAAAATACCAACCTCGAGTACTACAGCCCTGGAACATTGTGTACAACGCTCAACATTTTTGAAATACGATTTTCTTTGTTGTAACCAATAATTTTACAATGGTGTCATTTAATTTGCTAAATTTTCAAAACCTGCCTCGTTGTCTACATAGACTATTGCCATCTAAGGCAGAATAACCTCATCTGCATCACAGTAAAACCAACTGACACTCACAACTGATTTCAATTGAACCATTTTGAAGTGTTTTTCTACTATCCGGCCGAACGGTTCTAAGAACTGTCAGGTACGGTTCCAGTTTTATTTCTATAAATGAGCCTGGGATAGTGCGGCACGCTAACAAAACCGCTTTTGGCATGGAATTCTTGCCTTGGTTAGACAACCGTGCTGAACCATGCTGGAAGAGTGCGTGTGTGTTTGATGTCGCCGCTCAGGATCTGTCACTTGTCTGTTGCTTGACATGGCTGCTAGTTTCTCTGTAGCTTGCTAAGTGTGCTATTTTCAGCAACATAAACACAAATTAGTAATAAAATCTTTTTAAGAAATTTGATCATCCTCTATAACGCTGTTGTTATTAACACCTCATATTAATATATGTAAACATTTGTGTTACCACGGCATTAGATTGCATTCCAAAGAGAATCATTATCAGAAATTACAATGAAACCATAACTGTACTGGCCGGCTCGGATCGGCACGAAATGGAAGGGTTATGCAAAAAGAACCGTTCAGCTCGATGGTAAAAAAAGCAGCTTATACAGTAGTACTTAATAAATACAGAGCCCAACAAAAGCAACTATTTAGTAAACAATGAAAAGTTAATGACACTGAACTATTTTCTTTATCTTTAGTAAAAGTTCATTCAAAATCAACATTTCTCTCATCTCAAGTGCCTGCACAAGGACAGAGACAGAGTTTAAAATCACGGCCAAAACACCCTCTATGAAACTGAGCACCTATTAAGTACAACAACATCTTTTCTATCTTTGTAAAGGTATAATATTGCTTTATCTTGTGCCAGCTGGCATTATCCCTCTCATTTGCTCATCTGAGCCAAATTCATAATATATCCACTATTCCAGCCTCATCTGTGGTGCACTAGCTCAATTTAATGTTATTAACTAATGATGAAGATATTGCGTGAGCTCTCACCCTTTCCTGACACTGTCTGGACTGTCTATAAAAGTAAGTGTTTAAGAAGTGGCAGGCCACATGAATTACCCAGGAGCTGACAACCCACACCCTGACAGGGACCAAATGAGGACACAATGGCTATTAACGCACCATTCCTTTTCATTTTCTCCCTCTTAAGTCCGTCTCCTTCCTTTCTTTAACTCATCGATATAGTAACAGAGCAGCTGAACAGGCTGTGCAGAGCAAACACATCTCGAACAATAGATCAGTTGTGAGGGCTCCAGGGGTACAGTTGTCCTATTTCCCCTAAGCGCTGATAAAACGGAAGATCTGGTGTGACTCAGCAGGATAGCAATCCTGTAAGGACCTGATCCAAATTTCTGTCAATACTCAAATGCATGCCAACTTATTAAAGCTACAGTACCTATTACCCCTTGCTTAAGCAAGATTCAGGTGGCAGTTTTCAATTTACTGTTGTGTAATTATAAAGCTGTCAATCGATTATAATAATTATTCACGATTAATCTTTTTTTTTTTCATACTTAATATGTTAACACATTCAGTGTTCATATTGCACACTACTGTTCATAAGTTCAGGGTGTGTTTTTAGTTTAAATAAATGTTTTTTTTATTGAACTTTCGATAATACTTTATTGTACGATTACACATATTAGTTGCTTATTAGAATATTAGCCATTTAAGCAGATATTAACTTAATTAAGCAGATAGCCTATTAATGCCTTATTCTACATTTGCCAAATTTAAGATTTGCCTAACTGAATGAAAGCTTTAGCATTGTCATAAAGGTAGTTAACCATTTAATTAGCCATACATGTTGATTTTGACAGCCCTGTAATTTATAGTTCGCCATATAGTAAGGCTTTAAAATGGACAAAGGGACAGTAATACAGCTCCAATAGAATCATATTTGACCATTAATTCACAACACACAGTTCACTTCACTGGTTCTTTGACAATATAAGACATTACCAAACTGGCACCTTTCCTACACCCATCAAAAGGCTATTCGGTGATTCTGAAATGATTCTGTGTAAGACAGGGAATCTCTGCTACTGCTTTAGAGGTAATCTTAACTGAAGACAGTAAATAGTATGCAGCATTGTATTCAATTTCATCTTCAAGGCCCATCATCCCCAGAAACCTATTGCCAACAACCAGATAAATAGCACTTTAAGACTACCATTAGATCAGGTCCAAATCTGAAAGGTTAAAAAAAGAGATATGATACAATCTGATATTGCACTTTCTCCCTTGAGTTGAAATCAACTGGGGATATGAGGGGTGAGATAAGATTTTAGCAGAGCTTGAAAGCTGCATTGACTATGGAGTGATAAGCCTGAGTGATAAGTTTAGAAGAGTGATGGAAACAAGCCAAAAAAATCAAGTAAAACTGTTGCCGATCACGTCAAAAATGTCTTCACGAACATTAATGCAGGCACTTCAGAGGAGCACCTCTAAAATTCAGAAGGTGCTCTCTTTAATAATAACCACTATGCCCTTTGTGGGTCACTAAGCTTTGCTTAAACGTCTTGCTCAGTGGCTGGAAATAAAGTTTTACTTTTCCCCTCCAATCTGTTCTGGTCTGTGCCTTCTATTTAACCCATTGGGCAATGTTTCCACATTATTGATTTCTGCAATAAGGACATCAAGGGCACCTACACCCAAAAGACGCAAGGGAACTTGTAATTTTCCTGAGTGTAAGTCATGATTTGACACCGATACAGATTAAACAATAGGAGATTCTATAACTATATATTGCCTTCTGGTCCTAGCCATCGTGGAAATCCAATCACATCTCTGTTCATTCTTCATTCAAATGCTGATATGAATCTTCTAAGCCTATGCATTGCAGCTAATCAACTGCCATCTTCAGGTTCAAGAGTAAAATATACAACCTAATCAAAACCAAAGGAATTCGGCTACATGCTTAGAAGGGGGAAGGGAATCTACTGGCAGCTAATCTTGGGATGTGATCTTATTTACTGCCATCTAATGTGCTATTGACCCCACTGCCTATGAGGGAATAGTTCTATTCACAGGCTAATTAACCCCTTGACGTTGACCCAAAGCTAATCGATGATGGGTGTGCATGATTGTGCCAATCACAGAATCTTCACTGCCAACAGCTTCAGATAAGCTGATGATTTCTGTCAAATCTGTTTTAAGGTGCTGTTTGGAAAATACAGGGTAAAAAAAGCATTATGTGAGTGTGTTGGCAAAATGGTTGTTTTAAAATATTTGGTGAGTCACTATTTAGGTTTTGGCCAAAGCAGAGTAAGATTTGAGGAACACACTACAAGCGATCATGGACCACACATGGGTGCACAATAAAGCTGAATGTGGTTGTCACTCCTCTTTTGAGTACTTAATGCCATTCTTTACATACAGAGTGGGTTATATTGGGGAGTGACAACCACAGCCGAATCAATTTTCATTAAATCCTCCTAGTGTTTACAGAACTAAGCTGGACAGCTAGTTGTTAATGCATTAATGGCACCCTGGACAATGACAGCTTGTCAATGTGTGTCTCTTTTCTCGACAGGTGTGGTACAAGAAAATCACAGTAAAACAGTTACACCCTTTTACACACTCTGACATCAGTCTTTCTCTCACCAAGGCTTGGTCCTACAAAGTGCTAGACGAATGACACATTTTGGTATGTCTGGTTCCATTGACAAAAAGCCAATTGGATTAGCTTTTGGATAATTATGCCTTTTGCACATTTTTTGACCAAGATAATGAAAAAAGCTTAAATTAACATTTTATTTACATCTGATGTAAATAAGCTAGTGTAATGTTAAATAAACTCGTGGACAGCAGAGCGGGATGAGTAAAGGGGGATCCTGTTGTATCACGCAAAACTGATGATTCTAGTCAACCGATCAAGGTTCTGCAGTGAGTTTAGCTCCACCGTTTTGATATCTTTTGCTGTGCAAGTGGTATGGTACACTTCGCTATTTTGGTACCGTTCACAACTTCTGATAATGGAAACGGACATACCGACCAGTACCACTCAGTGGAAACGAGCTATTAGATCGCCATAGAAATTTTATAGTAACGCTCTGATTTCTACTCTGAACACATTAGTAATAGTATAGCAACAACCTGGCCACCACCTTCAGCTGGTCCTTAGTTGGTCATGAGCTTGTCCAAGTTGGCCCTGAGCTGGTTGTGAGCTTGTTTAAGCTGATCCTGAGTTGGTTAAAAGCTGTTTATGAGCTGGTTTAATGTGGTCTTGAGCTAGTTGCTTACGACCAGCTAAGGTCCATCCTTAACCAGCTCAAACCAACTGCCATGCTTCTAACATTCTAACCAACATATGTTTTTTCGTTTTTTCTTTTTCAGAGACATGGAATCAATACATGTTCCGGGCTATATTCAGACTTGTCATCCACATGTTGAGGAACATTATTTCATTCTGGTTCTAACATCAAGGGTGATTTTAAAATAGGATATTATTGTGATTTCTAAACATTTAATTAAATATAATGATATATATTCATATACATTTCAATATGATTAAATAATGTTTTTTTTTGTGAAATGTAGCCTTGTATGATATAATTGGAATTACAGTAAGAACTTTGAGAAAACCAAGGGGGGGAAAAATCACTGAAAAAGTGAGAAACACTGGGGTTCAGATCATGTTTTAATAATCTCATTACAATCGTAGGAGGCCATCTCTGCCTTTTTACATTTTTATCTGAAGATCCATGCTGTGCTTGGCTTACCAAGGTGCTGACCCTGTGCCAGCTAATACTCACCAGCTCTCTTAAATTACAATGGCACACAACAGTCGCCAAATGCAAAGATTATCTTGGTACTAAAAATTAACTAAAATTAGAGCTGGGACACAGGGTCACAAACAGACATATGTCTACTGGTAAAAGCCATGGTTCAGCCATCTTTTAGCGTTACCATTAAACATCCCTGACAGTTTTTCTTTTTCAAAAACGTCATTTTCAGCAATGTCTTCAAAATGTACATATACAAATAAACTGCTTCACTGCTAGGTTCAGAATAGTGTCAGAAGCCTCAGAAGACAAGCTCCAGCCAATAAGCTGGACGTTTGTAACCCATTAGAGGGTTGTGAACAAACATTTCTGGCACACTCTTCACTGAAGCTGGACAGATTGAACCGTTATCTGGGTGTAGGCAGGCTATAGAGAGAAAAACAAACCGAGTCTGCCCAGGTGCCTTGGGACAGTGCTGACAGGGCAAGATGGACGAGAATATACAGCCCTGATGCCAGACAAAGATGTGCTTCTTTCATTGACGTTGGGATGTAAACATGTCCATGGAATCCAAGCTTGTGAAATCCAGTGTTTAGGTTTAGCAAAAAACTATGCAAAGACAGCCAAACACAACATTTTTGTAAAGAAGACTATTTAAATCAAGGTGATTCAGAACAACCTTGAGATAAAAGCGCCTTTGGTCAAAAGATAAAAGTTCTTTTGGTCTCACAATAATATGAGTTTTTGACACCAGGCAGTGTGCGAGAAATAATCTTACCCTGTCTTTCTTCTGTTTTTCGTCTTGATATATAAACCATCTCTCGCCGTTATTGCTGTAAGACAACTTGTAGGAGCCGACAAACTGAACATGTCCAAAGTCTTTTGCCCCCTGGGTAATAACGCCTGTGATTTTTGTTGGCCGAAGCATGTCAACCTGAAAAACACAGAGAGAAAGAGTGAGAGAAAAATAATGAAAGACCTCTTCTATCAGTAAGAGATTTGAGTGATTACTTGACTCCCCAAATAGCCTGAATCTTCCAATCTTATCTTCAGCAATAACTTCTTAAGATACTGTAAATTTGTTTAGAGGGTATCATGAATTATTCACAACAAAGAGGGCAATAAAAAGTAGCCTTTTGTTTCAGCTCAGCAGATTTGTGATTGCTAGCCACAGCAATATGTGATAATTGCATTTGGTTAATACTTTATGCAGCTGAGATTTTTTTGTTGTTGTTTCATAGCTAGAAAAAAAAACCTTTTATTTAGTTCTGTCAGGACCACTATCATCAAAGACCATTGACAATTAGCATACAGTTTGGATTGGCGGTATGGTTCTGTTATCCAAGCAGCGTAGAATGGAAAAGAGCAGGGATAGCAGTGATTATTCCCATTAAGGTAAACAGAACAGAAACTACAATACATAAATGTAGTCGATAATATTAATGTTAATTTACTGTGTATACATACAGTAATTAACTAAACAAGAAATAGTGAATGCCAAGTTTTGAATTTGGCTGAAAGGAGGAGCTGGGGATGGAGAAGGGTAATTAGCTCCTGAGCAAAATGATAAGCTGCTGAATAATACTGAAACAAAAGGAAGTAGTGATAGGTGTCATATTTCTAGTTAGACGTAGATCCTCTGAGATTCAGATGACACAAGGTTGACTGATGTGACCTGCCAGAACTAACGCTACACTTGATTTGTGATGTATGTAATTTGGTTTAAAAAGTAACCTAAATCTGCTTTTTTAACTGTTTATTTGCAATGCCAAATTCCCTTTTTTTCTGATGGTATAAAAATACCTCCTTGTTAGAAACTTGTGAGGTTATCTTTATACAGGTATGCAGCAGTCTTCATAAAGTTAGATGTTTCAAGTCATTATTATGGAATTGCACTCACAAATGGTTTGAACTACACCACAAAACAAAAGGGAAAGGCAGCTCATTTGTACAGGGAGAAATATAGATAGTGTTGCTTAAGAAACAAAATCATTCATATAGACACATTATACTTTATGACAAGAACCTTAATGCTAGAACAATTACACCAAACAGTCAAGTTGTTGCTCAATAATGTCCACTGTTTGTTTACAAATGTGTACCAATATATAAAGCACTGCCAAAAAAAATAATAAAATAAAATCACTTTTAAACCAAGCAGATTTCTGTTGGTCAACATGATGAATCCTCGTCTGTGAACTTGAACAGCTACGAAATGGGAAATCCTTAGTCCTTCCATGAAATTCCGGATTCTGTTATTAAAATTTCTAAAGCTAATGGTACACCACACATTAAGGTCACCCATTAAACACTGACCGACTCCATTTATAGCTTTTTTCCACATACATACTGTATTGCATTAAAAATGTTTATATAGAATAGTGTCTTACAAACCAAAACAAGCAGGGCAAAGCGATAATGAACAGGAAAAGCTCCATAAGATGGTATGATAGAAGTAGTAAAAACATTAAACAAAACCACCCTCTGAGCTTAGAAGTCTGTGTGCTGCTGCAAAGACTGCGGAATAACTTGTTTTCTCAATGGAATTAATGCTCCTTTCAGCAGTGCAACAATAAAGCACAATGGTGTGTGTTTTATATTTGTTGAATGTATATATTATTTACACTGACAGTCTACATTTCCCCTCTCTTTATATAGGTTGCGTTTATTGTATCTACTACTTTATAACATTGCCTTTGCCTTTCATTTACTGTTGCATGGCTCATCCTAAGCTTCTCCACCAAGGTCACTTGAGAAACGGTTTATTTTATTACTCTATAACACAAACAACAATAAACCTTCACTTGACTTTTCTTTAATTACACCGAGTCAACACATGTATCTATGGGGATAAGACCTGCTTTTCAGTATAGACTCCTTGTTATACCTTGCTCCCTAAATGCAGGAATAAAATGAGATAATTTCAATTCATAAAACTGTTACTTACGTTTGAATATTACAGCATATGTGACATTTACAAGGTAATTGCAATGATAACAGGACGGAGAGCGAATGGCCTGGAATGAATGAAAGAACTTGACACATCTGCATGTCCTTGACTTCACACAGAGGCTTTGTGAAGAAGGGAACCGAGACGTGCGGATCCATTTGCTAACTTAGGTATAGAGGTATAGAGAAGGAAATGTACAAGAATAGTCCACAATACAAGCAGGGTCAGTCAGTCAGCAAACAGAGTCCGGAAGAGGCAAAACAGTTTAACCCTGAGCACACGTACTGTACATCTAGGAGATGTCTGTTTGATGTCTGCATTTGCATCTGCAAGACTTATTATTTAGGTTGTTTGCTCATCTGCAATACGTCTATAGACCTTTTAGATGTAAAATAGAGGTCTATTAGATGTCTTTAAGATGTTTATGATTTATAAAACTGAAATATGAAAGACGTCTGCCAGACGTTTGTAAACAGCAGATACTTTCCAGATCAAGAGATCTTTAACAGACATCTTGCAGATGTACGTGTGCTACCTGGGAAAAAGGCAACGCTGGTTCGGTACAAGGGGAAATTCAAACACAAAACATGTAACAAGGAAAACGCTTCATATGGAGGAAAACTCACAATACTTGGCGGGGACTGAATCATAAATGGCCATTAAGTGCACAAGATAATGACATAATGATTTAACTAAGGGGAGGAGCTAATGAGTTGTCATGGTAACAAACAAGTGAGTAACGGAGCACAGACACAAGGGAACATAGACGCAGAGAGACACACTTCATAATAATAGTCCACAGACCACTAGACAGGGGAACACTGAGAGAAATCATAACCAAAGCTAATCTCACTCAGACCAATGAATCAAGTCAGTCCGCCTGAACAAAGGAGGACCTTGACGTTGAGGCAGTAAATAGCAGTTACGTGTAAACCTGAGGACACATCGTTTTATCTTAAATGTAGCTATATATATATATATACAACATACACAGAAATTCCTCAACAATGAGTTGCAATTACTGATAACACTGTTGTCACATGCTGTCTGGATTGTTTTAATATAATTCATTAAAGAAATTATGCAAATTATGTAATACCATAAATTTGCTCAAATTACCTAAATCGACTTTTTAAAATGCCAAAAGAATGCTTCTCTACACCATGCAAAATATATTATGCTCTTCTCTATCATTTACTGAGTCAATTCCACTGTTTCAGTAATTGGTAAACAGCACAATGTTAATTGCATCAGCCAAATAGCACTGGCTTAGCACTGAGTAAGGCTCAATCTATAAGCCCAATTAACATAGAAAGGTGTGTTTGTGCTGAAAAGAATGACAATAACTAAAAGAGCAAAAAGTGCATTGTTAAACAGCATAAGGTTATTGAATTAATGTGTTTTTGTGCTACCACTCTCAAAAGTGGTGCAAATGTTTATAGCACTTACCCCTATGATTGACCTTCAAACAGACAGCAGTTTTGTAATCATTCAGGCAAGACTAAATGAAGTTTGCTTTTGGCAAAGTGCAGCAAAGATTTGGCCGTTATTTATCTACAGCATTTTCCTCAGGCAGATCTAGATTTAGGAAACACCTTCCACAGTCCTTATGCACAGTATTTTATTTTCCCTCCATTCTATTCCAACACCCACAAGCAAACATATTCATAATCAACGCACAGTAATCTGGCACATAAGCTTTGCATGGCAAAGCCAGTTTACAGAGAAATACAGTTTGTGTGTGTGTGTGAAAAAAGCTGGCACATTGTAGAAATCGAATTAAACATACTTTATACTGTCTCACCATTAAGATGTTAGAGTCCCTGTGGCTGGACTCATTTTGTTCTATACTAAAAGCCCCTTTAATTTGCAATATCTAGAATACGCTGACCCACTTTCATGCCTACTGGAAAGTCAGACTTAAAAAAGTGCACATGGGGGTAAAGACACGAGTACGTCTACTTCATAGTCCAATCCAACAGACAGCAGTCTCTGTACTGTGCATATAACAGCTGAGATTGTGCTCAGGCCACGGCGGTATAAACATCAGACAGATGATTACCTTTTATTTTATTGAATCTAATCATCATCTTTTCAGTCTTGAATGCAGGTAGCAAACAATGAAGCTAATAGCACCCTGTTGTATTTGTTGTATTGTTTTCTTATGTAAATCAATGTTTGTCCAATTTATGAAATGTGGCATTTATCATTTACATATTAGCTAAATCTAAATACCTTAACAAAGCTGGTTTAGAGGACACCAAGCCACCAATCTGTTGATGGATGCCATCTATTTCTGATGCTAGGGGGTGATAAAACTAAAAAACAACACTGCAATATTTGCCATTTGTCAACAAAACAACTGTACTGCAGCCCTTGTCACATTTGGCCATTTATGCACAATTTTACAAGCTGATTGGACCCTGATAATTGCCTCTTGTGGCTTTTCGTCTCTGGAATAAACTAAGTAATTGTATATTGTATATTTTTTAACACAAAGTACAGTCAGTCCCAGAATTTCTCCCTATAGTCCTCTTCATAGCAATCAAACAGAGGCTTAAAAGAATCTGCTGAAAAAGGAACATTAGAAGAGTTGTGATAAAATTGTGGTCAGGCACTTTTATGGCTTTGCTTAAAGCATGACGCTTTACAGCTTGTCAGCAATATGTTTTTAAGAAAGCACAAAAGCATTAGAAAATCCTGAATCGAATGAAGCCATTCACTACAGGTATATACAGATCTATCTGATTTGGAAGTACTTTCATCACTGTATCTGTGTCATCTATTTTGGATAAAAACGTACAAAGATAGATCTAATAAGAGAACAATCAAAAAATTGAGCTCGAGCTCCTCAAAACAGACAAGACTAACAGCAAATTAGTCCCTTGTGTGAATATTTCATTGCCCCACTCAGTTCCTTCAAGCCTGAATCATTCTTCATCTGTACAGATTCGCATTTAAATCGCTTCTTTTCATCCCATTACATTAATTAGTTCCACTGCTTAACAAACTGCATACAAATCAGACATAGAAAATGGAATACCTCCGGTTGAGGGAAAATTAAAGAGAGAGAAAAACAGAGGTAAAAGAAGGAGGGAAAAGAGAAAGACACAACATTTTGTGAGTAAAAGCATCTCCAATTCATAGCAAGCGTCCAGATTCGAACAGACCTGACAGCTTCTCAATTCAGAGTGCGCTTGCTCTGCATGCATAATTCACACCACCAAACCTCATCTCAGAGTTCGACACACACACATAAAAATGACTTTTTTTTTCCACATAAAAACCACCATTGTGAAAATAACAGTGTAGTCAATCAATTAAGAGTCCCTTTGAAAACAAAGCATCCATTTTGCACAAAGCATCCAAGCTTTAACACAGCTATTTAAAAAAAAAAAACACCACTGCAATCATCCATTCTAGCATTGGCTACAGATCATTTTTTAATAATTACTCCCTGGAGGAAATCAATTTCTTTAGCCATCCATGCTTCAAATCCAGTTAAGAACTAAGGACATTCATAAGGCGACAAATGCCGCTTCCAGTTGAGAATAATTTTTGCTCGTGAAAGGACAAGATATAAGCTTAGATAATTATCAGGTCATGTTGTGTTTTGTTGTCACAAAGCTTGAGAAAGCACTGATGCATGCAGATTTCCATTCAATTACTTAAAAGAGCCAAGGATAAAACTGCCACTGTGGAGTTTAAAAATGGGAAGGTTAATGTTAAAAATGTCAAAGTATTTAGCCAAATGTCTAAAAGTGCCACTGATAAATGTTAAATGTCAAAATACTCATACTCATATTCTGAACTCATCAATTTGCTTACTTAACAACAACTTCCCAATCCATTCTGAACAATGTTTGGATCAAATTTTTCTTTTAATAGTTTAAATTTAAAACATACAGAATTTCAACACAGATAACACACATATTATGAATATTTATGTGCTAACGATCTATAGAGTAAAGCCTGAAGCTATGAGACAATTTCCTGCCATTTCCAACAGGTGGGGAATACATTGGGGTAAGTAAATAAGGCCTTCAGCCCATTATACACGCAGGTGAAGTGCACAGCAACTCAGTGATAATCCTTTTAAAGCAGATAGCTGCAATGATTGAAGAATGTTAAGTGAATTGCGGTGTTAGATGCATCTCCTCTCTTCCTGAAGTAACACCATTTATCGACTAATCGAATTTAAGCAGACACTCAGGGAAATCAACTCAAATTGGGTAAAGTGAAAGTTTCATTGGCCTTCATCTAACAGAGGGGCTGTGATGTGGATTAGAAGCACTCTAAAATTAGATTAGTTAATTTTGAGACATTTGCAAACACTGAGTTAACATTTACATGACTTTCAGTTTTGGAGGAGAGAGAGGAGAAAGTCCCCAAAGCACGTAAACAACCACCCACGTACTTGATGTTTGTCAAAAACACTGAAAAGATAAAGAAGAAACATAGATTTGAGATAGATGTGAAACTGACACTTTTAAACACTGATCGGCATTGCTCCAGTGCATCCATGGCATGGGAATCAAGCAAAGAATAGATAATAAAACATGTGAACCCACAGAAAAATAGAAGATGGGGACAAAACCCACTTAACCTCTTGAGATAAAGAATAATAGGTATCATTCACTAACGATGCACAAATATGTGAACATTATCAGAAACCTCACCTTTACTCACATTTGAAGCATCCTACAGTAGGTGTATGTGACTTTCTTCCTTCAGAGCAACCCAAGCAGAGTTACGTTATAAATTGTCCTTCTGATCTGTATCATTCCAGTGGGCGGGTGTTTTAACATCTTCCAACGTGTAAATAGCAAACACTCACTTATACCCATGGAAAAAGGGCGTGGACAGTTTTTAACTTCATCTGTGATTCGTCTGAAGGAAGAAAGTCACATACACCTAGGATGCTTTGAAGGTAAGCGTAAAACAGACCCTTTAATACTTGAATGAGGTCATGAATAAATTCATATTTTCATAAATTCATAATCTCATGTTGGAGTTGCGAACTAGGTGGAAGTATTTATTGTCCTGTGCATATAAATAATCTTTGCAATTATTAGTGAATGAGGCCCATTGTTCTTTTATTTCATCCAGGACCCTGTGCTTGCCCACCACTCCCCTGCTCTAGCTGCTTCCCCGGTGAGCGCATCAGCACCATCTGCCTACAGAAAGCCCTCGATGCATCTAAAAATGTGTTCCTGCCCTCACCTCCTCATCACATTAAAAAAAAGTACCTTTTCTTGGCACATGAATACAGACATCTGTTGCGTTCTCATTTTTTCAGCAAACAACTTGACATGAAAACAGTAATGTGTTGAAGGTGACAAGAACAATATTACTGTTAGAATAATTTTTTCCTAGCATGGTTTAATATGCAAGGAACAGCACAAGTAGCTTGACTTATGCAAAGAGTGTTCAGTGTGGCTCTGTATTGTTGGAATTATCTGAAATAAATAAAAGTTACTGCTAGTGAGAACCTATTTATCTCAGCATTGGTAGAATGGGCACCAGGGGCCTCATTTATAAAACTTTCTTACGCACTGATTTGATCTTAGAGTGTTCGTATGATCAAATCCACGTCAAAGTATCTCCACGTCAGATTCCAACTTGGCGTACGACCGTTTCCTTGTGGTAATGCCTGGTATTGCAGATAGTTCAACGCATGGCCAAGGAATTTCAGATAAAAAAGACAATCTTGCCTCTTTCACTGAAATATGATTACGATTTGGCTGATATAAGCATAAGCACC
>JAUMHR010000049.1:12581650-12593934 GCA_032361145.1 Enteromius fasciolatus
GTCCTGTGTTACCTACTGCCATTTCTGAGTTCTTAAGATCTGGATGGCTGACTGCACTAAAGACTTACCTGCACCGAACACCTTGATCCTTGGATTCGACATGATGTAAGCGAACTGCAATCCAATCAAGCCATCCCCAGTGTTTCAGTCAGGAGAGCCGATCCAAACCCCGGCCGCCAGTAGGGTTAATCCTAACCCCAGTCCGAAAAACGCAGCCAGTAGAGCCAAATACAAGGCCAGTTCCTGAATCACGGCCAGGAGTGCCTTTCCTGAACCCAGTCCCTGAGTCTCTGCCAGGAGAGCCGTTCCCGATTCCAGTCCTTGAATCACGGCCAGTAGGGACGATCCCAAATCCAGTTCCTGATTTATGGCCAGGAGAGCCGGTCCTGAATCCAGTTCCTGATTTACAGCCTCTAGGCCCATTTCCAGAATTATGGCCAGAGGAGCTGTCCCTCAATCCTGCTTCTGAATCATGGCCCATAGAGCCAATCCCTAATCCAGTTTCTGAATCATGGCCAGTGGAACTGTATCCAAGTCTAGATCCCATCTCTGGGCAAAGAGAGATGATCCCAAGTCCAGGTTCAGAGTCTGCGCAGCAAGAGTGCCTCCCTGAGCATTGCGAAAAAATGGCATATCCAAATCATGGCCCGTAGAGCCAATCCAATTTCTGAATCATGGCCAGTGGAACTGTATACGAGTCCAGATCCTGTCTCTCTTGACGCTGCAGGAGCGTTCCCCTGAGTTCACACTGCAGGAGCGCCTCCCTGGGCTCACGCTTCAAGTTCCATGGTCTGCAGAGGAGGGAGAACTCCCCAAGGAGTTGATCTACCACTGCCGCAGGCAGCCCCTGAGTCACCACAGCCAGCCCCTGTTCCGCCACTGTCACAGGCGAGTCCAGATCTGCCATCGCCCGCGAGGGCCCCTGATCCACCCAGGCTTTCAAGGCACCCACCCCCCTACCCTTTTGGATTTCTCTAGGTGCGAGGACGTGAGACACCTGAGACTAGTCACCTGCACTGGTTAAAAGACTCTCACACTAGTCAGTTGACGGCTGAGCTCAAGATAACAGTGCTCATACTACCTTGTGTCCTGTGTTACCTACTGACATTTCTGAGTTCTTAAGATCTGGATGGCTGACTGCACTAAAGCACCGAGCACCTTGATCCTTGGATTCGACATGATGTAAGTTTACCACAATATACCTGCCTTGAATACTCACCTTGTATACTAGCTTGAGTCTGTAGCACTGGATGGAGTTAGAAGTGATCTGGAGATCACCAACGAACCTGGTTTCACTTACCTGAGAGATTTACCTGTGTGTGACGAACCGTATAATGAGAATGCGATCAGGAGATCGACAACTATTGAGTAAGAAAATCCATATGTTAACGCTCGGATCTTAAGGAGGCTAGTTTGTGTTAGCGATCAGGAGAAGACTCAGTTTCATATTATACAAATGCCTGCTTATGCCCTGAGTCACAGTTTCAGCCAATTTCACATGTATTTTGTATTTTCAAAATACAAAATAATGTTTGGATTTGTATTTTAATAATTTTTTTACACTCGGTATTTTGTATTTTTATTTTAAATACATTTCTATGTATTTATGCCCATCTCTGGCAACACGCTATTGCTGCTGATAATCATATGTCATGTCCGATTGTTTTTATATTTATGTTTAATGGACAAGACTATAAGCTACAAAGAGGCCAAAATGCAGCTGCTAGAGTCCTTACCAGGTCAAGAAAATATGAATATATAACTCCGATTTTACAGTCTCTGCACTGGCTACCTATTAAGTTTCATATCAGTTACAAAATATTATTACTCACCCATAACGCCCTTAATGGTTTAGCTCCTGCTTACCTAACTAGTCTTCTTTCACGCTAAAATCCAACATGGACTCTTAGGTCACAGAACTTTGGACTTTTGATAGTACTTAGGATAGCAAAATCCAATAAAGGAGGTAGTGCCTTTTTTACATTTTGCCCCCAAACTCTGGAATAGCCTTCCTGATAACTCTCGTTTTTTTAAATCTAGACTAAAGACACATCTTTTTAGTCAAGCATTCACATAAAACATATCATAAAATTTGTACTACAGTTATATCTGATTAAACGCACTGTTATTATTAATATTTAGCTTTGGTTTGAACTAACAGTTTTTGCTTGGAAGTAACAGCAGCTACGCTAATTATGTCTGCTTGTTTCTCTGTTTCTGCCACGGGATTAACATCCTGTGGGGTCTAGCTTCAGGCTGGATCCAACACTTAAATGATCTGAGATGATCGAACACCAGAGAAGAGATGACCTCAGAGGATACCAACCCTCAGACAATTTACAGAATTACCAAATGTTGCCATAAGTTAAATATATTACATTACTACAATATATAACCGTATTGTAGAACCTTAAGTTCCTGTAAAGCTGCTTTGCAACGATTAGTATCGTAAAAAGCGCTATATAAATAAACTTGAATTGAACTGAATTGAATTGAATAGACTGTAAATAAAGAAAAAACAAAGATGTGCCTCAAAACACTTTGTCTGTTTTTGGTCCACAAAGCAAGCAGAACTGTTGAACAGTGAGGATAACACTCATATGCTTTGTCTCAGAATGACTTAAGGTGAAAAGCATCACCTGTTGCTACCTATACTTGCATAATAATGTAACTTGCAGAAATAGTCGCCTAAAAGCCCCTTATCACTTGACATACCTATCTTTAATATATGTAAATATACAATCATTTTTGCATTCATTTATATAAAAACCTCTTTTTGAATGTCTCCTGCACAATTTAAAATTGCTAAAGAACATTTTGAAATGACACATAATAAAATGCAATTATTAAGCAGCTTGCAACACATTTTGCAACTGTTTTGTGCTATATTTCTACGTTTTCTAGACTAATATCCTCCTTTTTTGCTGCATACAACAAATGAAAGCACAATGTGTTAAATTCAGATAAAATGCTTGCACTGATATTTTCTTCCGGTGATGATAATATTACAGTCAAAGCTGATGCTGGTCTGTATTCTACAGAACAATGTAAACTGAGAGCAATTACTTCTCTGGCCAGAGTATTTTTATTTCTTCGTGATTTATGTCTGAGTTTTTCAGCTGTGAAGTTCTGATGATCGAAATAGATATGGTGAGGAAAAACACCTTAAAGTCATAATGTCTTATAAGCCGACAGCCACTTCTGGTTGTCATGAAACAAGTGGGAATAAATTATAGACTGGTGTGATGAGGAGAAGCCAGCTCCAAAGATAAGTTAAGAAGCAGAGGAGCTATTGAAAACTGATTCAGCAAAAATGGACAGGAACTGTAAGTACCCAACACTTTTCTCTTTTTAAGCAAAGATTCTAAGCCTGATGCCAATGAAACTTCTACATTTATTTTGGTTGAGAAGGTGGACTGGATGGCATACTTGCCGTTGACTCCTTTATTGACAAGAAATGCAAGAAGGCAGTGAAAACTCCCGCAGTTTCATCAGGCATCCAACCTCTTGTGCGAGATGAACATCAGCAATATAAAGTCATCTTTGAGTGGATTGATACCGCTGACTGAGACGGAGAGAGGTAGTACCACAGCAGTAAAGCAGTGAATCAAAACATTTTCTTCTTTTGTCTCAAAATGTCAATGAATACAAGTATTAATTATTGTTTTACACCTTCAATCAGGTGACATTCAGGAAAGTAACATTCAGACCATAAAACTTTCTAACTCTTCTCAGCTTTCTTGCTCTTACCTTTGAGCTAATAGTTGATCTACAGATAAATCAATATTTTTTTTATTATTATAGGGTGATTTGGTAATCACATATTATATAATCACATGTAATTTGGGGTCAAATTGTGCAGCCTTACAAACCAGCACAGCAAGTGTGAGGTGTTAAAACATGATTTTTAAATCACATTTTTATCAGACAAATCCAAA
The DNA here is from genome assembly GCA_032361145.1 of Enteromius fasciolatus. Classification (NCBI taxonomy): domain Eukaryota; kingdom Metazoa; phylum Chordata; class Actinopteri; order Cypriniformes; family Cyprinidae; genus Enteromius; species Enteromius fasciolatus. Next base: position 12,585,589 of record JAUMHR010000049.1, read on the forward strand.
TTAGATTTTTTTTCCCCCCAAAAGTCGTGGCTCTACTTTAGTAGTCCACCAAAAATGGTTTACAAAATCCTCCAACCATAAACTGTGTTCCTGTGTAGCTGTGTGACATTAATATATTGACCTGTATCATCCATGTGAATTTGTAATTACGCAGAACTGAAAATAAAGTAGACCCGAGGGACTTTATACACACAGAGCACGTACACCAGACAAGGAGTTCATTTAGCGCATTCACACGCTAGCCTAAATTCTTGCTAACAACCCTAAAGCTAATCATGCGTCAGCCAGATGCTTTGACAGAAATCGTATGCGAGTAGGATAGGACTGTTTTTGCACTGTTTATGACAATGCAAATTGTAATATGGACCTTTTGAGTTCTTGAACTTTCAGACATCTCGGTTCTCACACCACCACTTCATCAGAGCAGAAACGGCAGCAGAGATCACTTATACCGCAAGGAGAGAGTCATTTATATGAGGTAAACAATGACTAGCCAACAAGTCAAGCGCTCTTGCAGACCAGTAGTCGTGGAAGCCCTATAGCAAGAATTTCCATTTAGACAACCTGCCAAAAACTGTTTCTACTAGACCCTTTCAATACTTGATTTCATAGTCACTTGTTCTGAAGTACACCACTGGCTGTTAAAGGCAAGCCCTGTTTCATTATACATTCTTAAGAAGCCCAAGAAAACTCTATAGAGATCTGGCTGATTAAGCTTTGTCATACATTCACAGAGCATCCTCTGAATTTGTGAACGTATGTGTTTGACAAACTACAGCTGTAACATCACATGCATATCCACATAGCTTTGCAGTTTATCTTTAGAATTCTGCTCTAATGCAAAAAATACAAAGCTGACCTTTGTATAAAGACATGTCCCTCACTGAAAACAAAATTGGCATAAACAATTTTTGTTTTTGTTATTTGTTATGTAGTACAAATTATCCTTTTAGGATATTTAGTATTTAGCAAGTATTTTGAGCTCTCCACACTGAATAGCTACAGGCCTCTTGTTTTAAAATAGGCCACACCACCTGACAGCCTTCTGGGAGTTTCTTAGTTTTGTAGCTATTTCTTTTGTCTCCCACAAATGATGTCATCTTTGATCACAAATGGGTTGCTTTTATAGCTTGTGATCACAGAAAAAGAAGAAGGAAAAAGAAGGAAAAAAAATGTTCACTCAGAAATTGCTAGTAGTCTTTTACAAAAAATAAATAAATAAATAAATAATAATAATAAAAAACATTAAATTCTCAGGTAGAAAAACAGAAATATTATTATCATTATATGTGACCCTGGACAACAAAACCAGTCATAAGTGTTAATTTTCCGAAATTAAGATTTATACTTGATCTGAAAGCTGAATGAATAAGCTTCCCATTGATGTATGATTTATATGGATAGGGCAATATTTTTTTGAGATACAACTATATGAATATCTGGAATCTGAGGGTACAGAAAAATCTAAATGCTGAGAAAATCACCTTTAAAGTTGTCCAAATGAAGATCTTATCTATGCAAATTACTAATCAAAAATTAGGCTTTAATATATTTTTGGTAAGAAATTGAATAAATACCTTCATGGAACATGATCTTTACTTACTATCCTAAGTATTTTTGGCAAAAAAGAAAAATCAATAATTTTGACCCATACAATGTATTGTTGGCTATTGCTACAAATATACCCCAGCGACTTAAGACTGGTTTTGTGGTCCAGGGTCACATATGTAAGTGGCAAGGACAATTATATAAAGGCTTTAAGCTTAATGTACTACAAAAATGTTAAAATCATCCCAGGAAAATTATTTTTCAAAATGAAAATTTATTTTCTAAATAAAAAAGTTGTCTAGCAGCATTTAAACTTGGACATTCAACTAAAATGTTTTATGCTCAAAAGATCCCCAACACCTTTCACAGACTCTCTTCCCCTTTTAACAGACAAGAATGAGGGAGCCAATTCGACACCTTGTATACACAACCTAATTAAGTTTCAAAATTATAAAAATCTATGCCTAAATTCAAAAAGGGATTTATCTCAAATAGTTTTTTGTACATTTCATGAGTTCACTCTTCCTCATAATACGAATAGAATAGGCTTGTTTGGCTTGCTGTCTAGGGAAGCGAGCTGGGAGCTCGGCCCTAGGAGTTTTAACCCCTGTGAGGTCAGAGCTCGGCATCCAGCTTGAACCTTGCATGCCCCCCCCGGAGGAAGGTGAGGACCAATGTCGGAGAAGGGGTGTGGAGGGATGCAAGAATGATATGCGGAAAGGAGGAAATTGGGCTTATTTAAGATGGAGAATCTAGGTTTCGACTGGGTGAACAGGCAATAGGCTGATTGAGAAAATGCGGAGCCAGCCGTAGTTATCTGTACGTGTTTGTCCCGAAATTTGTTTATCAACATCACTTATTATTTATGTACTGATTCAATAAAAGTTTCATGTCAGTTACTATTTGGGTTTTAAATGATAACAGTATATAATTATTTCTAGGTTTCCTGGGACTGATGCTTCATGGAGATAGACAACAATGTTATTTTGGAACAATTTGGCTCTGTCCAAAACATTTCTTTTTATAACTTGTTTGTATTTCTGTCATTTAGAAAGGTGCGTTGTAGAGAAAGCAAAAGTGCAATTTAAACAGTAAACACTGTGGAAACTGACTGTGTGATTCAACTCTTAAACGTGTCCTTCACATCACAGGAAATCTTCTGGACTGGCAAAGACTTCTACTGTGTCTTTTCATTGCCACTTTTTCATGTCACTCAACTTACATCAAGTCTTCAGTACAGTGTGCAAACTAATCAATAATCCACATTCAAGTGTGTGATACACAGTGACTGTTATAATGCTTTTGCCGCATCGATGCAGCTTCTATGCAGAGTAAAATAGCTCTAGACAGAAAATTTTAACCATAACATAATTGACTCATAACTTCACCCCATATTCACTTTGTGCTAACATTGTCAGTTTGTTCTTCCACAGCAGGGCACATCCTCGATGTTAGTGTTAATCTCAAGTACAACTGAACCTGCTGTGGGAGGAAGGACGTACCCAGAGGGATGACACCATGCCAAGGCAAACTGTTGTGTAGGTCACGATTCAGTGCAGCACAGCTCTGCTACAACACTATCAGAACAGACACTATCACTCAAATTTAAGTGCTCAGTGGGAGAACAAGAAAAAGTCTAAGATAAGATTATGTAAAACAGTGTTTTCATAGCTGCTTTTGCCTCAGGACCTAGAATTTTCATTGGACATCAGATGGTAACCCATCAACACTACAAATATGCTTTAATGAACATAATTAAAAATCCCTCAAAACACTAAAATTGATTAAGATTGCCCTAAGCACAAAAAAGGCATAATTAATAAAATATTTATTTAAATGATTAATATGAAATTAATTAATATTACACTAAATGCAACAATACAATATGTGTAATAAAAAACAGCAACAACAACGTTATTTATTTTTTTAATTTAATCATTAAAAAACTATGTGGTAAAAAGCAACAGCAGAAATGTAACTTAACAAAAAAATAAAATATGTAACTTTATTTTAAGGTGTGCTTGCTACACGTTCAATGTTCTTACTATTACAATAACAATTAGTTATGCACAAGTAGCCCTTGGCGAAACCCTAATTCCTAACCCTACCCAAATAGTAAGTATATCTAGTTAATAAATATTTCTCGGTATATAAATGTATAATTACACTGTAACAAGGACACCTTAAAATAAAGGTCCCACTTTATATTAAGTGTCCCTAATACCTGTGTACTTACATAGTACCTAGATGTGTCTGTAGTATGAAATCACAGTGTAAGTAAACATTGCTACATGGTATCTACAGCTGTAATATTTCTGTAACTACACACATATGCTATACCCCTCAGAATGGTGTAAGTAAAATGTGTAACAGGACATTGGTAACAACACTTTTTTCACTTCACAAAGTAGTCATGTAACAGGAATTACATAGCTACATTTTGTTACAGGAGTATGCATACGAGTAACTGGAACAGGGGGCGATCAGGGGGTGTAGTTGGGTAGTTTTAGGGATATGTAAAGTGGGTGGAGTTGGTGCACCTCTGTAATATCAGTTTATATACATGGTAACTCCTCAGGAACTGTCCACTTAATATAAAGTGTAACATTCTGGACACCAAACACAATTTATATGTAAAGCCTAATTTACTGCCCGCTGCTGTGTAACATAAGCACTTAAAACTTTATTTACCAAAAAGTGCTGTTAGTCCTGTTACACATTTGTACTTTCACTACCAAAAAGTGTTGTTACCAATGCCCTGTTACACATTTGTACTTACACACACCATTCTGGGGGTTGTTACATTTGTGAAGTTACAGAAATATTACAGCTGTAGATACTATGTACTATGTGTACTTACTGTACACCGTGGTTACATACTACATATGCATCTAGTTACTATGGAAGCACACAGGTATTAGGGACACTTAATATATTGTGGGACCAAAATAAAAACTATAACTAAAAATACTATTACCCTAAGTACAACAATATCCAGTGCTATCCTTATTATTTTCCTTATGTATTTTGATATGTATAAACGCTAGATGCATAACTTAAAATAAAAATATGTACCTTTAATTTATTAATTGACAAATTAAAGTGCTTAGTAGAAGAACAAGAAAAAAAAAGTTTAAAATAAGACAACGTAAAACAATAATTTGTGCAGTAACTGCTTTTGCCTCTGGACCTAGAATTTTCACTGTGTACCTTTTTATGCAGTTAATAAATACAAAACTGATATAAAAACACATTTGTTGATGCAACCATGCCATTACAGCTTCCTTTTACACAGATTTGTTACACAGAACTGTTTTGTCGAACCATAGTTACACAGGATTTGATCCGGAGCTCCTCGCCTCTCAAGTACATTTCTGTACTCCCTGAGCAACTGAACAACCCTACCTTCTATGAAAACACATACAGTAGATATAAATCAGGATATGACCGATGCTAACTTTCAGAAGCTTCAGTTTTCAAATATCTCAGCATATTAATATTGTTTTGAAATCATAAAATCATGATATTCTTCAAATAATTGTGCAAAAGCTGCACTTTATTAATCAAAAACCTAAATTTAGGTGTCAGAGTTTTACTGCCTCTAGTGTTTGTTTCTTTTGGAAACTGCAGTGATACTGTATGTACAGTACATGCTGGTACATATTTCGCCTCTCGCTAAAAAGTGAGACTAGGTAGAAATTTACCATAGACTCCTGTTCGATGCATGGTTTTAGCAACAACAAAAACGCTTTCTTCCTCCCTTTTTGAGCCACTTTATTTTGCAATCCTAACCATGCATGATTATATGGTTTGTTACATTTTACATTTTGCACCCAGCATTGTTTTCTGTCCCTACTGTCTGTGACCCTATCAGAGCAAACCTGACAGCCATTTTTGGGGTCACGACCCACCAGTTGAGAACCACTGATGTAGCAAATATATGCAGTAGAATGCAAAAGACTAAATTAAAATAAGGAAAATTCAAATCAGCTTCCTCCTACTCACTCCACACTTCCAGCATGCACCAGAGAGAGAGAGAGAGAGAAAGAGAAAGAGGAGCACTAATGTCCTTCTTGCATGACTTCATGACAGGGGGGAGACCAAGAGCAATATGGAAATGAGCGCATGCTGATACTCGACTCGCAGTCTGTGTTCCTGCTGTCTAAACGCATACACATGTATTAATGCATACACTTACGCACATATGGCGCAACCACATCCATCACAATCTACATGTGTACACATAAACTGCTGTCGTTGAGCAAAGAGGTGATCTGCACGTAATGAGCCTTTCAAAATAACTCCCAGACTATATCTCAGCATAACTTCTCTGTCTAACTAATGGAGAAATGTTCGGAGACCCAAGACTAAGTTAAGGCATTTAGTCAGCCTTCAAACAACAAGTGAGAGCAGTCAGTCAAGTCTTTGTTTTCCCCAGAGGTAAAAAGCTGTCTGAGAGGCTCCAGAGGGACGGGGCGTGGAGCGAAGCTGAGTGCTCAGAGTGTGGAAGGGAAGAGGAAGACAGCTCAGGTCCGTAGACAGACAGCCATGAAATGGGGGAAAAGTAATAGTTATAATACAGTGTTTAAAATGATTTGTTATCGCTGAGTGGGGACTGAGTGTGTGTGCGCGTGTTGCTTCACAGTCAGCTACACTTGATGACAGCTAATTCACCATCCTACTGTGTGTGAGCAATGGGCTGGGATTTTGAGGGGCCACACAAATCACCAGCTGAATTTCTTCTCCTAGCCTTTAAGTCTCTGAACTGAAGATGTATCAAAAACTCGCTAAACCACTGACAACGGCTACAGCACATGCTGGGAGAACACGTCAAGTTCTTGAAAGAACAATCACTTCGTGAATTTCTATAGCGCTGCTGAGAAATCCTGTCATTTGAAATGCTTGCAGGGCTCACGCAGTAATTAGAAATAACAGTGATTTGCACATTACTGACAGAAGTTTACTTGCATTCCTCAAGAAATATTTAAATATTCATCAAGATATATTGTTTTATGTGTAAAATGTGTATAATAGTATTTAATAATAATATTAATAATTTATCAATAGTGTAGGTATTGGGTAGGATTATGGATGTAGAATTTAGTCATGCAGAATATGTACTTTATAAGTACCAATACACAGATAATATGTAAATAATGCTAATAAGCAACTAGTTAACAGTAAGAATTAGAGTCTAAACTAAAGTGTTATAACAACAACAAAAACAATAAGTCATTTATTTATATATTTATTTTTTTATTCATTCATTCATTCATTCATTTTATGATTCATTAAATGCAGCTCACAATATACTCAAAATATGCTCTGATGCTAAATGTATTTGCTATTGATAACATTAAAATTTGGCTGTGGTGGATCACTAAATATTTTATAAATAAATAAATAAATAACAGCTATCACCACATGATTATTTAATAAATCCAAAAGCAAAAAAAAAAAAAAATAGTTCCACAATGTTGCTGTGATATAAAATTACTCCTACTGTGATATAATATTTTGGTCACATAGCCCACCTATAATGTTAAGTATACATCAATTAATCTCAATCTATCCTTTTATAGACTTGCACAAGACAAAAACAGGGTGACCAATTAAAGCCGCGTGACTAAAAGGCCATGACTGGGTGATACTTCATGCTTAATGGTCACAGATGCTGGAGTCACTTCATCTAATGGAGATGCGCACTGCTGCCATGTGTGGAGGGGCCACTGGAAACATCTGGCATGGCAATATTTGTCAGTTTTGCGGAAATTGATTTGGTTGCGGACGGTGGACATAAAATGGCTGTAATTCCCAAAGGCCGTTTATCAGCCTGACACCCAATCACGCAAGAGTCGTTTACCAATCATGATCTCAATTTTCCAGCCACTGACAGGTTTTTAAGTTGTTGTGGTGGGTGGTTGGAGAATGAGAGTCCTGCACAGATATCAACAGACACACAGAGACTCACACACACCAATGCAAACCACAATGACTTCAGTAATACTATATATCTGCCTTCATGAACACAGAAGGCCAGTGTTTAAAAACACAGAAAACATGGGTTTTTATATTCATTTAGTTAGTTAGTTTTCCCAATCTACATAGTCTGTAAATAACAGGTCTTGATTATTTCGCTAATTTATAGTTTTTGAGTTCTTTTTTTCTTTTTTTTTTCTTTTGCAATCAGGCCAAACGTTAACTTATGTCATGCATTTAATGTGTAGACTATATAGATTTTACTGACACCATATATCCACACTGTAAATGCAAATTTTAGCAAAAATGATTTCTGAAAGATCACGTGACACCGTAGATTAGATATATGACTGCTCAAAAATCAAAAAGCTTTGCCATTATATGCGAATGAAAAATGCATTATAAAATGTATTAAAATAAAAAAAAAGTTTTGATTTTGTTTTGTTTTGTTTTGAACTGCAAAAATACTTTACATTGGCCATGTACACATTGTACATTTTCAAGAGTGACAACCGCATTTAAATGTTCATTCCATGTGTGTATGGAACAAGACTTACCCTCGCACCTGTGATGGTTAACACAGAGGAAACCATAGCAATGTATGTAGTGTAGTTATCACAACAATGGGGAATCCCTGCTACTAAACAACCTGCTCTCACTCGACCATAATGTTTGGGCTTCCCCTAGAACCGTGGGCTGGAGGTGGAGGGAGACAGACTGGATTCAAAACTTAAGAGCCAAAACACATACACTATATTACCAAAAGTATTCGCTCACCTGCCTTTACTCATTCTATGAACTGAAGTGCCATCCCATTCC
>JAUMHR010000049.1:12596080-12606755 GCA_032361145.1 Enteromius fasciolatus
CGCTCCAACTTTTCTTGCAGGAAGGAAAGCACTACTCCAATCGTGCATGATCAGGGGTTCTCCGCACGAACAGAACACCAGTCAGCGAACAGATGCCACTTCAAGGCATAAGCTCGCCTGGTAGAGAGGGCTCTTTCCGAAGTGATTGTTTTAACCACCGCTGGTGGAAGAACACTTAGGTCTGCCGCGTCTCATCCAGGAGCCACACATGGAGGTTCCACAGGTCCGGGTGCCATGAGTACCTGGGCCCAGAGAGGGACAAGACTGTTCTATCTTTGACCTTTTGCGTACCACAGGCCCTGAGGTCTGGAACGCAGGCCCCTGGCGGAACGCAAACAAAAGGAACCCAAAGACTCTCCACCTGGCCCTCCTCTGGTGGAGAGAGCGGTGTGGTCACCGCCTCCCAAGACACAGTTCTTTGCCTCTCTGGGCCGCCCGTATCCGGGTGTCTTAGCCCCCTTCTTGGAGGGCTTAGCACCAGACAGGGACGATGTCGCCCTTCTGCGCGGAGTTCTACGCTGAGGCCTCGACACAGTCTCAGCACTCTGCCGAGCTGCCGGCACAGTATGGGGGCGCCCTTGGCGACGAGAAGACCAAGGCTGGCCCTGAGGCGGACCCGTGGCAGCTGGGGGGTCACGCCGGGGCAGGATGTGCTGAATGGCCCCGGTCTGTCTCTGTACTGCCGAGAACTGCTGCACGAAGTTCTCCACAGTGTCGCCGAATATGCCAGCCTGAGTGATCGGGGCACAGAGAAAGCAAACTTGAAAGCAAATCTCTGTGTCCTTCATCTCAGCCAGGCTGAGCCATAAATAGCAATCTTGAGCCACAAGTGCGGACATCGCCTTCCCGAGGGACCGCGCCGTGACCTTCGGTCGGTTGCTGAATGCAGCTCCTGGACTGCTCAGCTTGATTGAGTTTGGGTCAACTAATAGACCAAAGTGTGACAGAAGCCACCCAGATTGACAGCTGGTCCACATAGTCAAGTGCACACAGAAAATAATCCTAATCCCACTACTGTTCAAAGGTTTTTGGGTTTGTTGATATTTCATTTATGTTTGTATCTTTCAAATTATGTAAAAGACAATAAAACAATAATGTAAATTTTTGAACACGAGGGGTTCGAGCCGGACACCAAGCTCAGCCCTCGCTAGGGTTCAAACTACTAGGAATCAGAGTCCGCATATCTTCTGGCTCGCCCCCCAGACAGCATGCCAAACATGCTAAATTTATCATCATAAATGGATAAAGGATAAAGGAAGCACAAACTCATGAAATGTGTAATATTCTAGAAATATGCAGGCTAATAAGCTAAGCAGGGACTTTATTTCTTTGTAATTTTTTTGTATTTTTTTTGTAACATTTAAAAGTATTTGTCATACTTTTGTTGTTACTTTTTCATAATTTTAATGCATGCTTGCAAATCATGTTGTTAAAAGAAAAAAAAAGTATATATATTAAATAAAAATATATAGATAATATATAAGAAATAATGCAAATCTGAAGCCAAATTGTATTGATATTCTATTGTATAGTTAACCAGATTATGTAGATGGATCAGAAATGGTCTCAGCCAATATAAGGAGGGGGATTCATACTCAATTAAATCTGATCAGATTTCACCAAGATTTTTGCCTTGACACTGAATTAAAATTTTTTTTTTGACAATGTTGTTAATACACTTAAAACTGACAGCAGTTATACATTTTTACTTTGAGACACTTGAAGTAGTTGTGTAGTTGCTATATTTGAAAAGATAAACTCAGGGTAAACTAAATACATAGACTCTGACAGGTTACACTAAAGCAGTCCTGGCAGGGATAAGTGCTGATATTTTCTAACGTAAGCCTTGGATGTTACAGTAAAAAATGTAAATCAATGGTGAGATTCAGGATATCGAGGAGATCAAGAAATTAAATAAATAAAAGAATAAAGCATACTGCTGAGTATTCCACTTCCTTCACGTCCAAAAGTGCCACTTCTTCACTTATGAAATCTCACGCTTTTTGTCCACTATGGGCTTAAAGAAATTTCCCAAGTGTGCCACAAAGCAATTTCACACAACTGAGAAAGTCAAGATGCAAGTGCTACTGACAAATCTGCTACTTCTGCCCTCACAAAAATCCATGTCTACCTCTAGCTTATTCTCTCTAAATTTTTTAACAAATACACCTGGGTAAATTATTGCTGTTATGATTAATCACATCCAGAGTAAAATATTTCAGTTTTTAAATTATTTTCAACTTTCCATCAAAAAACCTTGAAACCAAAATATGTATGGCCGTTTCCACAAAAATATTTTAATCTATATTTTAATATTTGATCTATGAAGGATCATGTGATACTGAAAGACTAGATAAATGGCTGCTGTATCTACTTTATTTATTTATTAATTATCAAGTAAATTCATCCTTATTGAGCATAAGAGACTTAAGTGTTATTAAAACAGAATGTTTTGTTTCTAGTGTCTATGGGCATCGCCTTAATAGGCAAACATATATTTTATGAATGTATGCATTAGGTTATACACCAACAATTGAAAAGTGTTTACAATTTAGATTAAGAAAGTCTATTTAAAAAGTCTATCTCACTCATCAGTTCAAGTTCTCAAATTAACTTTGGAATGGACTTTATTCAACATCCCTACTTCATCAGCTGTCAGAATCTTATGTCTGAGTGGATGTGCATGGATCAGCAGCTTAATTTTTAAGATAAATCCCTGGTTTACAGATAACATTTTGCTTTCACTATGCAGCTTTTGGGTTCTAAGCGACTGTATATTAATTCTGTATATTAATAAAGCAAGTGGTGGTGACATGTCCCCATCACCCCCACCCTAAATTACACTAGTATTTGTGTGTTATTCACAACCACAACACCTGATGTCTTGAAGAGCGCAAGACACCGAAGTAGAAATGACAGGGAAGAATGACAGTGAAGAAAAAGGATACTAACGAGAGAAATTACGAGAGAAAAAACAGACACTGTGCATGTCACCTTTAATTTAAATGACTAGAGCTGAAGAGAGGTCATGTGGCAACTACCACAGCATATCGCCTAAAGCCAATCTGGTATTTCTATCACACCTCCCTGTGTTCTAACCCAGCAGCTCCACAGCACCAAAAGCTTCATCCCAAGAGGCATCATTAAAGTCAAACAAACTCCCTAAATACTTTAGGTTTCTCCCTTTTTACTACTTTCCCCTCCCTGTCTCTCTTTTTAGCTCTTTCTCCACCTATAATCCTGGCTCTTTACCCATGAGCAGTTACCGATGCATACAAAATGGTTAACTTGTCATGCTCACAAGTCTGCAGTCAGACTTGCCCTATCATTTCTTCTTCAGCCGAAATTTCATCTCAGCTCCTCACAGAGGTCAAAGATTTACACTACGCTACTGCACAAACCACCTGCGGAATATCAATTCAATGAAGGATCCAATTCAGTCGCTCTTTCTTTTACAAGCAGGCATTTAAAGAATAAATCTGAGGCTGACGTGATGCTACTCGTCGTAAAACTAGAGGTAAACGGACTGAGACTTCCATCCACTGTGATTGTCTGTATTATCAATCAAATGTACTCTGCTGAAGAAACTACATATGAATACTAAATCATTCATCGAAGAAACTCAAAGAAATTGATTGATACGCAAAGATGTCAGCCTGCCATCGCCATCAATCAATGGTAACGGACTAACATGAAGTGGTTTTGTGAATGAACAATGCTTTTGAAACATGAATACTGAACACCGCAGTTAAGGAGAGAATTTGTTAGAAAAACAACTGTTTTTGATTTCTAGAGTGGGTAACGGAGAGATCCTACTAAATTCAGAGCTTCAAATAAACAAAAACAACAACAACAGCAAGTAAAAACAGCAGTTGCTGAAGAAGCAGCACCCTTGTTCCCTGAAGAAGGGAACGGATACGTTATGTTGGTGACCGACAAATAAGAATCTTGCTTTGAGATGACCAATCTACTTCATGTATAAAAACATGCCAATGCAATTGGCATGCGCTGATTAACATCGAGCTGCAGCTGATTGCAGTGCGAGTATAAACAAGCAGCGGATGTAGCACTCATTACGGAGGAGCTCGACGGGGTCTTCTTACTGGACACTCTGGAGAGGTTTGCCAAGCCGACCAATACTGGGCCACTCAGTGCCTCTACCTGTTCGAAGTGAGGAAACATGAGGATACCGGTTCCACACGAAGGCTATAGAATCTAGCAAACGTGTTAGGGTCACCCACCGCAGCTCTACAAATATTTGCAAGCGAGGTGCCACATGCCAACGCCCAGGATGATGCCGCACTTCTTGTTGAGTGGGCTTGTACACTGAGGGGGCAGGGCACACCCTGTGCTTGGTAGGCCAGGGTAATGGCATCCACTATCCAGTGGGCCATCCTCTGCTTGGAGACGGCATTCCCCTACTGCCGGCCTCCGTGACAGACAAAGAGCTGGTCTGAGGTCCTGAAGCTTCTTGTCCGGTCAACGTAACATCTTTGTGCTCAGACGGAACATAGCAACAGCAAGGCTGGGTCTGCCTCCTCTGAGGGCAGCGCTTGGAGGTTCACCACTTGGTCTCTAAATGGAGTCATGGGAACCATGGGCACGTAGACGGGCTGTGGACTCAGAGTTACCTGGGAATCCGTGGGCCCGAACTCTAGGCACGATTCGTCGACTGAAAATGCCTGCAGGTCCCCTACCCTCTTGATGGAGGCCAATGCAGGAGCAAGGATTTCATTGAAAGAATCAATATTGAAAAGAATTGAAAGAATGTAGAAGGTGCTCTCGCAGAAGAAATGGTGTTGACTAGCCCTTGGGGTAGGTTACCTAGACCCTCCGTGTCCCATCCAAAGACCAGACATAGAGTTTCCAGAGGTCTGGTGTCTGAGTGCCCTGTGTCTGAGTCAGGAGGTCCTTCCTCAGAGGAATCGGCCAAGGATTACAATTGCTGTCACAAGGAGCATGAGTTCGGGGAACCAGGTTCTGGTGGGCCAGTAGGGGGCTACCATCATGACCTGCTCCTTGTCCTCCCTGACCGTACACAGGAACTGTGCTCAATGCAGCCCCGTCCCCACCGGTTACTGCTAGCAGGCGCGTGCGTGTATGTGATTGTGCACGTGATCCGCAGTCAGTGAGACTCGTATGGCGGCAAATCTATGCCAATAATACGTAAGCGAACCACTGATGCTGGCGCGCAGTAAATCACATACACGAGAGGAAAACAGATCTTCACGCGAAGAAACGGGAGCTGCAAGCTCATTATATATATATATGTATATATGTATGTATGTAGGCTTATGTATAAAGCTATAAGACAGTGAAGTTTTCAAAATGTTTTTTCTTTAATCTTGTAAATATATACAACATAATATTTGAAGGTTTATTTAGTCTGTATTCCTATAAAACACCGGTTTCACTATGTTTGCGTTTGAGTACAGTACACTGTTATTAGAAATATGAAACTTCCCTCTTTATGTTCTACATGTTTTCTAAAATAAAATATACTGTGTTTAGTTGGGAAAAAGAGTTGTTTTACTCAGACATTTAAATATAACATTGTAAAGCAGTAATTACAATACCGTGATACCGTGAAACCATGAAATCTTTGTCCAAGGTTATCATACCGTCAGAATCTCATACCGGCCCATGCCTACTACCAAATCAGCTGGACCATCTGGGGATGGAGTCTCCATTCCCCGGGAAGTGCAACTCGACACAGCTTGTCGGCTGTCTGGTTGCAGTAGCCTGGAACATGAATGGCGCAAAACGACCTCAGATGCTTCTGACTACAGAGGAGGAGGTGGCAAACTGTGACATGCGACGGGAGCGTAGACTACCTAGATGGCTGATGTACGCAACCGTTGCTGTGTTGTCTGTACGAACTAGTATGTGTCTGCCCTGTAAGTGCCTCTTGAGACGACCCAGGGCTAGCCGTGCTGCCAGCAGCTCGAGACAATTGATATGGCAATGCAGATGAGGTTCTGTCCAAACCCCTGACACACTGCATGCCCGTTGTACTCGGCTCCCCCACCCGGTGGTGGAGGCATCTGTGAACACTACAGCATGCCTGGTGACCTGTTCTAGGGGCACTCCTGCCTGGAGAAAATAGAATTAGAAGTCTGACCATGGAGAGAAAGTTGGGCAGCAGGCCGATGTTATCTGAACCCGGTGAGTGCCGCATCACCATGCCCACCGCGAGACTCGTTGGTAAAGCCAGTGCTGAAGCGGTCTCATATGGAGCAAACTCAATGGTGTAACCGCTGCAGCTGCTGCCATATGCCCCAGGAGCCTCTGAAAGAACTTCAGTGGGACCACTTTTAACGCCTTTGAATGTATACAAGCAGTCCAGCACCTGCGTGAGGCATGCTGTCTGTTCGATCAAATCCAATCCCATTCCAAGAAAAGAGATCATCTGCACCGGACAGAGTTTGCTCTTCTCTCAGTTGACCCGAAGCCCCAACAGGCTGAGGTGTCATAACACCAAATCCCTGTGTTCACACAACTGGGCCCGACTCTGAGCTAGGATAAGCCAGTCGTCTAGGTAGTTGAGGATGCGAACCCTCTTGCTCCTTGAGCAGGGTCAGGGCAGCCTCTGCTACTTTCGTAAACACACAGGGCACTCTTGGACCACCATAGTGGACATCGCATGACCCAGAGACCATTTGTCGCACGTAGCGTGAAGTCCGTTGTTCTGTGAGAACTTCCATATCGTGGTCACCATTGTACAGGTCTCTCAGCCTGATGCACCAGCAACAAGGCATGCTATAGCGTGTACTATAGCATGTACTTGTGAGCACTGTCAATCAGAGCTGACAGATACGCAAACCACTCGACTGGAACCACTGCCGCTGAAACTCTGACACATCAGCCAGAAAGACCATCTCTCGTAGAAGGTTGTGGAGCTGGAAACTTCATGTGAAGCTCAGCTCCGAAGCAAAAAGCTAATAAGCGCTACATCTGCTGCTTGTTTATACTCGCGCTGCGATCAGCTGCAGCTGGATGTTTATCAGCGCATGCCAATTTCATTGGCGCAAGATTCCTATTTGTCGGTCACCAACATGGCTCGGAGTGACCGACTGAAAGGGAACACAGTGATGCTGGCTAACCAGCACTAACCAGCATAAGCTAACAAATATATATTTCAAAATGTAATTTATTCCTGTGATAGTAAAACTGAAATTTCATACCATGTCTTCAGTTTCACATAATCGTTTGTAAATAGTTTGTTTCAAAATTATTATAAAATGTTATTGGTGATCAAATATTATTATTATTATTATTATTATTAGTGCTGTAAAATTATTAATCGTGATTAATTGCATATGATATAAAAGTCTTTGTTTATATAATAAATGTGTGTATATTGATTATGTGGGCCTATATGCATTTTTTAAATATGAAATATGTTCATGTATAATATAAAATATAATAATGTCTGTGTGTGTGTGTGCAAATATCTTCAACATTTACACTGTATGTGTTTGTATTTTTATATCCACATAATAAATATACATGGTACACATATGTGTACAAAATGTAAACAAAAACTTTTATTTTGGATGAGATTCATCTCGATTAATATCCTCATATGTATTTCTGCAGTGCTTTGGCAACACAGGGTACCTACTAAAGTGTAAGCAAATAACAAAAATACTGTCAGTGATCATCATTTTCAGATAAACAGGCTGACAGGAAGACAATATTTATGTCAACTACAGGTTCATTCACTGTTGATGGATCTTCATCCAGACTTAATTTGCTCGTGTCAATCTGTTACCTGAATCCAGGGCCATCTGTCATTCTCGGCTGCAGTCCAGGCATTCACAAGACCCTTCTTATTCAGCCGGGCAAAGTAAGGGTACCATTTCTGGAGGCCGAAAAGAGCTCGGTGAGTAGAGGAGGCTGTTATCTGCTGGTTGGAGATGATTCCACCCTCCATGCCCAGTGGACCAGAACATTCTGCACAAAACACAAAAATGACACACATATGAAAAGGTTAGATGTACAGGGTGCAGACAAATGCAAGCATTCCTCAACTTCACAAGGATCACAAGGTTTTGACAAGTGACAACACTAACTTGATATTTGCATGTCATTTATTTATTTATTTTACGTGAAAGTATCATTAACTACTGGTCAAAAGATTACATATATTTTGCATTTATTTGATCAAACATACAGTTTAATATTGTTAAAGAGCTGTTTTCTATTTTAATGTATTTTACATTTTTGTGATGGGAAAGCTGGATTGCAAAGACACATGCAATTGAATTAAAAGGGACGGTAAAAACATTTATTATAATGTTTTGAAAGGTCAGTGAGCACTAAATTAGCATATCATAATGATTTCTGAAGACAGGAGTAGTGACTGCTGGATATCCAGTTTGTCATCACATCAATAAACTGCATTTGAAAACATAAAAATATTACTGTTTTGTTGCATTTTTAATCAAATAAGTGCATCTTTGGTTAGCTTAAGGGACTTAAAAATTAATAAAAATAAATAATAATTCTATTTTTTTAACCAGCATTGTATATGCTAACAAATACCCATACAAAATTAGAATATTTAATGTAGACTTTATTGACTAAAAATGTTAGATATATGTGTATGGAATCTATAATCCATAAACTTACAGTTAATAGTTTACTCTATGTATGAACATGTGTCTAAAACACCAAAAGGCCATTTATGTATTAAGCATATTCTTCCACTTCCTCTATGTCATCTGTGATGCTTCCTTGGCCCATTCCAGAGTCTTTGTCCTTGTTAAAATCACTCTCCTTGCTTGTGTGCTGCTTTGAGATCTCTCCAATGGACAAAAATCATCGTCTGATTTTCAGCATCCCACCTGGAGACACATTTCCACCCGCAGGAATCCCGTTTTGCATGTTGTTTTTGTTAAGGGCAGTATAGTCTTGGTGTTCTCATTTTCAAAATACTAAAGCTCATAACAAGCCACACTGTATGTGAACACATTTCCATGTACTTCTAATCTTCATCCTTGAAAGGAGTGATTTGTTTCTTTTCAAGGATTTCTTCCAAAAAAAAAAGAGTTTTAGGGGCTTGCCAGCATGGTGTTTTCACAGACTGCATGCCT
Organism: Enteromius fasciolatus; assembly: GCA_032361145.1. Taxonomy (NCBI): domain Eukaryota; kingdom Metazoa; phylum Chordata; class Actinopteri; order Cypriniformes; family Cyprinidae; genus Enteromius; species Enteromius fasciolatus. The sequence continues at coordinate 12,605,179 of JAUMHR010000049.1, forward strand.
GCTTGTGCTTAAATACCTAGCTGTGTGAACATTTAATTGAAGAAGCATGAATTCAATGGAAATGTTATGCAATAAGGTATTCTGCACGTGTCAGAAAGACTCTTGGTTCAACACATAAATTTTAGCCTTTTTTTAAAAAATCTTGCCTCAAAGGCATTCAAAGGTTTAAAGAACATTTTTTATTATAAAAATATCTTTGTAACAATAAAGTACAAATGTGTCTACTGTTAATTTAGTGCATGCTTTTTTTCCTTTCCTTTCTTTTCAAACTTTAAAAAGATTGGTGTACATTATATGGCAAACCTTTTTGTGCACTATAAACCAGCATCTCTCTCTTTTGTCCCACCGGAATTACTACGACACTCAGAGCCTCTTCAGTCCTTACGTCCTAACAAACATCTCTCTTTATGCTGCTTACAACTGAACCCTGTCCATTCCCATTTAAAAAGGTTCCAGCAATTAGTCACCCACCTAAACAAATCAATACCGGAATGCTGAATCATCATTCTTAACATGAACTTCCTTCAAGCCTTCTGGGAAAGAGAGGATATTTGCAAGTTTGTTCACTTAATATCAAAATGTGCAAAGACATTGCCCCAAGATAATAATTTGTGGGAACATGATATTATGTTGTGGTTACAAGATCATATTTTTCTAGGTAACAATGGCCTTATGTTGTAAATCATGGCCTCAAGATGCTATGTTGTACATTCATTTCTCGTGGCCAAAAGTTAAATGCATAAACAAAATAGCAACCCGGGACTATATGGATTAAACATTTTTATTAACATTTCACTTATTAGGCCTATTTCATTATTATTTCATATTCTTATTATTAATATTATATAATGGACTTGTGAGATAGATAAAACACCTTTTTCTAGAATTAATTTTATGTTCATGTTTATTTTAAGTACTTTATAACATCCATTTATGATAAACTTCATTTGAATGCTCTCTATGCACACTATACAGTCCGGTAGCCTTTTTTGGTAAACAAACTTTAAATGTGTGCAAATTTATGTAATGCATGCATATTTAAATGTTATACAGAAAATCAAAACTGTGGGTGAAGATAAATGCAGTGTTGTAAGAAACATAGCTCACCTGCTGCTATACAACCTACTGCTTTCCAGAGAGAGAAAATAAAAATAAGATATTTCAAAGACAAACAGGTTGCAAATCTACTACTAGTTCACAACTTATGGAAAACAGTAGCCTATATTCTGTAACATATGGCTGAAACCCTCCGACTGAACTATAAGTGAGACAATTGCATATTTATAACAGCAGCTGTGATGTATATCTATGTGGAGAAACAAATTCAAAATAACGTTAAAACTTTTTATTAAATCGTTACTCTACTTAAAATTACAATTTACATTAAAATTACACTTTATAGCAACCATATTAAATAACTCTAACGTTGACAGTAGTCAAGTTGTGCTCCCTATTTTTGTTTCCATTGTATTCTGTAAAATAACGTAACTGTGGGAGGGGGAGCTTGTTTCTCATTGGTTCCCACTTTTTTGGGAACGGAAATGCTCTAAAACGGCAGCTTTGCCAGACTAACTTTG
>JAUMHR010000049.1:12626693-12639534 GCA_032361145.1 Enteromius fasciolatus
CTGGATGCTGGGTTGAAATGGCAAAGGGAAATGCCTAACGTTACCTGAATGCCGCGGGGATCGTTTGTAATGTGTGTTTCTGGTTCTCGTCTGTTTGGGGGTGGGAGGAGCAGACCCTGCCCCGTCGTTTGCACTGCCTTGTTGAGCGTAGCACTGAAAACATTATATTTTACACAGTTTATTCTCTTTTTTTTTTTTTTCTCTGAATCGTTCGGTTCGTATGCGTACCAACCGAAAAGCGTCATACCGGACAGTTCAATAGGATTACACGTATCGTTACACCCCTAATAATAAATGTATGTTTTGTTTAAAATCAGAGACTCTGTTTTTTCTTTTAATACATTCACTGTTTATATTTACACAGCACAATATTTTCTGGAATCATAAAAGAGTGTTGAATAATGCTGGCTCTGTCTGGCAACTTAAAAAATACTCTGACAGAGAAACAATTCCCCAAACTTGTTATCCCTGGCTCTGTGTAGCACCTACCACTTTGCATATGATTCTGAAGAAAACTGGATAAAATGCTCTCTGATAAATAGCTAGAGCACTTCAGAAAAGATTTGAGACTCACCAATATAGTAAGAAAATTAATAATATGTTTTTAGAGCTCCCAGGCCTAAGTGAATATAAATCTCTGTGCCTTTAGTTCAATGCAAATGCTTTTAAGCACATCCTCAAAAAATGCTCTCAACTTCTTTCACAGCTGAAAATATTAAGGGATGTTTTAACATAGTTTCGGGAAGAGCACGCTGAGTGTCAGCACAGCCGGTACCCATTGACACTCATTAGTATTATCGCCCACTAGCCGATTAATTATTCCTAATTTCATTTATCCGCCTCGGCATAAATATCATCGTCTCATTCTTCTCGGTATCTAGTTTCGCATGATCCCGCCTTCCTCCCCTTCTCCACCTTTTCCTTCACACCTTCAAGGGGGGCGAACGGGACCGAGCCTCGCTGCGAGCTCTGCCCTCGCTAGGGTTACTATCAGTAGGGCTCGGGGTCCGCTGAGCTCCCGGCTCGCTCCCCGGTCAGCACACCAAATTTGCTTATTTAAGTTAATGAAGAAGTGCGAATTCGTGAAAAGCTTTATCGCTCTCATAGGCTATGTTGATGGTATGTCATACTGTGGTTTGCTACAATTAGACCTTGCACCTGCAGTGGGCATTTAATGACAGAAGCTTTTCAGCTCATTCTTCATTGGAAGAACTCCTGCTCTTTGTTCCATTGTGTTCACAAAGCATTTGAGACAGATAGATGATCAGGTGGCATTTGGCACTTCAGGTGAACATGAAGACAAATCCAACCTGGCAGAAGTCGAGGGCCTTTTGAGATGGCGCAGCCACCCCGGATTAAAAGACAGCTTAAGGAGTGAGACTTTAGATCAGTGAGGGGCAATTAAATCTGTTGTCTGCGTGTGTGAGTTTAAGATTGTCGGAGATTGTGTGTGTGTGTGTGTGTGTCCGCTTGTCAGAGCGCGTGCGGGAGAGCAAGTGAGAGAGGATTACCTCAGGGGAAGAGTAGCTAATCCACACAGTCGGGGAGACACAGACAGTGAGAGGCTCAAGGTCAGGTAAACAAAACTCTGCCATACCTGACATCAAGATCCCTCAACTAGAAGCAATCGGAGTCAATCAAGCCCTGCTCTCTGACCAAACACTTTTATGTGAGCTATGCCTCCCTGAGACATGAGGAATACTGAAAGAAGTATGATTTTAAATATTGTAAAACCCAAGCTGCTCCAGAATGCATATAAGCTGTAATCATAAAGAATAATAATGAATCAATCCCTTAAGGAAGTCCTCATGAATATCACATATGGATGCTCTAATTACACAAGCACATGTGTCAACCTGTTAAATTCATGTTTTTCTTTTAACCCTTATGCTGTGCTTGTGGTTTGGGAGACCCAACGGGCTTGAAAACATACTTAATATGTAAACATTGGGGTGATTCTTCTTCTTTTTTTTTTCCTAATCTAATAACTAATTAATTATAAACTAAATTTCGGCAAAAAAAAAAAAAAGTGTTACAGTGCTTCACTAAATTTGTGCATAGTCTTTAAAAATGAATCCCTAAAAAGGAACTGTACAACATAATATTTTATTCACATTTTCCCCATATGTAGTTCTGGCCTTCATGTTTATGAGGACTCCAGTAAATGTATTTTTTAGGGGAAAAAAAAACTTCAATGAGTACTTTGTATTGCAACATTCTCAGACTGATGTGCAAGTACTGAAGCCATGAACAAATCATCTACTTTCATTAGAGTATGATGTTGAAGAGAAAACAACATTAAAGAATGAATTTCAGCCTTTTTTGAAGTGCATGTGTACTCCAACTGAAGGACAATTATTTAACCATATAAAATGCCTGACATATGAAATAATAGTCCTTTTATTGAATCTTTAGACAAAACAAGCAAATATACAATGTAGAAGTACAACGTAGTTGCTCATATGCTTATAAAGATTAGCAAAAAGATTACACTAAAATGCATTTTATTTACAAAAAGGTAGGTCAAATTAAACAGGAACCAAAGTTTTAAGCATGTTTATATTTTAGAGCCCTTCAGAATTCATGCATCAAATATGAGCCAATAAACTTTATAGAATGAATAATATCTGTCTGGATTTTGATTGGTTCAGATAAACATGTAGTTTGGCATCTCTTCAATCCTTAACGCAGACATTTAAAGTCATTCTCAGTAGAGTATAATGGCTACATGTTGAGCTGAAATTATCTTTAAGGGCATGGAATGTGAAACAAATGTGTACAAAAACATGTTTTTGTGAACATTACATATGCGAAATTCATTTCAAAACTCCAACAGGTGGTTTTGAAGAGATCAAACAGAGACACAAAAATGTTGTAAGGTTTTTACAACTCGTATCTATTAGTATGCACATGCAGAGGCAGACAGAGAGGAGGGATTGTCCTTTGCTGTGGCATTGTCTGCTGTGTGAGTGATGAAGTGCTCTGCTAGCCGGGAGACAGTGGAGGCTTAACCTGATTTAGTGTTCAGAGCACATAGGGCCATTTCCACAGAGCGAGGGGATGGAGGTAGTGTGTGTGTGTGTGTGTGACAGTGGTGCATGCGTGTATACATGTCTCTTAAGCTTCCAGCCTTCCCCCAATCCACATTTATTCCCATGCCTCTCCCAGAACCGAAAATAACTCTATAATCTCTCTCACTGAAGGATTTAAAAAAAATAAATAAATCTTCCAAGTGCGCCACACTCCCCTATAACTACCTCCTAACCCTTTATCAATCCTTTATCAACATCTGCTGTTATAGTTAGTTTCAGGCCAAACTCTGATTGGCCGTGGCCCACGGTCTTGCAACCTTTTCCTGTTCCGCTTAAAGCAGTTTTCAGTCAGGGGATAATGAGAGAGATGAATAGCACGGCATGAAGGGCTGTAACGGTAAGTGCTAAATTGGTTGCCATACATTCAGAGAGAGGGCCGAGGGAAGGGGAAATGGCCTTTCAGTAGGCAGCAGTGACCCCTACTGCGTGGACACCTGCTCTGGTGCTGCTCTGAGACGCTCGGATGAGGATTAACCGTGCAGAAGAACAGAGGAGATGGGTGCAGTGGGAGATGGGGGCTGCAGAGGCTGGAGGTCTACGATAACAAAAAAGGACTGAACTGTTCTTAGTGCAGTTTGGTCTGATACTATACCAAAGACGTTTAGAAGCTGGATGACTGAGATTCACACAAATTCAGGAGGCAACTGCTATTGCTTGATTGACAATCAGGTAAAAATGAATATCAATATTGTGCCATTTCAGTGTGTGGAGAGAGATTGCATCCACACAATATTTCAGGTCTTTTATAATGTTGACATTGTGTCCACCACAACAATGAGCCTCATACATATTTAACAATCCATCTGAATTATTGCAAAAGAGCACATAGGAATGACCCTTATCAGAATTATTCTGCACTAATAGCTTGTTGGACGTCATATCAGCTCTCTTCGAAAAATGGGAAATAACTGTTGAATAACATGTTTTGAAACACATGAAATTGATGAAAAATGTTTAAGTAAACACTAATCTTGAACACATCTTGAATCTTGAAAAATATGTATCATAAGAAATATTACAACAAATATATCTTTAAACATTATATTTGCATATTAGAATGATTTCTCAATGATTCTTTGACACTAAACACTGCATAAAATTAAACTTTACAAGAATAAATTACTTAATCTAAAATATATACACACACATACTGTATATATATATATATATATATATATATATATTGGATGTTTTAACAGTTTCGGGAAGAGCACGCTGAGTGTCAGTACAGCCGGTACCCATTGGCGCTCATTAATATTATCGCCCACTAACCTATTAATTATTCATAATTTCGTTTATCCGCCTCGGCATAAAAACCATTGTCTCACTCTTCTCGGTATCTAGTTACGCATGATCCCGCCTTCCTCCCCTTCTCCGCCTTTTTCCTTCGCACCTTCAAGGGGGTGAACAGGACCGAGCCTTGCTCCGAGCTCTGCTCTCGCTAGGGTTACTATCAGCAGGTCTCGGGGTCCACCGAGCTCCCGGCTCACTCCCCAGACAGCACGCCAAATTTGCTTATTTAATTTAATGAAGAAGTGCGAATTTGTGAAATATATATATATATATATAAAAGAAAACAAAAAATATATATTTTTACAGTGTTACTGTTTTAACAGTATGTTTGATCAAATAAATGCAGCACTGCTAAGCAGAACTTTACAAAAGAACATTATACAATTTTACTGACCTCATACATTTGAATAAGTGTAAATCTACAGAAAGGCCAGTAATTTGAAGGATGTATGTGTGGCTGTAACATGTTTGAGTCATAATGTTACTGCCAACCAATCTTTCTAATGACTCTTAAGATTCAAATTGTTTCAGTTCTACTTGTTCTTAAGCATTTTATTGGCTATATCTGAAATAAATGGAGAAATGAAGCACACAAAGTATTTGGGAGATGTTTTGCCAGAGTTCACTTCCTTGGCCACAAACCCTTATTGATTTTGATTTTATGATTTATTCAAGAGTTCTTATTACACACTTGCATGCATATAAATAATCATACAACAGTAAAGAAAATGTACAGCTATATGTACAGTTGTACAAACAAATATGTGTTTATATGATATACTGAAGTGGTGCTCATTTTGCCCTTGCCTGTTTTCAACCGGGTGTACTAAGTGTGCTAGTAGTAGTAGTGAAGTTGATGAAAATGCAGTCCTTATACAAATAATTTTTTTATATTTGCCATAGCACTTCATACTGTTGGATATTCAAATGGTTCAATGTACTCTACTCTCAGAAATGTAAATCCTACTCTTCTTCTCTGAGTATTACATCAGATGAAATCCAGCACTATATACAGTATGTGAAGCATAAAATCTACAAGGACCTTCACCAACTCATGAACTCAAATAAAAATTGAATGATCGTAGGCTTTTTATTAACTCATGCAGTTCATTTCTTTCAAACATTAGGCTGAACTGAGGCTTGTTTCTCAGTGGTCACAATAAATAGTTGTACAGTAAATTTTCCCTGTACTGAGCATATAGTGCAGTTCGTTTGCTGACTGAAACCATTCTGAGAGTATATCATTAGTTTATCAGCTTATCTGCTCAGCTCAGTGGGAAAAAAATAGCAGACGCAAAGCTGGTTTAAGACATACGGATGTTAACTTTTAGCTGCTGATTTAGTAAGTGGCTATTTAAAATACTGGAACTTGTTCTGATATTTTTACTTTTTATTAATGCTGTACATCTGTATTGATGCTGTACATCCAACTTAATACTGGGTGCATTTCATCTGAAGACAGTCCATATATTCACTGCATCTATTAAATATAATCCAATGAACATGAAACATGAGAAGGTTAATTCACATGTTCTAGTAAGTTCTTTTGAGAAATTAAATAATTTGGTTAGCTTGACAACCTGATATATATTGGTCCATTTAAATGACTGCTTATGAGTTTTTCCTCTCAAGACTAAACTTATTACACACCCCATGAAACAAAATGAGAGTTTTGTGGCTTTTAGCCCATGTCTATTAAGGTTGAGGCCATTTATATGAGCTACTGTATTGCTGTAAGAGCTCTCTGGACGACGTGAGCAACTGAAGGTGTTTATCGCAAGGCTTTGGTTTATTTCCAACAGGCACATTTTTCTCAGTCGTCTTTTGTTTAACAGGTGCCTGGAGCAGTTGGGGGTCGGGATCTTTCATGGCACTAGCAGACCCCCGAGTTTAATTACATCCTGTGTGTCACACCAAACATCTGTCATGTATGCAAGTTATCTAGAATCAAACCGTTGAAGGGGCTTCTAAAATTAAATAGAATGCTCCAGTAAAGTGAAGATGCGATAGGCAGAATTAGAATGTATTAATCTAAATGTATATTGCACATGGATATATCGTTCCCATCCATTGCTATGGTTATCACTTTCAATCATTGCAATTATAAATCCCACATTTAAATGTCTTAGAAGCAACACAAACAAAACTGAACTGAAAACCAAATTCTGAATTGATTATACATTCATCATATTCTTCATAATCACAGAATCAAAGTTCTGCTACAGGACATCTGTTCAGTCAATGACGCTGCTCACTGTGAAGACTCACACGCATGCAGAACTAAGATGTTGAGTGGTATTGAGAGCAGAGGTGGGTAGTAATGGGTTACATTTACTTGAGTACATTTTTTGGGTAACTAATACTTTTAGAGTATATTTAAAAATGGGTACTTTTACTCAAGTATTTTTTCAGTGAAAAACTCTTGTTACTTCATCTTAATGCTATTCAAGTTAAAAATGCTTCTGTTTATTCCAGACTAGCCGTCTACTTTTCTCTGGGCAGAGCCCACTCGCAAATGATTCATTTTATTGAGTCAATTCTGTCCAAAATTTGATCAAACCAGTTGTTAAACCAGTGAACTGGTTTGCGAATCATTTTGAACGATTTGTTCAGTTCCCCAGACACGCTGAGTCATCTGAAGCGATTCTCACTCAGAGTTGTAACAGAAAGTTTAAAGACATCAGGAGCGTTGAAGACGTGGTGCTGTCTACATATCCACAGCCTACGTTCGATTACAGTACACAATACCACTATCACATTACCGATTTGTTGTGCATGTACCTTATATATTAAATGCAGTGTTTAATTAATACATTAAATAAGCTAAAAAAGGCATTAAATGAGCACCTGCCAAACCCGCGTTACCTCAGTACAGCGGCACACAACCTGTTCCAGAACAATGGTACACTTGCTTTTGTGCAAATCTAAGCAATCTAAGCACCCCCCAGTACCCTCACAGTTTGTCTTGGGGTGCGATTCTAAAGTATAACGATCAGGTAAAATATTTAAGTACTATATTTGAAATTCAATTACTGCCACCATAATAACTACAAATGTTCTCTGTTAAATAAAATACTGTTTATGCCATATACAGCATCATTAATTCTACCAGGTAAATGGCACTGACTTTTGTGAAAAATAAGCTGACATGTTTTGGCTTCATTTAAATGCTCATGCTGCAGTACTACACCAAACTAAAATGTTGTGTGGACTGTCGCTGATTAGTGAATGAAACATAGGCATTTGTGGTGCAATCCTTAGTGTCACAACTCTTTAGTAAATTCACCCCTCAGTATTTTAAAAAGCTGATGGGATGATTCCAGTCTGATGGCCTAGCTGTAACGATGGGCTGAGTCCTAATGCAAGTGCAGTGGATGGTGTTTGAGGAATGGGCAGGTTTCTGTACTAACAGTCTTTGGCAGCCTGCCAATAGAGCTCTGGCAGCAGAGATGAAGGCTCGGCTGCAGCACAAAGAAGCAAAAGAAGCACATAAACCTTCAGTGAAGGGGGAGAGATGGTAAAAAAAAAAAGTCAGGAGAGTAGAGAGGGAAGAAAATGACAGAGATGAGATGAAAAGAAAGCAAGCTGAGAACTGGGTGAGGAGAGAAACATTGGGAATTCAAGAAAAAGAGAAAGAAATGAGAAGAGTACTGGGGTCATATAGAAAGGGAGGAAGAAAAGGAGGAGGAGTGGAAAACAGGAAAAACTGTCAGGAGGTAGGTAATGTGGTAGAATCATGGGACACAGAATGGAGCTCTAGCTCAATGGTATTGTACAACAATAGGAAGAACAATCCAATGTCTTTGCACTTTGCTCCTTCAATCAGGCTTTGTCGCTAAAAAAGCACTATATCAATTGATGTTTTGGATAGCGCACTTTCAAAGTGGGAAGAAAACCAACAAACACTTTCTACACAAAAAAACTAGGTTACCGAGAGAATTGTCAGGTGGTGTGACAATAGCGTTCCAGACTATATCTAGGTCATGCTAGAGAGACGCATTTGCTGTAGGTGTGAGGAACAATCAGGTTAATTATGAATAAAATTCATTACAATTCCTCATTGGGTACATCAAGGACCTGTTGCAAATGATCAATTGTTCTTATTTAAGAGAAAAAGTTTCTAAAACTTAAGTGCGTCAATGTTTTGTTGAATACTTCTACTATTATAAGACTTTTTGTCTTGAAATACACACACTGAATCTATACAATCAAATCATGCTGCTTTCATTTTAAGTCTTTTAGTTTGAATCGGTTACTTCAAAAAAGTTTTTAAAACTAAAGTGTGTCATTGTTTTATGTTAAAATACTCAAAACAGTACTCTGAATATTTGACCAGCCTGACATAGCAACACTGCCTTCACCAATGGGGTATTGTTGTTTTTTTTTCTCCGACCAATGGCAGATTAGCAGAGTGCTTTGGAAGCCCATTCGAAAAATAACAATTGCCATTTTATTCGCCATTGAAAAAAAATGACACAATTCACTCTTAAAGACTTACTTACACTACTTTGTACTCAGAATAAAAATGACCAAAGTGTTAAGTGAAGACAATATAGTTTTACAACAAACACTATAGCTTGCAAATGTTAGTTCAAGGCAGAAAGAAAAATTAACATACTCCACATACTTATTTTGCCACCTTCAGTCAAACTGATCACAAGAAAGATATTCAGCAGGGATTATCCAGTACTCACTAAACTCTGGTAAATACACATTTCCACCATTCACACTCAAATCTACATCCATGTATGGCTTATGCTAAAATGTGGATGTCAAACCAGCTGATATCTTTTGCTCTGCCGCAGTGTCAGTCAGTGTAAGTATAATAAGTGCGCCCTCTTCACCCCTCCTCCTCCCCTATCCTTCAGCTTGAGTTACTCTCAGCTTCCAGACACACAAACATGATTGACAAGTACACTGTAGCATGGCATGAATGATGTTCACCTGCGTTGTCCAGCCTGCCAAACATTCACAAGGAAAAACGCAAAGGTCAGCAGTGATCTATGGGACGGGTGTTTGCTGGCTAGGCAGAATAAGTCTCTTGGACGAGGAATGATGTGGAAACCAGGATCACCAAGCCATGAAACGTTCTGATTCAAGCTTTATCCCTGGTGTTTGTTTTCCCTGATGCCTTTAGACAGCTCAGAGATAACAGAAGCTCCAGACACAACAGAATCAGATGGCTGAGAGGAAGTGTGGCCTGCAAGCTTATTTTGAAGCAATCTGTTCCTCCTCAGTACATTAAGTACATGTCCAGAGGAAGGAAAAAATATACAGTTAATGAGATCTGTAATAGTATATGTTAACTGTTTGTCTTACAAAATGAGATTAACTGGAGAACAATGGACCATTGATTAAGTCTCCTGCAATTGCTTTACAGTTTGTTTTTGCATGTTGTGGTGCCTTGTTACTTTTTTATATTTATACACTTATCTCTGAGAGTTTTAACAGAACTTTATCAGGTTTAAAATATACAGACTTTTCATTTGGTTATGCATATTACCACTCACATACCAGTAAACAAAACTAGAAGACCAAATGCACAAGCAAAATTAAAACATGTAAAAAAAAAAATCACACTCTTATTTGTTAGGACTATTCTCTTCAGACCGAAGAACACAATCTCTTTCTTGCTATTCTCTTTCTTCTTGTATTGCCACTTAGTGTAGCTGCAAGTTATTTTAAATAATGTATTGTCTGAGCTTGAGGGTGGACATTCAAAGTATTGCTGATCATTCACAGCAACCCTATTAAGCATTTGCTTCCAGCTACACTTTGTCCAGTCAAATACACTTTCATTAGCAAGCCTCTTGTTATGCTAGTGAGAATATTTATGTTTACCTATGAAATATATTTTGAAGTACTTGCGTTTCTTTTTTTCCATTCAGAAAGCATGGAATGAAGAAGGATAAATGTTTAGAATGTGTGTATTAAGAAGTGTTAGGTTTTGAGACCATTGAGAACGGAAGCGCATCCTAAAAATGTGCAGTCAGCCCAGGATTGGTTCGCAGTCATTAACCTGAAGGACGTGTACTTTCATGTCTCGTTTTTACCTCAACGCAGTTGGTGGTAGGGACTTGGTGCTTCGGCACCTCAGCCATCTGGTCCTTCAGGGTAACCGGGGAAAGAGCAAACTCTCCCAAAGAAAAGGAGGAGATCTCTTTTCTCGGCGTGGAGCTGGACTCGGTCAACATACTGCCCAGCTCATCAATGAGCACGTGCAGGCAGTGCTGAAGAGCTTGAACTTCTTGAGGTACAAGACAGCGGTCCCTCTCAAGCTTTTCAGAGGCTCCTGGGGCATATGGCAGCCGCAGGAACACCGCTGGGCTTGCTTCATATGAGACCGCTTCAGCACGGTCGAGTCCTGAGATGGACATGGCACCGTGGCACTCTCCGGATTGGCATTTCCTGGAGTGTCAACGCCTGTTCAGCCTATGGTCAGACCTTGCCTTCCTACCGGCTGGAGCTCCTGTCAAGTTTCCAGGCATGTCGTGGTCAACACGGATGCCTCCTCCACAGGCTGGGGTGCTGTATGCAACTGGCAGGGTCCCTGGACAGACGTCTGACTGCTTTGGCAAATCAACTGCCTTGAGTTGTTAGACATGTTTCTGGCCCTGCGTCACTTACGAAAACTGATGCGGTGCCACAAGCACGTGCTGGTCTGAACGGACAACACTGCAGCCATAGCATACATCAACCGACAAAGTGGTCTACGCTTCCGCCGCATGTCACAACTCGCCCGCCATCTGCTCCTGTGGAGTCAAACGCGGATGAAATCACTATCACTCAGGCAAGAGCTCCTTCTACGAGACAGGCTTGCACTCTGATATGGGGTCCATTTGTTGACTTGTGCTCCTCTTGTGAAAAAATAAAGAGAGAGGACCCATAGATATGCACGGTTGCAGTAGTGCTTTCTTTCCTGCAGGAGGAGTTGGAGCGCAAGCTGTCCCCTTCAACTCTCAAAGTGTATGTGGCTGCTATCGCAGCATATCACAATGCAGTGGAGGGTACGTTCCTCGGGAAGCACCAACTGATCGTGAGGTTCCTTAGAGGTGTGCATCGGGTTAACCCCCCGCCAAGACAGCACCTCATACCCTCTCGGGACCTTGCCGCCGCCCTACGTGGTCCCATTCGAGCCACTTGCATCAGTAAATTTGAAATATCTTATACTGAAAGCAGCGCTACTGACTGCGTTGGCCTCCATCAAGAGGGTAGGGGACCTTCAAGCCTTCTCTGTCGACGAAGAGTGCCTAGAGTTTGGCCCGGCTGATTCTCACATCATAATAGATTAGAGCATTAGAGCTGTTGTGTCCCGTACACGCATTGCGCCTCTACGTGGCTGCACTCGGAGCTTCAGACGCTCTTAGCAGCTCTTCTCAATGGAGAAGAGAGGAAAGGGAATGCTGTCTTCTCAGGTTGGCCCATTGGGTGGTACATGCCATCTCCCCAGCTTATCTATGCCCATTCCAAAAATGGAGTGTGCCTCATCCTATGCGTTGCTAACGGCGCCTCTCTAGCAGATACCTGTAGGGCTGCAGGCTGGGCAACACCGAACACCTTCACAAGGTTTTAAAAAATTATAGAAATAATTATGGAAAACCTTCACAAGGTTTTCCACGTAACACGGCCTTAGAGTCGTGGCCTGTTCCATGGGTGTTCCCATATGTAACGTTGAAGTGATTCGACTGAAAGGGTAACGTTTAGGTTACAAACGGTACACTTTTGTGCCACAACTCTGGGGTCGCGCAGATTCTAGCTCGGCTCCTTAGAGAAAACCTACAGGTGCACTGCATTTGTGCATTCTTATACTCATGTAGTGATGAGGTGCACCTGAATGCAATCTGTGCACGCCAATATTCATTGGCCTTTTGTTTAAAGCTAAAAGGCAATTGGTCTCTCTGGCGAGTTCCCATATGTAACGTCTCCGTTTCCTCCTTCAGGTAACGTGCGTTACGTTCATAACCTAGACATTTTTAAGCAAACACAAACAAATGAATGAAGATACACTGAAGACTGGAAGAATGGCTGCTAAAAATTCAGCTTTGTCATTACAGGAATAAATTACATTTTAAACTGTAATATTACTTAACAATATTACTGTTTTTAAACAAATAATCACATTAGAAAGCTAAATTCTTTCAGAAACATTAAAAATATAAATAGTTCCACATTTTTGATCCATAGCATAGGGCTATATTCTTGTTGGTCAGGAATGGCAGATTATTATTGGTAGTCCTGCTTTGCATTAGTGTAACTAACACAGCAGAACATATTCTTGTGATTCTTTTTTTTTTTTTCAAGAATGTGCATATGTGAAAGATTTACTTTTGAGTTTGCAGGGCTAAACTCCTAAAACGGAGGAGAAGGGGTGGAGGAGGGATGCACGAAAGCGGGAAGCAGGGAATGAAAAGCTGGGAGCATTTGTAGTGAAAGGGAAATGGCTTGATTGGGTGCGA
>JAUMHR010000049.1:12653588-12663801 GCA_032361145.1 Enteromius fasciolatus
TGCAGATCTTCTCACAACAAAATAAAGTGCTCTGCACCTTGAAAATGTAGAAATATAAAACTAACAACTTACTAAGCTGGTTATACAAATTGCTTGTGCGCTCATTTGCAACAAAACGAAGATTATAGAGGAGGATATTTATCTTCTGTACCTTCGTAACTCCTGCCACAACATCCCGCTGCCCTCTCTCATAGGCTGTAAGTTATCGCTGATGTTATTTTCAGTCAGAACACATTCACGCGGCATGATTTTGAAGACAGGTCCAGATATCTCACGGGTGTCGACGACACGTCGGTGATTCTCTCAGATCGGGTCTTTGATAGTTTATACTGTGTGACAGTCACTCGCGTGAACGAGCACCGATTTGCCTGTGCTTTTGAGCATTTGTCGGCTATTTCCCAAAACCTGTCGGAGAGTCAAAATTGTTGCAGATGTGAGCCTGATCGGTCGGTCACCGATCTGGGCCGGTCATACAGAAAATTGGCCGATTTCGATCACTAGCCAGTTAATCGGTGCATCCCTAATCAATTTCATGTGCTCTTACTGCTCGTTTCACCGCACTTTCAAAGGGAAATGTTCACTGAGTGGCACTAAAACACAGATTCAATATGTGAACACTGACACATTTTTATTACGCTGACATAGGTATGTATTGCGGTGGCTCAGAATTGAAAAATCCATGGACTGTTGCTAAAAAGTTAATGCTCTATCATGTTGGAAATATGCCCTACACCAAATCCAACCCTTAA
This sequence comes from Enteromius fasciolatus, assembly GCA_032361145.1. Lineage (NCBI taxonomy): Eukaryota > Metazoa > Chordata > Actinopteri > Cypriniformes > Cyprinidae > Enteromius > Enteromius fasciolatus. The sequence continues at coordinate 12,654,338 of JAUMHR010000049.1, forward strand.
CCTACCCAATAGTGTTAACAAAATCAAAACTGATAAAAAAACGCATTTGTTGATACAATCAAGCCATTTCAACTTCCCTTTCCACAGATCTAAACTGTTTTATTGAACCGTAGTTACACGGGATTCAAACCGAAGCTCCAGAGCTCTTAAGTACAGTACATCTCTGTACCTACTGTCTACTGTCTATGAAAGCCAATATATATGAAGCTGGAAATGTGTGATGCTTATATTCAAAAGCATCAGTTTTCAAATATTCCAGCATATTAATATTGTTTTGAATTCCTACCATGATGTTCTTCAAGTAATTGTGCAAACTTTATTAATCAAACCTCTGTAATTTTGTATAAAGAGAAATAAAAGGTGTCAGTGTTTTACTGGCTCGAGTGTTCATTAATTTTGAAAACTGCAGTGATATGTACTTGTTGGAACATATTTCATGTCTGGCTAAAAAGTTCACCAAGGTCAGGTAGGGATATTTGGCAGGGGGGGAAAAAAACTGCAAAAAATAAAATATACTGTATATATAAATCCCATGCAGATTACTTATCAATGTCTAATACAAAACTCAAAATAAATTATTATTAATAATTTAAAAAATATAACAATAATAATTCTGCTCTGTCTCCGACATGTATTTTTAAAACCAATTCATAAAAAAATCTATATCAATATCATTTTTATCGAGGCTTAAGAAAATCCATATATACTTATGGTGAGTTTACAGAGCAGTCAATCAATTCTTTCCTATGGGGGCTGAGCAACACTCTTGTGCCAGAGACAACATTGAAAGCAGCAAAAAGTTCTGAAATTCTACCAAGAAATGAACCATGTGCTGAATAATAAAAAAAAAAAAAAAAAAAAAAACAATTAAACACATTTGTTGCGAGTAAACACACAGTTAGGCTGGTTTCAGTTCCATCTGAGATTAGACATGTTTACATAAGATGCATTTATGTGTTCAAAAAAGTGGAGCACAATATGTTTCGATTGAATGCAACTACAAAACTCATCTAATATTCCACGCCTAATTAAAATCAAGCAGAAACAGTGCTGTACCATCAGCATATGAACTTACTGTGTTGGCAGTGGATCCCGTTGAAGCCTGATGGGCACTTGCAGACATATCCAATGAACGTGTCACCTCTGAACGTTTCACTGATTTCACAGGTGCCTCCATTGTGACAAGGGTTTGGATGACAGGGTCCTGCAATTTAGACAGAACAGAAATAAGCAGGCGGACTGAAGTGTTTTTGATGTATGTAAGTGTTCACAACCCACATGATGGGTTAGATAAACAGATGTGCTAGAAACCGACATCAGCAGTTTATAACTTGGCCTCCAGTGTAAGCTTGCATCTCTGCAGTGACATACAAAGGGGGAAAAAAGATAAATGATTGAACACACAGAAGTAAAGAATAAAACGAGACAGAGATGGAGTCACAGTGAGAAAGAGATAAATGTAAGTATAAGCATCACTTGCTGAGGTCACCATGGGGCAGCTTGAGGGATAAATGATATCAGGGGCACTGCATTACCTCTCCTGGCACTGTGTCAACACACAGGCAGAGGAGAGAGAGATGGACAAAGATAGAGAAAGAGAGTGCTGGCATTTCACTCAATCGTTGTAATCAGTCACAGAGCTAAATCAGAGCAGAAATTAATAAATGAGTATGTGAAAAGGTCAAAGTAAGGTTAGGGGAGCAATCCTCTTTGATAGGATGCCAGTTTAATGACATTTTAGTGACAGATGGATTCAGTAAAGGTACTGTATGGTACATATGGCATGTATTATGTAATTAGACAATATCTGTCATATGTACTTTCATTGTAATGTTATTTGGCAGAAAAATTGTCTCCTCCAGCTGATTCTAGTTCTTCTTAGTGTTTTTATCACTCTTTCACACTGTAAAATATGAAGTGATTGCAGACTTTCTACAGTCAAACTTCTTTAAGTAAAAATTCTGAGAGAATTTAAGAAGTTAATCCGTTATGATCGCTAGAGCAATTATCTATTTAGATTGCTTCCATGCAAACTACATGCAAATCTCAGAACAGAGCGTTGTGTGTTGTTTAATTCGAACTACACTTGTGTAGTTCTGGAATATTTATCTATTGATATGGGAATTTATAGTACCATTCAAAAGTTTGGGATTGTGTGTTTTTGTTTTTTTTCTAAATATCGATTAGGTTATATCACATCAAACCATGCATATTAGTATTGTTATACATTATTCTCAAACTATTATGTTCATCAATATTAAAACATAGTTGCATAGTGTTAATAAAATATTTTTGTCATCAAACAATACTCTATATTACATATTTTCATATATTGGCTTCTAATGATTTGAATGATTCTAATGATACTTCAATTGGAAAACCCACATTGATTTCATCTGTTGCCTTTTCGAAAAAAAAGCTGTTGTGAAGTCATGAATGACCAATCAAAATGCTGATTTCAATAAAAGCTTTTAAAACAACATTCAGGCACTGGGCTGATTGTTCTAGAGTAGTTTCTAATCTCTTAGTCCTCCCAAACTGTGCATTTGCAAGCAAGTCAACCTCATAAGAACCCCCGGGGGGCCCATATCTCATGGCCTATCAATACTATACTGATGTTTAAAACATTAGAGTGCCTGCATTGGGTTGCATGCTGTCAAAAGTTGCTTGATGAAATTGCAGGGCACTCAGTTTAATCTTTCAAAATATCAGCAGCATGTTCTGCGGGAGAGCATGGGTGGAGCAGAGAGATGTATTAAAGACACATGATCAATGTGCTCTTAAGTGCAAAGACAGACTAAATGTAGATTGTTCAAAAGACACAAATTCAATTTTTGGCCCTAAACAGAGGAACTCTGGACGAGAGTCTTGACTTTATATACACACACTAAAAAAAACAAAAACTGGTTTCAGTAAAAACTTATTTCATGGTTTATTGGCTAATTAGCTAATTACTCGCTGTAATCAAACAACACTCGTCACATTTTAATGCTTGGTCAAGACCTTTTTGCGTTGCTTTTTGAAGCTCAAGGTACCCCTTTTTAGTCACTTTTCGACGTAAAGGGTTCTCCATTGCTTTTAGTTGTTTTGCTTAATGTAAGCAATGTAAGGTTTTAATCACTAAAAATGATCCCGCTCCATTCACGTGCTGTCATCTCATTCAGAAAACATACTCCTGTCCCTAAGAATGACCCAATTGGTCACAAGATACACAAGAGCCAAATGCTGTCAAATGCGGTCAACATACTCATAAATGTGTAAATAAAATCATTTTAATAAAACAGTTTTGACTGTTTACATTAAAAAATCACACCCCTACATATATGCAATAATGCCATTGTTTTTACCCAATATATATTTTAAAAGCGGGTGTATATTGACGCTAAGAGTTTCCTATTTAAAACAATGGAGGACCCTTCACATCAAAAAGTGATTAAAAAGGGTTACCTTGAGCTTCAAAATAGTGACACAAAAGGGTTTTGACCAAGGTGACTAGTTGGAGTGAGACTGTGTTGAATCAAACCATTCACTACAACTTTTACCTCAATAAACTTTACAATCCAAAATGTTGCTCTTAAACTACATTTGAATTTTTTATTGGACATTATATATTATATATATATATATATATATATATATGTATATACACATAAAAAAAAACGTAGAAATGTGTCACAGCATTTGTGAATTCCAGTACTGCATCTTAGCTTTAATGAGACTAGTTAATTAAAGGGACACTCCATGTAATAACCTTGCCAGAACTCTATTAAAAGCCCTCTGCATCCTGAAGGAGAGGGTGACAGCTATGCCTGCATTCTGACATGACGATCTATAACTGCACAAAGCTTTGTGACAGCCCCCTCTCTATCTCCAGAGAGATGGAAGTCAGAAGAGGGATAGCAAGACAGGGATGGAGGGAGAGAGTACGAGTAGGAGAAAAGAGAGCAGGAGAAAGGAAGGAGGGTGGGGGACGTATGCCACATTTGCACATGCTCCTCAGAGACATAGCCAGGCATTGTGGCCGATGAAACAAAGCTTTGTCCTCTGTGCTGTTCCCTTTTGTGGCGCAAGTCAGGAGGATCAACAAGAATGTCAGCCGTTGTCGGGCAGCTCGTGATTGTGGCAGGAAAGTAATTGATGTTGGCTGGCGCACGCATCCCGATTTTCCGACAAGTCACAATGGAAGCCAATCTATCAGAAGAGCCTGGTTCCAATGCAGCATAGTAAAACCTCAGCGGCGGTTAAACACAGCAAATCGTCCGATGCTTCCTGTGCAATTAATCACTCTCTGATGGACACTCCATACTAAATTCCCTAAAGTGAATTCATTTTAGTCTCTCGCTTATACGAATCAACTCAAACGCCATTGAAGTGAGACAGGTAAGCAACCCAAATGCGTTACACACGCTAATGTATTCATTTATGCAGATTGTGGGTAATGTCACTTGGATGGTATGGAAATCGTAACGCATTAATATGGAGATATGGTGATCCCTTGCTTGGATTATAATAATTACAGCTTTGACGCCTGAACCTTTGCAGATTTTCATTGAACAAACCTTTCACCCATCGATTGGATCACCTGTATGTGACTTTTGCAAAGTCCACACAAATAAAGCTTTCTCTAAATAAAGCAATCTGTCCATGATAATTACACACGCACAATCTATAGAGCATCATATACAAACAGCCCACTGGATAATTGTACCTTGGCATGCAGAGGAAGTAACGTAGGTGTTTTAATTACTGCTCCCTCAAATGATCTCCAGGTGAAGGTGATGGAGGTTAGAGGGGCTCAGACAGCCTCTCGGTGTCTGAGTTATCATGAGCAGATTGGCCTGAGCGTTTTGGGACGTATGGGGGTGAGCAAGCGGGCAGCTGGAGCTCAAATCACATTTCCTGTAAGGTAAAATCAAGCACAGCAGCAGCTAAGAGCAACAGTGAGGTCATGTGCACATGACCTATATGTATCTTATGAGTCTGGGGACTGCAGAATACTTATATTTCCACAATAGCCAGGTAGACACTCATTTCAGATTCATTTCACACAGCGGAAGCACTACTGCTGCCAATAAAACAGGAGAACCAACAAAATACTAAGATTTTCTGAGATTATCGGTTCAGCTTTTGACACCATGTGGTATGGTGTATAATACCGTATGGTAAGAGTTACAATTAGTGCAATTAATTATTTTTTTTTGTTTGTGTTCTGTATAAATATATATATATATATATATATATATATATATATATTTATTTATATGCATAATAAATATGCATAGAACATGCGCATATATTATGTAAACTACTTATTTTGGATGTGAATGAGTAAACAGCATCAATTATAATGTATCAAAATTAAACAACTTTTTCTAGTTTACTGCTTTTCACAAGGTTGCACACCATTCACAATTTAATTGAGAATTCCTTCAAAAAATTACTATTTAAAACCTGAATTTACATTTAGATTAGGATGCCGACATGCTATCAGGATTTGAATTAAAGAAAGTCTAAATTAAAATCAATTGAAATTCAGATAAATTCATATGAATGAAGCTTTTCTTCTAAACAAGCAACACAATCAAGTGTCTTTATAAAGCCTTGTTTGAACGTTCTTTTGGGGAAAAAAAAACAAGTTTAGTGGCTACAGAAAGAATGCTAGATATGGATGGAATGACAGACAGACAAACAAATCCAATTAGGCTCTATAAAAACAAAAGAACATGAACTGATACTTTGGGTAATAAGACGACTAAACTTTAAAAGTTGAATGAACCCATTACACCTGCTCACAGTGGGAGGCAGTGTCAGTATGCTGTAATTTAAAGCACTGTGTCCTTAATCGAGAATCATTGTACCACAGAAAAACCACACCTTCGCATTAATGCCTATGCAGGCACATTAAAAGAGATGTTCAGCTCGCAAAGTTTGCAGGGTAAGAGCTTACACAGCTCGTATGTGGCCTAATTCTGTCTTCATTCTTCACGGGGAGTGCAGTATCAGCCTCCTACCAGTTCACTGCCTCCTGCCCAGTACACTCGCCTCTCCCACTAAGAACTGCGTCCGGCAGTGAAAAGCACTCACTTCTGGCTTTTAGAGCCTGTCTCTAAATCCCGCCGTGCACACTATATGACAAGACATGCTGACTAAACTGAACAGATGCAACAACGAGTTAACGTAAAAACAGAACAGAGGCAAAAGTAATAAATCAGTGGCCATCCAGCTCTCCGCCAAGGGAGCAAAATCTCTTAGGGCTGCCGAAGTAAGTTCAAGCTCACCTTGGAAAGTCTTTCGGATATGGAAGGTGAGGGTGTAAAAGGGAGGCAGGAAATGCCATGGAAATGTCACCATGATAGGAGTCTGGCAGGAGAAGAACAGCCTAGAGATTCTCTCCTGTCAACTCACATCCATCCAAGAATGCAGGGCTGATAAGAACAGACATGGCCAAATGAAAACTCCTGCAACAGTTTACTTTGGATAGACCAACCGATTTGGGTGCTTATTTTGTAATCCTTTAGCAAAACGTAATTGCATTTCTGAAGGAATATTGCAACTCATGAATAAATAAGTCAGATAAGTCAAGTCAAATTTATTTGTATAGAGCTTTCACAATAGTTTCAAAGCAGCTTTGCAGAAAATTATAATGATAATGTTTATAATATCTCCATGCCTTCTAGTCTCATTAAGCAGATTAGAGCTTGGCAATAATACAGTTTACATTTTTGCAAAAATACAAGCAATCACTCAGTTGAGATATGCTATTTATTATATATTGATTTACTTGATCGTACATACATTTTTTGAAGGTATAACAAGACAGATAAGATTAAGCTTCCTTATACTGAAAAGTAAAACAATGAGTTTGCTGTGTTCTCACAAGCACAAATAAAGCTAATTTTAAGAGTTAAGGTAAAAGTAAAAGTCCTTCCTCATTAGTTACCCGCTGTGCATGCTTTTTAATTGAAAATAAAATAGTTTTCAAGAGCCAGCTAATGTGTTTAAGGAGAAATGTTTATGCGTGTTTTATAATACATATTAACCTGTCTGTCAAATGTTCTCCAGTTATTTTATTTTTTTTTCTGTTAAAACATATGGCAAAAGCAAGTGCCGGTAACCTTCTTATGGAACATGTCTTTATTATGAGCTTGTACATGCTGAGCCTTTCAAAAGGCCACATTTAAAGTAAAGCCTTCAAATTATTGCCAGCCATTTGAAGCTAACAATTGTCAGGTATAGCAGGCCCCGCATGAGAACAGAAGCCACCTCTTTCCATTTCAAAGTTGAAACGCACTGCAAAGCAAATTGAAATAATGTTTCTCGGATTACAAAAATGGTGCTCGGCCGAAAACGGGGCATTTTAAAAAAAAGGGCTTTTAGCATGTCAGTGTCTGACGGAGAGGCCATAATATTGGCCAGTGAACTTAGTCCCACCTTTTGTTATATAATGGCATATTAATGTTTGCTGCAGTTACCCGCTCCATCACTCAAACTCCCCAGGAGTAAGAAGAAAGTGTATTATTCATGCAACACACTCCTCCATAGCAACTACACTAATAAGGGCCCAGTGGGCTACGATGAATGTTCTCCAGCTGCATATAAAATGTACATATCAAATCCATAATTGAACAAAGAACAGAGAAAAGCACAGCGACGCAGTTAAAAAAGAAAAGAGAATAGTTCTGATCCAATAATGCAAAACTAGGAGAAGCTGTTATTGGGATTGTGTTTTAACTTCTGGAATTTTATATTTATACTGAGTGCCATCTTTCATTTGACCAATTATAGCTATTGCATCTTGCTTGAGTATGAAAGTACAGTGGGATATGCGGTCTTATGTGAAGAGCTTATAAGGCTTAATTTTTGTTCCCTTTGAAGCGCAAAATTGAGCCAGTATTGTCTGTGATCGCTGCCTCAATGGCAGCTCAGAGTTTATACAGTAAAGAGACATGTGGGGACAATCAGAAGCTACAAAACTAAATATGGTTCCTATTTACCTCTTGCTCTCAACCTTGACAAGACAGTAAAATGCAAATAGCTTTTGATAAGTGCGTTGTAACAGGAATGAATGCAATTGGGGGGAATAAATTATTGCCTATATAACAGTGCTTTTGATCTAATTTAATCTATATAATTATATCAAACATGTACCATGCTATTAAGCTGACAGTCTGGGGGTCTTGATTGAACAGTATACTACAGGAGCTACAGATTCAAACATCACTCCGCATGTATTTTAGTGAATCCAATGATTATGCACACACACACTCATGAAGGAGCATTTCTTCATGTACTTACAGTATGAACCCTATGAAATATATTATTTAGGCTTCAGCAGGTCTCAATTCTACATTTAAAATATCAAATCAATGCTGCAAATGCACTGAGGTCATTGCTCTAACCCTTGTGGATTGTGGAAAATAAAATAATCCAAAATAATGCCAGATTATATGTGAGCTTTAGAGCTGAAACCCATCAGAACTATACCAAACAACAATCTAAAGTTGATCTGCTCTGTGGATTTATTTTCTGATTATAGTCCACATGCAAAGACTCGAATGAAGATGCATGCACACCCCTCAAAGCTGTCAATACGCATTGAGGAATATCAGATTGACAATATAATGTGTGTCCTTTTATTTCTTTCTTTCTTTATAACCGTATTTCCCTGCGCGTGTGTGTGTCACATTTAAACTATTAAGAACCATGTGAACAAATAAATAAAGTAGCACATCTAGCAGCTGAGGAGTTATCAGACTCTAACTGGCTTAAAAAGGCACTTTGGATGCTTAAATAATAAGACATGATAGTTTTTTTCTGCATAGGAAATGACAGTTTTAAATATAGATAGCATGGCTATTAGAGGTAAAGTATTTATATAACCACAGAGACTATTTGAGGGAGAGGAGAAGGAATACTCATATAAATGTGAATGAAAGAAACCATAACACTAATAGGACTTTAGGAATCAAGGTCATGCCATTCAGCTCAATGGCTTTTGATTGGCTTGTTTGTTTTTAATATGGCTCACTAATGTTGTCAGGTGAAGATAACATTTAAAGTCCCTTTCAAACCAAACAGCTTTATGTTGGTCAACAAGGCGAAAAATCTGCATCTGAAATTTCAGTAAATGCATCCCAAAATAGGATCTTAATCACGATTAATGATTACCTCATAAAAATCAAAATTTGCACAAATGTCTGAAAAGGTTTATGGCGACAGACAGCGACAGGTGTGCATCTTGTTCACAATGTGAGAGGAACACCCGTGAACGTGAAGACAGAAGGGCTGGATCGTTCTATTAAAAGCTTGGAACCTGATAAAACAACGAAGCAGGAGAGAAGAGTCTGAGGGTTTTTAAAGCAGCTCCGCTCACAGAGATCAGTGGGCTTAAGGGGTGAGTGCTGACCATGCGCAATGAGAGGGATCAATGGCTGTGATACTGAGGAGCCAAGAAGATCGAGAGG
>JAUMHR010000049.1:12663901-12690198 GCA_032361145.1 Enteromius fasciolatus
AATGGGGCAAATGTGCAAAACTGGTAAAAAGCAAGGAAATACGTCAACAGTGGTAGCAACCTAATTCGACTTGGGGGCCAGCGATCAGAATAGCAGCATCTGAAAAGACACTGGATGATATATCAGAAACAGGGGGTTTCTACAGCAGGTTTTGAAATGCTCTGTGCGTCAACGTCATGGTGAGAAGACAGAATAACACAGCAAGAACGATGTGACATCAGAGGAGATCTTGAGAAGGTGTGAAGAAACAGGTAAGGGAAGTGCTCTGAAATAGGCGTGTAAATTTCATGCAGGGAAGGTCACACATGCCAAAACTGACAACAGTAGAAGGAAGTGCAACAAAGAGAGATACAGGAGCCAAATGAGGGGAGCACAACAATTACCATATTTAGATATATCCCACCTGCTGAAGTCGGATCCTCACCATCTGCTGCTACAGAGGGTTATGAAGGAATTGGAGGGGAGGAAGGAGAGATAGAGAGAGATGTGGTCAATCCTCTTTCACATAACCTCTCTTGTAACATAAAAGCTATTTGCAGTTTAACAGGTGGTGCACTTGATATCAACATCAATATAAAACATTGTTTAAGAACAATTAACCATTTTCTTCTTTATTACACACACCACATTGGCTATCTATACAGACAGTGTTTGGAAAGCAAGAAAATGTATTATATTTCTATTATATTTTGTTATTATTTTAAATCAGGGCTATTGAGTTTTACAAATATTTAACCAATGAAAAGCATTCAAAAGAGCTTGTGACTAAACCTTGTAATGTCATTGGATCCATTGTCAGTCAAACCTCTTAACTTATAAATGCTTAAGTATGTGTTTTTATTTTATTAATTTAATTTTTAAGTGGCCAATCGTTTTACTAGATAAGACCTTTATTCATCTTCTGGTATCGTTTATAGCCCTTTGAAGCTTCACTGAAACTGTAATTTTGACCTTCAACCGTTTAAATTCCATTGAAGTGCAATCCTGGAATTTTTCATCAAAAACCTTAATTTCTTTTCGACTGAAGAAAGAAATACGTAAACATCTTGGATGACACGGGGGAGAGTAAAATGTTTATTTGAAAGTAAATTAATCTTTTAAAAGGAATAGTTCAGCCAAATATGAAAATTCTGTCATCATTTACTCACCCTTGTGTAGTTCCAAACCTGTATGCATTTCAGAACACAGAACATAGAACACAGCCTGGTTACAGACTTCATCATTTGTTTATCTGAACAAAGAAATTCATACAGGTTTGAGACTACTGAGGGTGAGTAAATGATAAAAGAATAAAAATTTTGGGAGAATTATTTCTTTAATATTCTAAAGATTTTTGGCATATATATATGTTTTTTTTTTCCTCAGTGGACACTCAGTTTTTAATTCTTATAGATATGAGATTTCAATTTTTCATAACCCGAGAGAAGCTGACAGGCCTTATGCGTCAGGGACTGACAGGAAAGGAATGACCCAGAAAGCACATACTTATTTCATATGTATATCAATCACATGACACTGCCAGTGTCCATTCTGTTCATACAACATTCATCAACTGAACTCACTCTCAGAATCCATTTGTAAAATCTGAAAACTTGCAAAAAGTAAGAAAATATAATGCGGCTGTCATTTCCTTTTGTACTCATTACTCATTTTAGTTCTCCCAACCGGGCTGGCTGACTGCTGCTGTGTGAATGTAGCCGATGACCGTTCTCGTAATCGCCTGAAGGTCAGGCTCTTTGGAATTAGGACAGTCTCATAGGGCAAGTTTTAATACAATATCTAAACGTTGCTTTTGCGTCTGACCCTGCCGCTCACTCAGCCAGAGCCCAGTCTGTATTTATCATGCAGCAGCAGCTCTCAGATTATCCGGCTGAGCATGCATGTGTTTGACTGTTAATCGCTGTGCTGTGGGCCTTAAAGGCAAAGATGAACCCAACCTGTCTCCAGCCATTATCATCGACCTCCATCAACCTGATCACGTTACAGCAGGAATACTCACGGCACCCTTTCCTTTTTCTTCACTTTCACTCTTCATCTTCATCCTATTCATCTCATTGCGAAAGGAGCTCTTCTTGGGTCCTGACGGTATCAGAACTGAGATTAAGTTCTCCACATTGGCTGCTTGTGATTAATTGTTTGGGTTTTTGTGTTCTTAGTACCAATAAAGGTTAATTCTCTTTAAAGGAAACGTGATGGTCTGTACCATTAGAAATCATACTGCTATGTACAAGAGCAAAACTGGATAAACATCCAAGAACAAAATAAAAAAAATAGATAAATAAATTAAATAACACACTGGAGCACAGTAGGTTGTGCATGATCATAAAAACATAATTCAAATTTTGCCTGTCTAATTATATCCCATTTTCTCAGTATATATAGGCCTACTCTTTTAAAAACTAGGTGCTTCATTGTGCCATAGAAGAACCTTGCTGTTTAATGGTTCCATAAAGAGATAAAGACTTTAACAACTGAAGAACCGTTCTGTTTAACGAAAGAATGTTCTTCAGATTATAAAAAGGTAAGAAAGAGAGGGACCAAAAATGGTCCTTCTATAGCAACACTGTGAAGTACCTTTTATTTTTAAGAGTGTAAGTAAAGGGTACACTATTGTGCACTTACATAGTGTGTGTCTGTATGATTTAGTGTGCACTATATAAGGAGACATTCGCTAAACTGCAAAGCACATACAGTACAAAGTAATTTCCTGTCTCTGTGTTCTCTCTTGTCAAGTTCAATAATATATATATATATATATATAATCTTAATATTGAATTTTATATTTTCTTTTGTACTGTTTTCATACAGATGCGGCACAGCCCCAATAATCCTTGTAAACAAGCTGAAGACAGAGAAAGAGAGAAAGTTGGACGCACCAGCCCAGCAACAGCACAGCTACTCAAGTGAGTGCCAATGTCTGCTGCCCTATAACATCCATAAGATTCCTTATCTGAGCCAAGACAGAAGTCTAACTACAAAGACATGCACACACACACAATACACAAGCTTTTGCGTGCCAAACACAGCTTTTCGTAGCAAGTATAAACACACATGCACATCCAGGGCACAAAGTATGCCTTTTATATATTAATAAAACAATTCAAAGGCACAAGAACACACACTGCTTAAGAATACACACCATTTATAGCCAGCAAACAGATGTGTAGCGTTATAAAGAGCTGTGTGAACACAAATACCACATCACAAATCCAAGCTCTTGACTCCATCCACTGTGAACTGTATCTTGTTGTGGTTTTCTAGTGTTTTGCCACTCTATCTTTCTCTTACAGAGCATAGTGACAGCTCACAGACATGAAAGGGCCAGTCCCCATGCTACATCTTCCCACTTTCTTGCTCCCCCTCTTTCTGCTGGGTCTAGTTTCTAGAACCTTCTTTGAGTTTCATGTTATCTGCTCTCTGAAACATACTGCTGCACACTGGGGATTTGGCCTGGAGCCCCAAACATGAAAAACAAGGCTGTTGAGTTGTGTGTGTGCGTGTGTTTTGATGGAGAGAGGGGGTTAAAGAATATGTGTGTATTTATATGTGGTAGGCAGGAAGGTGGCATTTGGTGATGAAAAAGGGCACTGAAGCAGGACTGGATACTGTTACCCCATCACAACCACCATCATTATTAGTGTTTAAAACAGGTGTGCTGCGCAATAATTTGTAAAAGTCTGACTACTAACTGTCAGAACACAAAACCTGCTCTATAATTTTCAAAGCAGCAGTTTTCTAATTAATTAAAAGTCATGACCAATATTTTTAAAGAAAATTACTGATAGTTTTGGTAGGCTATAGACATTGTAATACTTGTGTCTTCAACATGCCCAGTCAAATTCAGTTCTAAAAGGATGAATAAAGTTTTTTGTTTTTTTTAGAAGACGTGTGTGTCTGGTTCTTTAACGTTCTGGCTGGAAACAAGAAGAAGAAACAACTGTGACTTATCAGGGTCATCTTAATCCTTAAACGCATAAATGTTTCACCATTCATTGTTACATACTCCATTCTTTAGGGTTCCGGACCTATATATCCAGCACGGATATGGGTCTCTAACTGCAATTGCAAAAACTCTAGATATTTTAAGAACAAATACAGAAGAATAAAATTAAGCATATTTTGTTACCTTTCGAAAAACTTATAAGGGTTTACTCTGAGCACATGATTTTACAATTGCTTTTATCTTTCATCAGAGCGCACTTCCACAGTACATTCAGCATCTGCCTAATATGCCTGAGGTCTTTAGTGACCCTATACACTTTTTTTTTTTTTTCCAGAAAGCAGGAATTATTTCATATTTTACTATTTGTTTGTCTTGCTACATTGTTTATAATGAATATATTGAGCAAAACTAAGAAAGTTAAATTCTAACTTTAAAACTGAAGTAGGGAGAGGGTAGAGAATGATGTACTGGGTCAAGGTATGCATTTAAAGGTTAACGGTAGACCCACTGAACAATATTCTTTGTCAGACGTTGAAATGACATCCCCTGACAAGCCAGAAAGAAAGTTTTTATGACGTCTTTTGGACGTCCAGTATTGGTACTGGACGTCCAAAATACGTCACTGGATGTCCAGTACCAATACTGGACATCCAAAAGATGTCATAAAAACTTTCATTCTGGCTTGTCAGGAGATGTAATTTCAACATCTGACAAAGACGATTGTTCATTGGGGAGCTTTACATGATAATAAGATGACCTATGTAGTGGTCAATGGCCAATGAAAGCTGCTACGGATTAAAAACTTTCTGTCATCATTCTTAAAGACTAGCTACGCAAGACTGGGTGGACACTAATGATACAGGATTTAGTACTGTACATTTGTAGTTCCCTATTCAGTACCAGGCCATTACCATCAGATATCACCTCCTTTATCACAGCACTACGCTTTTATCGTAGCTTTTTGTATCACTGTGATAATGCTGTGCTTCCACATAGACACCAATAGAAATCAGCAGACGCTGGATCGTCTTTTACATCAGGGTGAAGAATTAGGCAGCATCCTCTCCTGAAGCAGCTCAAACAGCATCTGAGCCAAACGACGGCACCGTACAGTCTCTAACACAGACTCACTAAACTGATTACAGGAAGAAAGACATTGCTGCCAGACGTCGCAGACTCATTCAATTAGTAGTGGAACTGATGTGTAGTATCTGTTCCGCCCCGTCCGTCTGACACTTTGATTAATTATGTGTAACTATAGTAAGCTACATAAAAGCCACTTCTTTCTTTTAATTCAGCTATATTTAATGCCTGATAAACAGTGCTCATTCTGAAAATAAAATCTGACAATCAGCTTTTTACACAGCCTGTTGTAGATCCCATGGGTCTAAGAGAGAATTTAAAATCGGAGCTATTATATAATTACTGTGAAATGGTAGTTAGCCAGAATGGTTGTTAGCAGGCCGTCATTATTTTTATCCCAGGCATGCTACTGTCGAGAGGAATCTTGCTTTACAAAGCAACCCTTTTAAGATTTAGCAGGAGAAATGTATGTTTATATTGTTCAGTTAATTAAAATTGTGAGAAAAACACTTCATTGAAAAGATGAAAGCAGAGGAGGTCATGGAGAGCTACTTCTGAATGGCAGAAACTGAACATGGGTGTACTGTAGATTTATACAAAACTGTACATAAACAAGATGTTTGCTTATGGCAACTCAGTCATCAATTAAATGCCAGTTATTATACTCCAGACACGTCAGTACAGTGTTTCATAACATTGGCATTTGTGTAAGGTAATTAACATTACAAAGAAACAAACAATATAAAACTTACTGAGGTGTAAAACTCTTCTACTTGGACACAGACTGGAAATGTGTTCAAATTATCACACATTTTTAGCAGGCAACAAACAAAAACAGCCCATCCATTTCTACAATATTTGTGCTATTAGAGGGATAAACCAATTTTATGGCTCTGAGCATTCTAAATAATATCTAAATAATATATTTTCCTTAAATAGAGCAGCATAATAGTACAACAGCACAGAGCAACCAATATTTTAGCCTATGAAATGATACAAAGTTCATGGTAATGAATGGGATTAATAAAATGTACTTAACACAAAAGCCACCATTAATTTTAGGTAACCTGCAAGATACTGAAATTATGTACTCTATTTTCCTAAAAAAAATTATATCACACATAGAATTAGTCATTTTGAATGCTACACGTTAATTTAGGCACTACATAATTTTAATGTACAGTATGAAAAATAAATTACTAGTAGGTTTTTTTTTTAAGATAAATTGAAGTTAGCATTAGATTAAACATCAATATAAGCAATACACTGTTCAGATATACACTACAGAAAGGCTGTACTATTTTGAAATATTATATTTTTTATGTTTTTGCATTTTTTAATATGTCATTTATTCATGTGATGTCAGACCTAAATTTTCAGCAGCCATAAATTCAATCTTCAGTGTCACATGATCCTTCAGAAATCTTCAATATGCTGATTTAGGGCCCAAGAAACATTACCTTTTTTTATTATTAATGTTCAAAACAGCTGGAGGTCTGTAAGAATTTTGAAAGAAGACAGCTACAAAAATGCGCAGTGTATGAAACATTATTAAAATGTAAACTCCATACATTTTAACAGCAGTATACAGACTGAAAAAAGGCCTGCAGATGTGTAAGATGTATAACATGTAATGTAAATGTCCGCGCATGCACACACACAACCTTTATCTTACAAAGTCAGACATGCACATTATCTCAGCCCTAGACAGCCCTGAGCCATCACGTCCAATCACTGAGCGCTACGTTTATGATGTTTATTGTTTTGTTAAGCACCCCTTTCTGATGCTACACCTCTAAAACACATTTCTAAATGATAATGTCTAAAAAGCTAGTTGGAAACCACAGCCACGGGCAAATTTAATCAATGCTGATGAAGATGTTATCAGTTCAAAAGCCCATTCTCTAAAGTGGATGTGTGTCAATAGCAGATATCACATAGTTTGAGTCTGTAATGCACAGACAGTTAATTACAGCAATTTAAATGAGCGCCATGAGTCACAATGCTATTATACAGATCATAATACATTACTAAGGGTTAAATAACAGTTATTTCATATACTTTAAAAATATAGACTACACTTTTTTGAATAAGCTTTTTTTGAACTACACAGACAATACTAACATTGTATGTCGGGTCTTTTCACCTGATGGCCCGCAGGCCAGTTTAGCCCAGTCAATCATTTTAATACAGTTTTCATATTGATTTTGATTATATGGCTGTGCACCTTGCCTTTTTTAGAGAAGTTACTGAACAATTACTAGCTTCCCCACACATGACTAGGCACAATTTCGACATACATGTTTGACTGTGTCTTATCTAAATGTATTTCTGCAAGTAATATGGCTGCAGACAATTCTCCAGTCATGAAAAAAGCCACAGCTTCAACACATGAGAGTTTCTCATTCTTCACCACCAAAAACGTTGAAGCAAAGTTACAAATAGACTTTATACATTTTTTTATAAATCAATCATAGAAAATGATGAAAGAACACCTGATTCTTGCATAAAAATACTTAAAGCTACAATTTGTTTGTTTTCTCAAGGCTCCCAGGAAATCTTCTAGTCATGTATTGTAAAGTATAAATTATATATTGTTTGTATTTTTTAAATATTGTTATGTTAAGAAAAAACTAATAAATATATTGAATACAGCATCATTATTCTTCAGTTTCTAAAATGATCTTAATTTGGTAAAAGTAAATCAATAAATATTTTTTAACAAAGATGCTAGATGTTTTTTAACAAAGATGCTAGATGTTTTTTAACAAAGATGCTAGATGTTAGCGTAATGTGAGAAGCTTTGTTTGTTCTTCAGCCAGTCCTTTTTGAAGGATTTTATGGCCAAACTCTAAAAACTTCAATGTAATACCACTGAGTATTGCATTACATAAACACAATATTATGGGTATTTAGTTTTGTTTGTCATGGTAACATGTTAATTCCAATGAAAGCACTAAAATCTAATAAACGCTTCAAAAAATGTTCTCACCCTACGGGTTTCCATCTGGATAATCTAGTCCCAGCAACAGCTGTATGGCATTATGGGTGGAAATGTGTGTGTGTGTGTGTGTGTGTGTTGGTTTGATATTGTTTTTCAAGAGTTTGTTCTCAACATGTGTTCTGCTCTTCTGCAGTTGAAGGAGTGTCCATTCCTTCAACAATGATTCTAAAGCACTGGGAGATTTATGGAATGGAAAAGAGCCTATCAGACTACCCACAAACCCTTTCATCGCTACATAATCTCATTTCTTACATTTCTCATGCCAGCTCATTTTAGAGGGAAATGAATCAAATATTTTTCCAAACAAATTGCAGATCCTTGGCATCATGATCCAACTAAAACATACAGTTTCAGTGAGTGATTCACCCAAGGATTTTAAAACAACAATGGCATTGCAAAAGAGCAAAATAGTCGCACAGACATCAACACAACACCAATTTGACTTTCATCATCAAAATAAATAAATAAATAAATATATAAACAATACAAAACTTTTTCTCATTTCATGTACTTTGAGTCTAAGTTTAGAAAAGACAAGAAGAAATGAAACATGATGGTGGTTTATTACAGAACAGTCTCTACTCATGTAGGTAATCCCAGCCAAGGGTGATAAGGTAAAGCCATAGGGCGGATTGACTTAATCTTACTGAAATCCTGCTAAAAGTAATATCCAAATATAATATAACAGGTACAGGAAGCAAAAGGCTGATACCACCCTAAAGGTGCATGCTGAAGATAGGAGAGCGTGACTGCAAAGGTTTAAGGGTACGCTGATCGTGAATCGTAATTGGTTATGATGGATTAAAAGACTTGCTTTTTTGTATAAAATATATATTGTATCCATTACAGCCTGCTTTGAATGTAAAGCATTAGTTTCAGACATTTTTAGGAAAGCACTGCGTGACCAGCAAAGCACAGGTTTTATTGCTGAAAATCTATTGTATATCAAAAGATCAAGCCTAAGCCAAAAATAAAAGCCTTTACTCGTGGCTGGTACTCACGCACTAGAACAAATAAGTTATATAAATTCCAGGTGTGTTCGATAATTCAGGAGGGAAGCTAAAGGGAAGCTTGGGGAGGGTTTAGGTTAAGTGAGGATTTAAGGGCTCCTGGATCCTCATGGAATATGAAAGAGAGCTGTTGCCTCATGTCAGATATAAGAAAGTCGAACAGGAGACTATAGAGAATAGAGAGAAGTTGCATACAAAATCAAACTATATAAACAAGCAGAAGAAAAAATGATTTGTTAAAAGAAACTGTTCACTCAAAATGTACTTGACACTGAAAATGTGCAAAAACACAGTACAACTTTAGTTTAAGGAACAACTAACCCTATTAACTAGTTGACTAAGCATTTATTCATTATTTGTTCATTAGTAGGGACTTGCTGTATAAAAGTACATAGCAATGCCTTGTTCTGCATTTGCATATTTTATATCCCTCAACCCTACTCCATATTTAAAATTAACAACAAATGAGGAGTTTGTTAAGCCATAAGAGTACTTTTAAAAACATAAAAAAGGTCACACATTATTAAGGTCAAATTCTCATATACCATAGTTAAAAAAAACATTAACTATAACTTTTGCCTCAATAATCCATTAATTTGCTGCTCATATATAGTAAGGTAGCTGTTAAGTGTATAAGTATTGGGTAGGATAAGGGATGTAGAACATGGACATGCAGAATATGTGCTTTATAAGTACTATTAAACAGTCAATATGGTAATAATAGAAATGCAAATAAGCAACTTGTTAATAGCCTGAATGGGTTCCTATGCTAAAGTGTAAAGTGTAAAATAAATCTTACCAACCCCAAAAACTGTAGGAAAAAGCGTACTTTAAGAAGAGGCAGAATTGGAAATGTACTCTTATACTTGTACCCTCTCAGCGGAGCTTTGTAAGTAATAATTATTCTTTGGTGAATTTATAGAATCACAATAAGAGGAATCTAAAAACTTGACGCGGTTTCCAAGCAGTCACCTTAGAGCATTCATCACTTGACAAAGTTAATTACTAAATGAGCATACTTTAAGTGAGCACATGGCGGATGTGTGAAAGCGGCATGCAGTGTTGAGTGCTATGTAAGTCACAGGCGCAGCATCCACATCTCTCTTCCAACAGATCGTGACAAGGTCAGAGCAGATTTGGGTAATGGATCTAATCTGCATTTAGCACAGTGGCATTCCGAATGACAGGCCTGTCACCTCCCACTAAACACCAGCTCCAGGGGGTGTTTTCAGCTTGAGAGTGTCTTTGTCTAACGCAGACAGACATCGAGCCGTTCCATTTAAGTAACATTTTTTGTTTTTTTTTCTGCAGCTGGTTTTTCTGATGCTGGCAAGGTTGCCTTTGCTTCCCAATGAATATACTGATAAACCATATACTTTGAAAGAACACTAAATGGCTCAGGATAAAATTTTTTCCTAAATACGAATGGACATCTTTGTTTCTCTCTCTCCCTCTCTCTCTCTCTCTGTCTCATGGAAGACACAGGCTTCCATACTTCTATGTCTTCATAAAAACAGGTTTCTGTTTGCACACTTGAAAAAACTGATAGTATGAGGTATTGGTTTAGAGTTATTGGTGTAACATTTAAGATATTGTTTGAGAATCCTTACAAAAATATGTAGAAATTAAAATGTCACATAAAACTATAGAATATATATAAAACTATAGGATAAACCAAATATAATTGCTACACCTACTGTACATAACATCATATTACATACTCAACACACTCATGTAAAATTACATTAAACAGCAACATTTCTTCTGAAGAGGGATATAACAATGAGTAAAACCTTTCTGAAGAGTAAATAATCAGTGCTGACAGACGTCTTAAGCTTAAGGCTAGGTCCAACCAACCTTAAAAGAGAAAGATGTCTGAAAATCATTACAGAATGATTTGTACTGTTTCATAAGTGGCACCTTTGTCTCTTGCACAATACATTAGTTCCAATAGCTCTCCACTAGAAGAATGAAATTGTCTTTTCAGAACATTATCAGCATACGGCTAGTTCAAAGCGCTGACCGCATCTGCTCTATTCCTCTTACACATCATTTTGTCTCAAGACAACAGCTGGATACTATTAAGAGACAGAATGGTGTGTACATGACTTGATCACTGGATGAAGTATGCAAAAAATGATTATATGCTAATAAGTTTAGCTAAATATGGGTCATTGAAACATACAGTAGGAGTATATAAAAGTATATACACACACCATCATGTATACATATAAAATGCATGTATATGTAACGTATGAACTCACAACACTGACTGATACAGTACAGGCAGATAATTAAATGCATCACAAGACAATAAAACACCACAATATACTAGCCTTATAACACCGTTATAAGAGTCTTGTATGCCAGTGGCCACCATTTAACCTTGCAGTCACTGCCTGAAATTCTTAGCATTTACAGCAAGCTATGCATTCTTCAAACAACAGCAATCAAACAATGTACACTAATCACTTTTACATTGCTTCCTCCCTCAGGCACACACACAGTCATACCCACAATGGAGCTAAGCCCATACATAAATGCAACAAAAACATGAATCATTAACTGCTTTTCAATCTAGGTCTTTCAGTGCCACAGAACTCCTATGAGTTCAAGTTTATTCTAATTTTTTGCCTGTTCAGCAGAAAACTAATGCCTATAGAAGTCACGGACAATAACACACTCCAATGTGGTGACTTGGGGGTTTAAAAGGCTTGCGAAAACATACTCTGAGAACCTCCCGGGTCTCATTTAAATAACATTTAATAGCACATAGTACCTCCTCGAAACATTCTATAAAAAAGAGAAAAAGTGCAATTTTAATAAACGTCTTTATTTACTTTATTTAAAATAAAAGTTGTAAAATGAACAGCGTAATGTAAAATCTGCTGGGGATCTGCACTCTAAATCCAAAGCAACAACTCAATGTTAATTGGCTGTTTCAGCCTACCTCGATGCACATAGGAAATCTTTATTGTTCAGACAAATGTTCATTTATGCCACGTCTTAAAGCAATCTACTATCTATTGGCACCTTTTGCTTTGAATCAGTTTGTTTTCAACATCTGTTTTCAAATGTCCTGCCAAATACCTATTGATAGTCAGCGGGATGGTACTCTCTAGCTCTGTGCTTTGGCACGCACAGCTCCACACACTCTTAGATCCAGATTATACTACCTAGGCATTTAAAAGGGCACTGAACACATCACAGACACTCATAATGCTGTGCTTTTGTGCTTTTTTATGCATGGCTTAACTTTAAAGCCAGAATTAGTGGCTGTTTGAGGTTTTTATGAAGAACATTCAAAAGAAAGTCATAGAACAGCTGAATCATGTGCCTTCTTGTTAGTTTTGATTTAATAGGCTTTGAATGAATAAAGCAATGGCTTGTAACTAATAATGAAGTTTATCATAATCAGAGTATGTACAGTAAGTTAGTCATTTATCCAAAGCGACTACAGAACACTCATTACAGGGACAGACAATCAGGACAAATGGTCTTGCTCAATGGCATAATCATGGAAGCTCTTGAAACACCCTTGTGAGGTTTGAAACTGCAGCTTTTCTGATTCCAGCCCAGATGTTTAATCACATAATAACATGAAAGCCACATCATTAAGTGACAGACATTAAGCAAAGTTAAGCTTGAAGTATTGGCATATTTACAGTCAAATAAAACATTACGTAATAATCTAGGGCTCTAGATCGTTTGCAAACCATTTTTCCTGTAAATGCAGCTATATTTTGTTTAAGGCGGCACCGGTGTGACTACAAAATTGCCCTTTTCTGTTATGCTCTGCCTTTTCCTCTTTTGCATGGAAATACCACAAACACTCCAAAAACAAAACGAATCAATGCAACCTGTTGAACCTTACATTATGGAAAAGTTATCTGCACCACTGGATTGAATAATTATATTTTACAGTATATCTAAATTTGCATCTGCATCCTAATTTAACTGAATATATATATATATATGCAAGAAAAGAGCTAAATGAGTTGGTGTATCTCAAATACAATTTGAATCAGCTGGCTTTGGGGAACATGACTAACAACACAAACAGGATGAATGTATTTCAAATGCCAAAGATATTTGCAAACACTTTTGTGTGATCGACCAGGGGTGCGTTTCCCGAACAACGATGTAACTAGCTGATAAACCACCATAGTACGATGCATTGTTTTGGAAACGAACCAGCTACACACAACAGTTTCCAGAACACGGTCGCATCTCCGTCGTTTGAACCAGATGCTGCTGTATTGAACATGACACATATTGACTAATTTATTATTTTTGTTCACTGTCATTTTGCTTTATTTGATCTTTGAATCATCGCGGGTTCCCTCTTACGTCAGGTTCCCTTAGCCTTTTTGCGCATGCGCACTTTTAAAAAACAGCGTTTAGAATTAACATGCTTTTTATATTTAGATAGAATGGAAGATAAAGATAGTAATGCATGTTAGTTTGCTTCTTGTGCTCAAGAGCATATTTATTAAAGCCCAAATATCTTACTAACAAGAAACTATACTTCTAACCACAGGTCCAGTGCTGTAGTTCAAACCACGTACGTTTGTGACGTTGACTGTGAATGTTCGTTTGAACTATTCTTTCGTTGAACTATGCTGGTAACAACGGAACTTGCGACCATAGTAGGCTAACTGTGCCTTTGGGAAACGCACCCCAGAGCAACCCCTGGATAATTAGACATTGATAACCCTAACTCAACAGCTTACAAATGTTAGAACTTCTGCACTGCAAGTTTGAGGTTTACTTAAAGTTTCTAGATCTTTTAAAAAGTTACACAACTTCACAGATTCAACAGGAAATGGCTGTCGGTATGAGTCAAAGAAATAACTAAGACTCCACAGCTTAGCCAAAACTCGATTTTCAACTCTAGATAAAAAAGTTTAGCAACTTGGCAAAAGTCTGGCGATAGGTGATATACTGTAGCTCTTATTAACATCTCAGCAATCCTCATTATCATTTTGTGTGGCATGTGGCCATCAGTGTTCAGTTCAGTTTCTGCGTGTGCCATTATACTTGGGAATCAGTGAGTAATTCCATTGCCTAACACCAGCAGTTGTGCACCAGCAGTGTTTAGACCATCACAGTGGTGGCATATTGTGAACATATGGGCCAGCAAGAGGGCAACTTCACAGCCTTTTTTATAGCTTGCTGAGCTGCATGTGTGAGTGTTCATATGTGTAAATAAAACATGGACCACTGGATGGAACAGACTAACACACACACACACACGCAACAGCTCAGAAAATGGAGAGAAACTGGTTATTTTCAGAGGAGGAGAGTGAGAGAGAGTCAACAAGGCCAGACTGAAAAAGTCTGCTAATCGACAAATGCCAATGATTAAGGGGCTTGGCTTTTGAATTAAGAAGCCACACAATATAAAAAATATGGGCATTAACATTAACAAATGATGGAGCATTTCAGTAGCTACTAATATCAAAGCCTAAATAGTGCGTAACTTACAAAGGTGCAGGTTTAACCAACTTCTTGTCACAAAGTGGCAAACAGGGGTGCATTTCCCAAAATAAACTATGGTTGCAATTTTTCATCGTTACCAATAAAGTTTAAGGGAATAAGGTTGCTAACGATGCTTTTTTTTTTAGAAACACACCACATACTGGTATATCAAGTTACACCTAAAACTGATAAATAGACAGAATTGATCAAAATCTTAAAAACTGATTTTTAGATTTGATAAACTTTCAACATTATAGTGGAATGTGCTTGTTGTATGCTAGTTGAGACATTTCCAGTGATATATAACTATCTGACCTATATATTTGTTTAAATTATTCTAGTTCTTCATCAGTATAGCTAATAAAAACTGAAAACTTAATATTGAAAAGAAGTGGTTATTTATGATAGAGTTATAGGAATTATATGTGACCCTGGACCACCCTGGTCTTAAGTCACTGGGGTATATTTGTAGGAATAGCCAAAAATACATTGTATGGTTCAAAATTAGTAAAGATCATGTTCCAGGAAGGTATTTAGTCAATTTCTTACCATTTTTTTTATTAGTAATATGCATTGATAAGATCTTCATTTGGACAACTTTAAAGGTGATTTTCTCAGCATTTAGATTTTTCTGAATTTCCTCAGATTCCAGATTTTCATATAGTTGTATCTCGGTCAAATATTGCCCAAATATAATTAACACTTACGGCTGGTTTTGTTGTCCAGGGTCACAAATTGCTTATAGTCTCTGTAATATGCAAATTATGAGCTTTTATATTTCAAGACTGGTAACTGAGCCAGGGAAGTTCCTGTTAACACTCTTTCAGAGAATTTCTCAAGAGTGTTAAGTGAATTTATAAAAATTTTGTACTGAGAGTGTCTGACCTTTTCTCGCCATATGCTGCATTTGCTCATGCCATTTAATAGGACAGCAAAAAGAAACATCACTTCCATGGCTGTGGTTTTTCATGTCAGTTACCAAAATCTGCGTAAAACTCACAAATGTAGGCATCAATACTCAGTGAGCCAAGAACCTCCATTCTTCACAAGGGTTCGGTCTGAAAAGAGGCTTTAGAGTGGAAAAGAGGCTTAGGAAACATTCAACACCTAAAAGTAGCTTATTTGGATGCTAGGGAATCAGTCTGAGTGCTGTCTGATGACTTACGAGTGACTCAAAAGCAGAACAGACCCACCTGCCTCAGAAAATGCACACTTTATTACGCTGTAGAGGCATTAATTTAAATGACATGCAAATTGCAAACACCCACATTCTCATCTCGGCACTGAGAAAAGCCGGTGTAAATTCACATGTGCTGAATATAACCTATTTGCTGTCGAAAATTCTCATTTCAGAGAGTTACAGATGGTGGGAAACTAGGACACCGAAAGAGTAACAGACGATTTCAAACTAACCTATGGAAAACATGCAGTCAGTTGCATGTTGCGGGCAGAGGTTTTAATGGCACATTCTTCTTCCACAGACTCGCAGCTCCGCACAGCACATAAATCATATAGAGTTTAAGTGGAACTGTGTGGGTTAGCAGTCATTTAATGGGAGACGCATTGTTCAGCAGAGTGAATGAGTGTGACCGAATGTGTATACTGCATGTGAATTTAAATATTGAACATTCTCTTGCTGAATTGGGGTTTTGCGATTGGTCTTCTTGCTTTTGCAGTGAAAGTGCAAAGCATGGTGAAATGAATGGCTTACTGCTGAAGAAATTTAAAAGTCACAAACAAACCGACCGCAGCAATAGTTTCAGCAAGGCATTCTGAGATTTAAAATTATCTGAGAATATAAAATTAACTGTGGATTCCAAACAATAACACTGGACCCAATTAACATTTACAAAACGGACACAGATAGCACTGAAGGTTTTTTCTTTAAAAAAGTAAATCATATAGATTTATAACAACATTCATTGATGATAAAATGTTTATCTTGGTTAAGATGTCCTTTAAACATGTTAAACATGTACTGCTGAATAAGTCACATATTGCTGCCCGTTAAATAAAACAGTACTTTACACAGCATTTTGTAATGCTTGAAACGAATTGGTTGGTCAGGGCATTTGCGATAGTGCATGCAGACACTTTCACATAATTTTCTCCAACATGACAATGTGTTATGGCAATGAATGCAGTACTTATTTAACACACAGCAGTTGATAAAAAGAACGTCAACTGATGGTGAGACCAAACAGCAGGAAGCCTTGAGACAAACACTGCATAAATCTTGGTAAGCACACAAATGATAACGGTAAATGTCAAAATATAATGTAGAGAGTCCAGAGAAATTCCTTTACTTTTCCTCAATGCCACACACACAAGAAAGACAACAGAATGTGCATTCCAATGCCACTTAAATCCCCATTGGCTGAGAAGAGCTTGATTTGTTCTCATCAAAGAAGCATGCAGCTAGAATTCCCCTCTACCACTCTGAGTTGAGAGGTAGGGGCGGCAAAGAAGAAAAGAAAGTCTCTTGCTAATTGGATATAACGGCTGGGGGGAATTTGCTTCTGGTGGCCAAAAAGACATGGATAAACACACACACAGAGACTGCAAGACATTTGCGCTAGAGGCAATTGCCGCCATAACAAGCCGACACCAGGAGATAAAGAGCTCAGAGAGTGGAGCCTAAACAAGAAACCCCGAGAAGAGGAAAAAAGAGCAAGATGCAAATTACTAAAGTGAGACCCATAGCAGGTAGAGCAGATGAAAAGGCAAGACATTTAGCCCTGAAAGACGCAGCCACTGCCAGGAGAGCTGATCCCAGCGAGAGGAGCCAGCACAAGAGTCTTTGAAGACTAAGGGCCCCTAAGGGCTCGTCCTTTCGAAGGGTCTCCCATCTGTGGATTTGTATGCATCAACAAGAACAGCAAGCGACTGAAATCAAAACAGGAAGATGAGACATGATTTAAGTCTGTGATGGCTTGATGAACAAAGGTAAAAGAGCACAGCATTCAAGACCTGCAAATATGTAATTCACTCCCACAATACGACCTTGACCGGCCTCCTTTTATGTGAAGTGGGTGGTTTCAACCACAACCAGTGGAGTTCAAATGCTAACATCCATTCCACTATGAAAATCCACATCTGAAGATATGATTTGGTACATCCCACAGATCCCTTGAGGGTGCTGTCTCTTGTTTCTCCAAAGGATCTGTGTGAGTAAGCATACTCATAAACTGACAGAGTGAGCGCTTTAATCCACACAAGGGCCAGTCTGTGCAGGGGCCTCTTCTAAAAATAAAAAACAGTTGCAGACTGTCTGGAAAAAAGATTTTTTAGACGGATTATGCTACACCATATGAGATGCCTATCCAAAAATGAGCAGTCAAAAACTCTGGCTGCATCTTCAACATTTGCAATCGATAAGTAAGAAAGAAATTTTTATTTTGTAGTGTGAAGCTTTCAAGTCTTCAAAATGATGAGAGAGGGACCCGCTCTGCTGATGTGTACATAATGAAAACATCTTCTAAACAATTGGAAAGTCAACTTCAGGAGGAACAGTGGAGAGTACCAGTAGCAAAAACAAAGAAAAAAGAGAGAGAGAGAGACCACTAGCTTGAAAACGGAACACTTCTCAAAGGGCAGAAGCAAACACATTTTGAAACTTTATTGAAATGTTTTACATATCCCATGAAACACAATGGGATGTCATTCTGAATACACTCCTACATCTGACTAGACAGACATCTGTAGTCATGCTGAAGATTTGCAAACGCTTCAACCAAAAGTCTACATCCTTCCACCCACATGCTCAAGGTGAAATACAACCTGGAATGGAATCTTTTAGTCAAGTAGGTCGTCCTTGTCAAAACTTTCTTTACTGTTAAGAAGGCTAACAGTCCCTCCTGGTCTCTTTTTTTTTTTTTACATTTCTGTTGAAATATCTCTGTCAGCGCTTTAAAATCCAACTCTGTTATGCTAAGACAGTGTCCACATTGTCAAGCAAAAGATTAGACACCCGTATGGGAACTTAAGCATTCATATTGTTTCTTCAATTTTCACTTTTTAATACGAGGAAAACACTCAATAGTTTTACTGTACATTCCAGTGACTGGTGAATTTTTTTCCAAACATAATCATAAACACAATGATGGGTATGAAATGCATACAGTATAATTATATGATAGAGGTAAAGATAATTAAGTAAACTTACAGATTATAATTTGTGTCTACACTACGATCACCAAGGCAGCATTTATTTGATCTAAATACAGTAATATTGTTAAACATTTGTGTAATTTAATAAGTTTATTTGAATATATTTGAATGTATTTTATTCCTAGTAAAGCAGCATTACTCCAGTCTTCGGTGTCACGTGATTCTTCTGAAATGATTCTAATATGCCGACTTGCTGCTCAAGAAGTTCAAAACAACAACACTTACAGTATTTGAAAAATAAATCTTATGCTACTGTACATTATGAATTTCTTTACTGTATTTTTTTTTAGCAAATGAATGCATCCTTGCTGAATAAAAGTATTTTTTTTTATTCTTACTGACTCCAAACTTTTTAATGTTAATGCATAACTAATTATATTTATAATATTTGTAATTATAATATCACATTTATTATTTACATTTGTACTATAAATAAATTGAATTACATGATACCTGCATTATATTGGCCCCTGGTCACTGCTTTCTACATATCACTTAATACAACATATTAACATTAATTAATTAAGGTTCTGAAATTAAGATATACTTTCATATTTATGTTTAGCAGACACTGTAAAAAAGTAACCTGGCAAAGTTGACATATTCCATATGTGGCAGTTATGAGCACAAGTACAAAAGCAAGTCAAGTGCCCAGGCAAATGCTACAAAAACTGCAAATACTGTACCAATACTGTCAGAGTGACAAATATGAGTCGTATACATCAGGTCACTAAGAGGGTTTGCTAAAGATGAGTCGATTTATTTTTCACATATACTCCAGGTAAAGCGAGTGGGAATCTTGCAGAGGAATGCCTAAAGGTCTGTTTGAGTGGAACAAGCTGTCATGATAATGATTGAGATGATTAATGATTACGATTTTGCCACGGAAAGCCAAGACTAGAGAAATTTCTGCACATACACCAGCAAGAACACTTCATTTGAGATGATATAGGAAGTAGGTGAGCTGAAGCAGCCAGTCGCGGAGCCTGCACTTTCTCTTGTGTCCCATTTTACGTCAAGACACCATGCATTCACTTAAAAGCTGTTTTTGGCCTGAATTCAAGTAATTCCTAAAGAAACTGTAAGTTTTGGAGGGGTAATTCAGAATAAAATAAAATGCAAAAAATGAACAGCAAAGAATGAGCCGTAGGCCTGTAAGTGATGCTTTTACATCCAACGTCATACACCCCAACTTAAAGTAGGAGCCTAAAAAAAGAGATGATTACACATGTATGATAACATTGGTACTGCAAAATAAATTAGTACTTTTATTCAGCAGGACACATTAAATTCATCAATTACAGTAAGAATGTTTATAATGTTACAAAATATCTCTATTTCAGATAGATGTTGTTCTTTTGATTTGCATCAATAACACTCTTTTTAATACTGATAATGACAAAAATGTACTTGTTCAATGATTTTTGGATGGTCATGTAATCCTAAAGACTGGAGTAATGGCCACCTTTGCCATAACAGGAATAAATTAAATATATTTAAATACAATACAGATATTTTAAATAGTAAACATATTTCACATTGGTCCCCAATGATCCTGGATCAACATTACAGTCCAAAAATATAAACTTATCCCAATCCTTTCCCCTAAACCTACCCCTACCCAAAATGTACGCCTAAAATCAGTGGGATGTGATAGCTGATTAACAAGGGTGTAGAAGCACGTAACAATGATTATAAACCT
Source organism: Enteromius fasciolatus (assembly GCA_032361145.1). Classification (NCBI taxonomy): domain Eukaryota; kingdom Metazoa; phylum Chordata; class Actinopteri; order Cypriniformes; family Cyprinidae; genus Enteromius; species Enteromius fasciolatus. Next base: position 12,684,295 of record JAUMHR010000049.1, read on the forward strand.
AATATTTTCAGAAAGGTTATCCCTCAATTCTGATTGGTTGGTTAGAATGTTGTTCCAGGATCAACAAGGATGTTGATCCAGGAACATCTTGCACTTGGTGAAATCACGCTCACCATTTCACATTTTTAATATTTTTACTGTATTTTTGATTAATGTGATACAGCCTTGGTGAGTGTAAGAGATCTTTCAAAAACATAAAAAAATTACCAATCCCAAACTTCTAAACTTTCAGCATAATAATGGACATGATTTCAATGGATCACTATCTGTTATTTGCAGATAGTCTCATTCTAGAAAGCATCTGACAGGACAATAAATGTAAGTGCAGGATGAGTCATCAGTATTTTTCATTTAGTTTTTGTTATTTATGTATTTAGTTCTATTTTTAAAAGAAATACTGAAAGTATATACCGTATGCTAAAGTAAATTTAGAAACATTAGTACAAGTACAACAGAAGAGTCTCTTAGGACAGAAAAAAGAGTGATAACACAAAGGCGCAAGAGAAAAACAAGCATCAATGAGTTATGACTCCAGTTTGTCCTCTTTAACATTGTTTACAGCCTGCTGTTGAATTAGTCATGGGAGAAGAGCCCAGCACCAGGCTCAAGTAAATTACATGTGTAATGTCAGTTGATGTTGTCAATAAAAGAACCAAAGGGAAAAAAGGCAAAATAAAAGGCAGCATGATTTGCCATCATCAAGCCCGAACCCGCAGGTGAAAGAACATGGAAGTCCACCGATTCTGCAACAACATTAGAAAGCCAAGAAAAAGAGGGTCAAAAGATGAAGATGTGAATTTGAAAAGGGTGGGTGTTAAAACATAAATTATTCATGTGCTTGTCTCAACTCACACAGCTTTCAGAGCTCTTGTGTGGCTCGTATATTTCTTCTCGAAAAAAGTATAACCTGTTCAACTAGGTCACCCATCCATAAGAACTACTCCAGCATCCCCCCACTATAAATCCTTTTTGGCCAAGTCTGCAAGGGCCGCCTGTCACAGATGTAGCTTTTGATGATGACTCTTCCTTCCTATGCTGGACGGTATGCCAAGCTGATCGATGTCACAGATGCTCTCAACCACCCACCGCGTCCACCACGGGTCGGTACCAGCAGGCACGTGCTACTGTGAAAAACTGGTTAGCAGATGAGGCCTCGTCCATTTCACAGTTTTTGCAAAGCAGCAGTGTGAATTGTGAGCCGAAACATGTGCGAGCTTTACAAGTCGCCCGGCTTTGTTGATGTTAAGGGGAGTGTGCTTGGAAATCACAGGGCAGGGAAACGTGGATCCTAATGGTGGGCTGCCATGAGCACGGCGCTCACATGGTTTCAATCAATGAGTGAGGAGGAGATCAAACGGCGCCACTCACTCAAAACACACGGATCCGCTCAAACACAAACAATCGCGCTCACACAGAGATTCGTCACAAGCTGAAGACAGCAGATTTGTGTTTCATGAGTCTCTGTGTTCTTATTAAAGCTGTATCGACACGCGCTGATGTTTCAGCCCCTCAAAGGCTGGAAAAACTTATACTGCAGCCAGGTGGCAACACAGAACATGCTTTTAAATAATTTGTAACTTTATTAGAAAAGCACTGCTTTAATATCTGTGAATGCCTCATTTGGCTGTGGATTTAATCTGCTGGTCCAAACAAACTGAAATTAAAAGTTTAATAAGAGTTTAATAAGAATCAAAAGCTCAATAAATGTATGATATAAATATAATAAAAGAGTGCACTGAAACCATTTATTAGACAGTCAATATTGTGTTTTTTGTAAATATATTTTTTTATAAAGCCTTGCACAAGATCTGGGGAAGTAATTGATTAAGTGATATTTTAATTTATCATTTATTCAAAACTGTTATAATGTTTCAGCATTTGATGTGTTTTACTGTATATTTGATCAAATAAATGCAGCCTAGGTGAACGTAAGGTAGAAAATTTCTCAAACTCAATAAATCTCACATCATTTGAAGGCATTCCCCCCAAAAAAAATAATAACGCTCATAAATTATTTACCGGGTTAAATTAATTTGTTTCCTTTTTCGGGTAAAATAATTTCTGCACTAAACTACAATTATTAAGGGAACACTTTATTTTTGTAAAGTAGGTGTGCAGGATTTTTTTATTTTTATTTTAGTGATTTTGGAAACTCAGTCAGAATGAATTACAGCTGCTTGAAGCATCATTTATGTGCACATGCTGCCTGTTTTGTTTTAGAAACTGATTTATTAACTGCATTACATGTGAACATATCTGAATCAGGTAATAACTCAAATGACCCTAAAAGAATGCAACTTGCAAACCACATTTACTCACTACTCAAGCCAGTTCACTAAACTTTGTGCTGAAGTGTCTGTTTGAATCAGCCTATTTCACACAATCCCAACAATCACACTCAAACACAATCCATCAGAATTATTCATTTCAAACATTGATTTATACATCAATGACAAGCACCACACCAGACTGCCAGGTGCAGATTCTTTTCCATACTTCTCAATTCTAGCAGATTTACCTGAATGAAAATATATGCACTGTCTACTAATTGTAATGAGAAAAGTAACCTCTTTATATCTGTCAAATGGACTCTGCTGTTGCCTTATGAATTGGTCTTCTTCCACATTCCACACACAAAATTAATCATTTCTAGGGAAACACGTTGTATGGATAAATTATAGCCACTGCATTAGAAAACGCATCACAGACCTCAAAATAAGATACATATATTTAAAATGTTACAAACAAAAACTGACAGATTACACAGGGTTAACAATTTCCGACCACATCTTTGTAATACACAAGTCCTCAAGGAATAACAGTGAAAACAAAGACTGCTTTAAATTAGCCAGAACATTACTCTGCATTACAGGAGAATACATTCCTTTCTGCAGATGTTGCTAATTTTCAAATGTTACTAAACCAACTGAACAAATGAGAGAATATTGTTCCAGGCACCTGCTTTATAAAACACTGCTATCCCATTAGGGACCTTGTTCAGCACATAAGGATTCAGTTCTTTGTTTTGTGTATGGAGGTTCTTTGGTTTAAATTTCACAAAGCTAGCGTTTTTCCAGCTCTTCCAGTCTGACCCTGCCATACAAAACCATCACTGGAAAGAAGCTATCGGACTCACTTATTCATTCGAAACCATCAGCCCACTCACCCACCTACACAAACACATAAACTCATATCTGAAGAATGTCTGCTGTGGTTACCGATTAGCTAACGTCTGTACCGCCATGCAATGTGGGTTCTCTCCCAGAATCATCAGTAACAATTTGGCCACTTAAATGAACTTAACAATATACCATCATTACATATTTTAGAAATGTAAGAGTACTACATTCAGAAAACAGAAAAATGTTGTCTCCACTTAAGACAACCTAATAGCCAATGTTTAAAACGAGGTATGGGAATCGTTAAAAACTTGATTCTAGTTCAGATTCATCATAATGGTTCATGTTTCTTGACTGCTGCATTATTGATTCTTTTTTTAGCATTTTTAAGGGAAAAACAGTGTTTAACACTGTATTGTGCTGTATTACATTCAGCCATGGTCTTGTGACACTTTTAAATAAGTATTGAAAAGTGTTGTTTTAGTATTACTGCTATATTAATCATTATATCAACTATGAAAAACAGTTTTAATAGTTCTATTTTTAGATAATAACAACAATCTGCATATGAATGTATGTGTTAAAGATATTAATAGAACAAAACATAATTCCAATACTGAAAAAGAACCGGTTTTCACTTTGACCTGTTCGCCCTATCCGTGATACACACATGCAAATGCGCACAGGAACAAATGCACTCAAATTAAACCCACAGTATGATTAATAAAATGTGTGGTAGAAATGATCCTCTTGTTTATTTATGCAGTAGCCTATTGAGAAAAATGAAAACAACCATGAGTTGTAAACTGGCTGGAAAGCTGAATGCATATTTATTCATTTAATTAGACAAATGAAAGAGAGAGGATATGGAAATGCAGTCGAGGTGAAATCGGCCAAAACATTCCAGTCATACTAAAACTAGAATAGAAAGCGGGTGCTGATGGACCAAAATGTTCCATAAATGAGTTTAATAACATTATATTGCTTCCAACAAGGCCAGTGCGTTGAGTTTCTATTACCTGAATTCATAATGAGTTATCACAGCTGAAAGTTTCCAATTACCAAGAATTAATTATCCACAATTCAGTAGCAAAAATAGATTCATAATCAATTAAACACTCAATTCAGCATTAAATGCACTGACCTAAATGCAACCTTTGTAAAGCACTCCAAATCAAGCATTTCTTGGAAGATTATTTTCTCTCAGACACAAATTATAATAATTCATCTCTGTATTACTATACAAACACCCCTTCTGATTTCACTCAGTTTAGATAACAATTGAGATAACCTTGACTAATTCTGCATAATCTATTGGCAAATGCCTCAAATATTGAGCTACATTGCAAACACAGCCTGTTGCAAAACTGAGTCTTCTGATTTTAAACCCAAATGTTTCAGTCTCCAGAAGGAAACAGGTGTTTTCTAAAAACCTGTTCGTACTTCAAACGGAAACGCTGCCAAAGCCCTCCAGCAAGCTCCTGCAACTTGTTTGAATTTCAAGCATTTCTCTAATCATCATGAGCGGTGCACGAGGGTGTAACCTTTCATCCGATTAAACACTGTGTCAAACCCATCTGGACAACAGCGGAGACAAAAGACTCCAAACTATCCCACTCCATCCGCTCCTAGAGTCCGTTTTTAGGAGTGCTTGTGGTTTCACAGAGTGTCACAGTCTCGACTCATGAGAACAGTTGAGCTGTAATGTCTAACAGCTGGACAACTCTTCACAAACTCTCTGCTCTGCTCTGGTCTCCAGGGGTTGTATTTGTGCCAGTCTAGACAATCACCCGAAATTAACCTCCTTGAATTTCTCAGACATTTGTTTGATATTTTAATGCATCATATAGCAAGTGACAACATGACTTATGGTCCTCATGCCTGAACCAGTGGAATATAATTTAAAAGTACATTTTGTAATTTGGTGTTTCTTCAACTCTGGACACTTTGACCCTGTGGACTGTGGAAAATAAACTCTCTAGTGAACCATATATTTTAAGCTCACAGTGTCCAAAGGCAAACTCTTTGTCTTTTTTGTATTATTCTTTTCTAAAAGTAATGAAACCTTCCACTACAATGTAACTTTCAACAAACCTCAAAATATGTATTGTGTTTGCAGAATTCAAGAAATGTGATTGTAAATTACTGTTTTTCTGTTGTAAACAAGTACAGTAAGATTAAGCAGAATTGTTTGAATTTAATTCTGTAGTTGTAATTATATATAATAATCAGAAATTGTTATGCATGACTTGGATCTCTATGTATTTAAAAAGCAGCAAAAATGATTCTGATGACATTGTAATACATTTTACAGTATATATATATAGGCATACATATTATGTATATATAAAATTAAAGTGCCCCGTTCACAGTAAAAGTGATAAAGTGTGACGATCTCAATCATTTCAATGGAGAGCTGGCAATTTTCATTAATTTTCATGTTCATTCATTCACGCAACTCCAGCCATTGGTGGCAATCTTGGCGTGTCCAGCGACATGAAAAAAGTTTAGAATCCTTCAACTTCACTGTCAAGGCAGTAGTGAGAATGCCTATTATAAACCTCATCACTAGCTCATGGCGACATGCAGCGACAACAGTCCCTGTAGTGTGAACTAGAGGTTGACATTTTTTCGGGAATCCTGCAGGATGGGAGTCATCTTTGCTATTAATCACGGGATTGGGACGGTACAGGATAAAATAGTTAACAGGAGCAGACGGGAGCGGGAATCAACCAATAGGAAAGACGAAAAAAAAAAAGTAAATGCACCATTTTGTAGTTTCCTT
>JAUMHR010000049.1:12753657-12765946 GCA_032361145.1 Enteromius fasciolatus
TATATTTCTTCGAGAGAGGAATTTCCTTAGCAGACCATAGCATAAGATATTTGAACATCATGTGTAGGAGCACAACAGAATATAATAGAGAATAGCATCTCAATTTTTATTTAAGAAAATTCAAAAATTGCTCTTCTCAGGGAGGAGGATTGTCCCTCTCAGTTTTTTAGGAACTATTTTTATCTTATTTTTAATATGGAGAATTATTTATATTCAATCAGGACATTTTCAAACATTCATTCAGTTTCATTTTTGAAAATGGGGTGAATTCCCGTCTTGTGGGAGAGAGGATTTTATTTAGTTTTTTAATTGAGTGGTGGAGGGGGGATTTTTTTTAGACTTTTTAAATGTTTTAAATGTTTAAACACGCTGTATATTTTTGTTTTTACAATGGGTCAATTGTTGAGCGTGCATGAGCAGAGACTCTGGAGAGCGCACAAGTGCTAATGGTTTAAATACTGGCCAAGCTTAAAAAATTGCTAATTATTAACTTTAGTGATGATGCAGGTCAACTGTGACAAATCTTCTTTCAACCGTGTGGTGTGCAACTCACTTATAGTGCAGATGTGGGAAAGATAGACAGCTCGCAGAGATTCATTCGTGCTGTTTGTAAAATTTCGCCTGACAGAAATAAAAATAGCTCATTAGGAGTTCGGCACAGCAAGCCGACACCAGCCGGCCTCCCGCTGCCTTGGTCTGAATTAAGACACAGGACAACACAGCCTCTTAACGGAGGTCGTAAAACCTGGCAAAGGTTTTGGGTGTCGCCCAGCCTGCAGGCCTACAAATATCTGCTAGAGAGGCGCCGTGAGCCAAAGCATAGGTGAAGGCAACACTCCTTGTGGAGTGGGCTCTCAGACCTAATGACACTGGTATAAATAAGACAGGGAGATGGCATCAGCCACCCAATGGGCCAACCTCTGTTTGGAGACAGCATTTCTTTCTGCTGATGTCCAAAGCAGTTAAAAAGCTGCTGAGAGCGTCTGAAGCTCTGAGTGCGGTTAACGTAGAGGCACAGTGCGCATACTGGACGCAGCAACTGTAAGGCTGGGTCTGCCTCCTCCTGGGGCAGAGCTTGCAGGTTCACTACCTGATCCCGGAAGGGAGTGGTAGAAACTTTGGGCACGTAGCCGGGCCAGAGTCTCAGAATGACGTGAAAATCAGCCGGACTGAACTGTAGGCACTCTTCGTCGACAGAGAAGGCCTGTAAGTCCCCTACCCTCTTGATGGAGGCCAAAGTAATCAGGAGTGCTGTCTTCAGTGACAGATATTTTATCTCAACTGATGCTAGGGACTCAAAAATAGCTTGTTGCAGGCCGGTTAGGGCGGTCTCCGGGGTTTAACCCTGCGCCCACCTTTGAGGAACCTTATGATGAGTCGGTGCTTTCCTAGAGACTTACCCTCCACTGCATCATGGTGTGCTGCTATGAGGAACAGCAGGTTTGTCCCTGAATGACTCCAGACATGTCAGCATGGCCTGCGTGCACTCCCTAGTGAGGCGGGCAGTCATTTCAACTGAGTCCAGCTCCATACCGAGATAAGAGATTCTCTGCACTGGGGAGAGTTTCTATTGTCTCGGTTGACCTGAAGGCCCAGATGGCTGAGGTTCTGTAGCACCAGGTCCCTGTGCTCGCACAACAACTCTTGCGAGTGAGCTATTATCAGCCAGTCGTCGAAGTAGTTGAGGATGCAAATGCCCATCTGCCATAAGGGAGACAGGGATCCCTCCACGACCTTGGTAAAGGGAGACAGGGAGAGGCTAAACGGGAGAACCGTGTACTGATACGCTCGACCCTCGAACGCAAGCCGCAGTAGGGGTCTGTGACGAGGTAAAATCAAGACGTAAAATTACGCGTCCTTCAGGTTGATGGCTGCGAACTAATCCTGGCGCCGAATGCATGTTAGTATGCACGTCGGCGTGAGCATCTTGAACGGCAGCCTGAGATGGAACCGATTCAAAGAGTGGTGATGCAGATGGTGTCGTCCCCTGAAGAGCAATCTCCATCACCTCCGGGCTGCCTGTCTCAGGGGCGCTTTTTCTTGAGGGTGCTCTTGGCCGGGCCCTGAGGAGCGGGCGGCGTCCCTCGCGAGCAGGCTGAGGCAGAGCACTCAGGGCATGAGTGGTGAACTCCCTCTGAGGCAGGATTTAACTGATTGCCTCAGAACTTCTGGGCAAAGTCCTCGACAGTGTCACTGAAGAGGCTGACTTGGAAGATGGGGGCGTCAAGAAAGCGGTCTTTGTTGACATCGGCCATCTGTGCCAGGTTCAGCCAGAGGTGGCACTCTTGAGCCACTACCATGGACATCACCTGGCGGTACATCACATGCGGTAACCTTTGTCGCCCTTAGAGTGAAGTCGGTTGTCGGTTCTTGCATCACCCCTTGGTTAGATCCACCCTCGTGCAGATGTTTGAGTGCTTTGGCCTGGTACACCTGAAGTGTGGCCATTGCATGCAAGGAGGTGGCAGCCTGTCCAGAGGAGTAGTAAGCCCGGCCCGCGAGAGCGGACAAGGTCTTACACGCCTTGGAAGGGAGCCGTGGCGGTCCACGCCAGGCAGAGATGCACCGCCACAGCACACTCAACCTGGGGAATTGACACGTACCCCCTGGCTGCACATCCATCGAGGGTGGAGAGGGGAGAGGAGCTGAGGGCCAGGCGTGACGAGTACGGGGCTCGCCATGGTCTGGTCAGCTCCTCATGCACCTCCGGGAAGAAAGGCACTGGGGGGGACCGCGATCAATCGTCCAGCCTCGAAGGACCGGACGGGGGCACACGTGGTACCTCCAATCCGATCCCCTCGGCGGCTTGGAGGAGCATAGCCGAGAGCTCAGCGTCCGCCTGGGACAGAGCAGCGACCGTGGACGGCCGCACCGGCGTGCGCCTCGCCACCCGACTCTCCCTCTGATGCTGCGGAGGACATTTCAATCTCTTCGGGTGCACCAAAAGAGATGCTGAACCCGGTGGCATTCGGGGGAGCGCTCTGCTTTGGAAGCACCACAGCGGGACTACAGGGTGCTTAAGTTTGCTGAACGTACTTCACATAAATAAATTGTTAACAATTTACAATTTTCAAAATGTGTCTGAAGATTGATGTCCAATATCCCAAAAAACTATAAAAAGGCAATAGGGGATAAACACATTAAAAATTTAATATTTACTTTCCTTTTTCTTCTCAGGTAAATGCATTTGCTCATATAACTCATTATTTATTTGTTTGGAATACACAATTGGGAACACAATGACATCAGAAATACAGGAATAAAATAAGCATTTAAAGCAAGACACAATTTAAGTGTAATGGGAAACACCGTGGTAAATATCATTTCACAGGTTTCTATTATCACAGGAAATATCTAATATAGACTTGAAGAAAAGTAATAACTATTTTTCTCATTTGTATGAGAATTCAGCAGATTAGCTGTCCTTTTAGTGGAACATTTCAGTTCATGTTCAGTCTCCTGTGTAAATGTAGTCTCTGAAGTTAGATTAAATAATTGCAAATGTGATATGAAACAGTGGCTTTATTTGAAAGCGCAAAATCAGTGCTTTTTCTAATTGTCACATTCGTTTGATCATCTTTCTTAGATTTATCCTTTACTGACTGCAAAACGAATGCCAATTTCAATCTTTTAAATAAATTTTGTACAGGGCTCTGCATTTAAACACAACATAAAACACAGCTTAAAAATGTAAAACATTAATTAAAATATTAGATTCATTAATATTTATTTCAACAAAAAATATTTAATCAAATGGAGTTTTCTCTCTCTCTCTCTCTCTCTCTCTCTCTCTCTCTCTCTCCTTTCTACATTGCTTTTATAAGCATTGTTACAAGCAATGCTCATGTTCAAGTAAGCTTCAGTCCTGAAAAGTGAACAAGACCTAGGGTCATAACACTAAACACAGTGTAAAATCAAGCTTGTACTGTAACTCAAGTATTGCCTCATGCAAGTCATCTGGCACCATACTCAGATCGACTGGCTCATGCTGTCAGCTTCAAAATGCAGTCCATCCTTTTACAGGAGTGCTGAGAAAACACACTTACTGTATACTTCACATGATGAATGCTGGCAAACCTCAACAGGAGACTACAGCTGCTAAAAATATTTCTAGTCTGAAACACATTTACTTTATTATACTCCAGTTACTCCAATATTGTTAATAACAGTAAATGTATGCCTGAAAACAGCATCCTGTTTAATCCGCTAATTCAAATACACAAAAGGACCTTAATACATGAAAAGTTTCACTCAGTTCAGACAACAATAATAAAGGTAAGGTAGGCAATAAGATCCCATCCACCCTGCAAATCACTCCACCAAACCACATGAACAATGATGTTGGTAGCTGAATGCAATGCTGTCAGATTACCTCATGTCTTAATCATCGGTAAGAAAACATTGCACTACAAAGTGCATAACATTACAATAATAAGAGCCTTATATTCTCACTCTTTATGGAATAACATAATGGGACACACTGGAACACAGCACATCCTATCATAGACCTAGAACAAAGGGATATGATTGGATGAACATTTTATGATCCAATTTAGTGATTGCTATCATAATGTGAAGAGACTTTCAACCACCATAAAAATATAATTGAACCGGATCACCTATAGGTATACTGTTCCTCATACTAAAATGAAAACCAATGTTGTTTTGGACATAATTGACTCTTAATATACTATTACTGTATATGCATAAACACAGTTCTTTAAAATATCTTACACAGAAGGAAGATTTGAAAGGACATAAGTGTGAGTAAATAATTATTTTATTTTAATTTTATTATTATTATTATTATTATTTTAACATCAAGAGATAAAATGATCAAATGCTTCAAGAAGCTCAGTCTAAATATCCTCATTAGGGTTTATTTAGATGCATTTTGATTTGACAAAGGATCCAGCTTTTCTGCCTAAGCAAGAAGAAACTCTTGAAATCAATAGTTTTTGAAACTGTGAATGAAGAAGATTGCAGAGCACTGAAAGAAGCTCCCTTGCGATAATTATTTGGTTCATGGGAAAAAGGTGAATGGCTTTTAAGAGGCCTCCCGCTTGTCCTGAAATCTCACCCCACTCTAGATTCTGTCCAAGCAATTAAACCAGTCACTCCAACCAACAGAGTAGGCATTGACAACCTATAATTATTTGAGCAGACTATGCTTTGAACAGTCAGCAACTGACAGCACAGAAGATGGACTCACTACTGATTAATGGTTCGAAGAAAGAATGTGAAAGTCGCCGTTAAGTCAGATCTCGCTTTAAAGAACAAATTTTCTCATCATCATCTCCATCATGGCTGGATGACCCTTACTCGTTGCCTCTAACCATCCTTTTTTAACCTTAGTCCAGCTCATAAAATGGTAAAATGGTTTTCCAGGGTGTCTGTAATGCTTCACTTGGAGCAGATTAAACAGCTCCAGGAACCTATATGGAAATGGCAACCTCTCAGTTTCATATTTGAGTACACATGAAATAAGAATCTAAATATAAGACAGAAGAAATACTTCACCCAAAAAAATACAAATCTGTCATCTGACCAAATTGACTTTCATTATATTTTTTTCTGTGTTCCACATACTAAAGTGAATCCCTTTAATAGTATTTGGGAGTCTTGAATACACGTTCAATCAACATATGGACAAATGGAAGATCATAAGTCCAAACAAGTCAAAACAAATCACATTTATTTTTGCAGCACTTTATTCAGTTCAGACTGATTCAATGCAACATTAGCGTCAAGTGCAGAGAAATAACAGATAAGGTTTAAAAACTCATAAATAAAGAAACTTCAATTTTAGCTGTAAAGCAGCTCTACGGTAGATAATAGGTTCATTATTCAGCACAATTTAAATAATAAATGGACTGACATCCTGCATCATTGACCTTTGAACAGGTCAGGCTGGTGATGTTTGACGTTTTGCCATCTCTGGTGTGTGATCAGATGGTCAATTTTTCATGGACATGTCAGCTGGTTGTATCGACATGTAGGCAGGAGTCTGAACCTGCCCTGAGGCTAGAAGCTGGAGCAGGCAAAGCACTGGAAACAGGTTCACTACAGAGCAGCTAGAAAGCAAACGCTGAAACGTCCAAATCCAGCATTGACAAAATCTGTTTTATTTACTCACATATGTTTTGAGTCTACTGTATGCATCGGTACAGACACATATTCAGTTGCTGCAAGGTAAGGAAAGCAGTAATCCCCAACCAAAGGTGAATTATTTATCAATAGTTGTTGGGGAAAAAAGGAAAAAATGTAAAAAAGAAAAGACAAAGCAAAGGTAAAATAATATTACATTGTATAGCGCAAGTAATTTAATAAACAATAAAATAAGATGCGTAGTATGCATACAGTTTTATTCATTTCTAATTTTTGTTAGTAATACTGTAGAAGAGCATTACTGCAGTGCTTCTGGAGATACATTTGGACAGCTTCTAATCTATACAGTGTGTGCAGTTGCCCCTGACAAGAAATAATTTATATTGAAATTAAAAAAAAAAAAAAATGACCCAGTGGGCTAATTCAGGTTAAGTGTGGATTGGCTAGCTGCTGTGAGATTGTGATTTTTTTTATGTTTTTTCATTATTATTACTTTTGAACCATTTATTTTTTCTTTGCCATCAATTCTCTTTCCACTTTAATTATTTACTTTTAAAGTGTAAAGTATTGATAGATGGTTTCCTTGTGCTAGCAGAACTGCAGTATATGTAGTGTTTTTTTTTTTTTTTCCTATGCATGAATAGTATATATTAAACATACAGGAAACATACAGTAATTTTTTTGAGAGTATCTAAATATTATTTGTATATGCCTCTATGCCTTATTGCTGCTACTGTATATCTGAAAAGCTACCAATAAAAAATCTGTAAAAAAAAAATGTTGCTTCAGTAATTAAAAAACACATTAAAATGCTTAATATTTGCACCAACATTGCAAACAGTGTTAATTACAATACTCACACAGCAAACTGCTTGTGTCAGCTCCACAATTACATATATGAAACAGTTATTTTTGGTCTATGATTACATTTTTTAAAAAGCAAATAACTTCTATTACTGGGTTGTGGAATCACAACAGAGTCAGGATACACCTATCTATTTAAGCTACTGTAGATAAATAATGTAAACACAGTTCATTAGGTAAATTACATCCAAACCAATCTATTGAGAATTGGCTAGTATGTACTGTATGAATGTGATTCATATTGACGTCAGTTCATATTACGAGGAACAGTCCTTCTCCAGCTTCTCCATCCAAGGTAGTAGAACATATTACTTTACGAGAAACAATGAGTGTCTGGAAGACCTGCTCTCTGCCAGAAGTCGTATAACTCAGACCTTGTGCTGATCGATTAGACAACAGTGGTGTAACTCTGACCTGGTCCAAAGCAGTAACATTCTCAGCCTCATTCATCCCACCATTTATCACAAGGGTGAAGAATCCAATCCTCCCTCTCTTCATGTTCCCCCAGTGTGTGGCAAGAACAAGAGGAAAATAAAAAATGCCAAGGAAAAGGCTACCAGTGTTCGATTCTTCACCTTAGCATTGAAAAAGTATTCATCACGTGTCATACGGGCATTTGTAATAGTGGCACGATTGCTTTGCAACAAGAGACTTCATTGATCTAGAGGAGGCCATGTTCATTCTAGCCCTGCGGAGCTGCAGGATTGTTTGTCGCTGGCTGGGCCCTGATCCTGGTGGGTGGGAAGTGCCCTCAGTCTACATTAACAGGACAGAGCAAAGCCAAGGGATAACGTTTCACAGCACTCCGCAGGCTTCAATGAGAAGCTGACTGAGACAGTTGGTTTCTCTATTATATTTGCACAAAACCAAACCTATTTGTTTGGAACAGTTGCACCTGGATTTTTAAAGCTATTATGATCAAGTGTTTGGGCACAGGATGCTAATACAGAAAGATTATAATTTCTCTTAAAAAAACTGTACTATACGACTTCAGGTTACTTCGACTGAAGCGACGGGCACGTGCAGCGTGGTATGGAACACAGTACTCGTTCCCGTTCTCAGAGAACCTGGGTTACGGAAGTAACGGCGTGTGATGGCCAAGCACAGTGAGAGTGCTTATTGCAGATAAGGCTCGTAGGCAAAAGCTTGCGGTTTGGGCGACCGGTCAAGCACAGCAAGCAGGTAAGGGCTCGCAAGCCCTAGCTCGCAGTCAGCTCTTTCAAAGTGGCCGTTTGCAGGGGTTCAATGGGTGCATTCCTGAGATCTCTTAGCACAGTGGGCAGGTCCCACGTAGCGATAGCGCGAGGGCGAAAGGGTCTGAGCCATCTAGCTCCTCTTATAAAACGAATAATAAGAGTATCCTTTCTCACAGACTGGCCTACTATAAGGTCATGGTGGGCTGCTATGGCCGCCACATAAACCTTAATGGTGGATAGGGAGCGTCCCTTATCCAGCAGGTGTTGTAGAAAAGATAAAATCACAGCCATCTGACATCAAGAGGGGTTTTCATTGCGCTCTGCGCACCACCTAGAGAAAACCAACCATTTCACTACATAGGCGTGTCTAGTAGATGGAGCTCTAGTGTGCGATATGGTGTTCAGAATGCACTTGGGGAGGCAAACATGCTCCAGTCGAGTGGCCAGACTTCCGCTTTGCCGAACGTTTCCCAGATCAACTGAATAGATCGGGGGTGCAGAGTCCATTCCTTAGAATTAACTGCATTTCGTGACAGTATGTCCGCGCCCTTGTTCAGCCTGCCAGGGATATGAGCTGCTCTCAGAGAGCGCAGATTGTGCTGGGCCTATCTGAGGAGGTGTGCAGCCAGTCTGAACAGGCCTCTTGATGACCCCTGGCGACCCCTCTTGATGTCTCTCCATGAGCGGAGAACTGCTGAGCAGGCTCCATTCACTTTGAGCCAAAGGCGCCCATGACGCCACACTTGTGGTGGCACCTGTGCACTCAGCCAATACTGAAGCAGCCGCATACATAAGAGGCCGAGCTGTAGTACTGCCGAGGCTGCAGCCATCAGACCCAACATTTTCTGAAAAGCTCTCAGGGGGCGAAACATCCTGATCTCAAAGGACGTATTGCGCCCTTTAAGAGCAGTGCTTTCACCTTGGTCCGCAGCACATGAGCAGTGCGGCTTGACACTGAAGTGGTGATGACGTCGCTGAATGGCGGTGGCCATCTCACAAATTGAAGCATGCAACCGTGTTTTATTATCCCCAAAACCAAATCTGAAACCCCCGGAAATGGCTTGCAAGGCATTCAGCCAAAGGGATAAGGGCTTTATTATATTGTGAGCCTCGTCGCTGTATAGTGACAATAAAGGCTTTATTGTGTTGAGCGCTTTGTCAGTGTGAAGGGACATAAGACTCGTGTGATTCTGTTTTTGAGAGAAACTGCTCTTTTTGTGAATTTGTGTGTGCGCTGTGAAAACAGTGCACTGCCTGGGTGCTTTTACGGACCCATTTATTGCAGCTATATGTGTCGTTCCCAGAAACAAGCGAGGCAGCGGACATAAATGGAGCAGCTTGTAGGGAGGTCTGGCCATGGCGAGACTTTGTCCCGCTCTCTTGTGAAGCAGATCAGGAGGAAGCCGGCAGCGGAGGGTCCAGCACTACTCTGGGCCAGGGTCCCTGCCTCCTGGGGAAGGGGAAGCGTCTAGTCGCTGAACTAGAATGGCTTCTAGAGTCCTGCTTCATCTGCCTCTGTTGCCTCGAAGACAGCAGCGGCGGCGGAGGCGTCTGCTTGGGCTGTTGAGAGGGCTTTCTGGCGCGGGCAGCAGCGGCGGATGCAGTGGAGTCTTTGGCAAGAAGTGTCGCATACCCTGGGACCTTTTGTGTCTCTGTGAAGCGCTCAGCAAAGCCTTCAATGGAGGGGCCGAATTTTCAGCCAGAGGTGCCGCTCGAGCACAACTAGGCTGGCCATCGATCTGCCGATCACCTGCACTGTCAGCTTCGTAGCCCTCAAAGTCAGATCTGTAGCGCTGCGCAGATCCCTCAACGTTTCAGCGTCGGGCTCTTCGGCAGCGAGGAGTTTCACCTGAAACACCTGCAGCACTGCCATGGAATGAAGGGCGCATGCTGCCTGTCCGGCTGAAGAGAAAGCTCGGCTGGCGAGGGAAGAAGTCATCCTGCACGGCTACGACGGGTGGACGGGCTTTGCTTTCCAGCCGATGGGGGTGGGCAGACAGAGGTGCGCGGCCACAGACTCGTCCAGTAGCGGAAGCTTTTCATAGCCTTTTTCCTCAGAGTCGAGTGAAGTGAAGTGAAGGAGGCATCGGCAGCGTTGCGGAGAGCTCTTTTAGATGGCAGATAGCGGCAGGGGAATTGTCCAGCTGCAGTCGGCGGTTTTCTATGGCGTAGCTTCAAGTCAGGGACAGCAAAGATGCACGTCGCTGAATGAGAAGAAATCTGAAGTCCTGTGACTGATTAATAATATTAATAAAATGTTTCTTTGTCATCACATTTGGAAATATATTAAAATACAAAGCAGTTATTTTAAACTGTAATAATATTTCCCATGTTGCTATTTTTAGTATGTTTGATCCAAAAAACTATTTCTTGGTCAATATAACAAAGAAATTATACTGGCTCCTGTATGTAATGAATTTTAATACACTTCTGGACCTGGATTTTATCATTGCAATACATCCACATACAAATAATGGTTTCACTTCACAGTACTAATGGAAATGCTCATGAAAAGATATGAAGCAAACAATTATTATATTACTGATGATAATTGTATTGATGTTAATTATATTACAATTACAACAATCCTTGGTTGAAAATCAAGAGAATTAATTAATTTTGTATTGTAACATATTTAGTAACTTCCATATATATATATATATATATATATAAGATGTTTATAAACAAATTTCAGGAGAAGCATGTACGAATGATTAACCACAGCTGACACCGTGTTCCCCAATCAGGATCATCCTATCAGAGCTAAGAGGTTTTCCTTCAAGTAGAGCACTCCTTCTCTGGCATCTCGTTCTTTGCATATCTCAAAGTGGAATCAATGCCCATACTGGGGAGCACCTCAATCTGGATCTGCACAACTGAGTTTTCACAGGATGCTGCAATATCACTTACGCGGTCAGTTTCAGTTTCCCACTCTCCCGTTACCTGTCCCTTCATTACCCATCCATCCCTCCTCAGCCTGAACCTACTCTTCCCAAATCCACCAGCTACGTCCCCAGAATTCCCTCTCTTCTTCAGAAAGCTCTTCACCGCCCCCCTTTTTCTTTCTCGCTCTTCCCCCTGTCACAACTTCAACCAAGGAAAATGCCAAAGACCTTGATGCAAAAATCCTTGACATCTGCAGTTTCTGTGGGGTAGCTCCAGAGCATTGAATGGCGAAAGTTGATATCACCTCCGCATTCAAAGTAATGCCCATCCTGACTTCTGGCATCCCTTTGGCATTCGATGGATCAAAAAATACAATTTTGATGCAAATACAAAAACAGATGCAGAATTTTCAACATGCTATCCGAAGCCGTTTGTTGGATCTTTTCAAACAAATACCAAATTCCCCACCTCATCCACCTTCTAGACGACTTCCTCATCATTTCCCCTCCCAGCACTATCCCAGCAGCTGACCTACAGAAAGTCCTGTTTTTTTTCTGACCTAGGAATTCCAATAGCCCAAGAAAAGGCATTGGGACCCAGCCACCTCATTGAATTCCCTGGCATTAACCTCGACTCTTTCTAGAATTTCTAGCATCCCTCACCAGAGAAAAAGTCGACAGGATCAGGACCACCTATCCTCCTCAGCTCTTTTCGATCTTTACCCCATAGTCGTGGCCGCTTCCCTCTGGGGGAAGGAAGGTTCAGCCCGTAGCATTGTCATTCATTGAGACAATGACTATGTTTACATGGACCCTCTTAAAGCGATTAAAATGAGATTTTGACAATATTGCGATTAAACTTTACCTCATGTAAACGCAATACTTTTTCTTCATTTTTGCTCCTGTTCAAGAAGCAAAGGCAGAAAATCACGTTTTGTTGATATTGTCAGTGCATACAAATAAAAGAAGACCCTTTACAGTTCCGAATGATGTATCTTACCTTTTAAGAAAAAGTGACAACGAAAGCTATTACTGTATGTTTCCACTGAAAAAATAAAAGTGCTTCCGCTGGTGCCTCCATGTCCTGGAGCGAGCTTCCAGTCTCAGAACAAATTTGGATATGCTAGTCTAGCACACATGTATTACTATTATAGTGAGGTTGGTAACACTTTACAATAACAGTACATGAATTATCATGTACTAATACATTAATTAACAATTACTTGACTGTAAACT
>JAUMHR010000049.1:12828666-12841328 GCA_032361145.1 Enteromius fasciolatus
AATATGGCGGATGTAGTACGTCCGAATTCCATTCATACTATATAGTACCTACTTTTTAACGGTTGGGTAGTACGTTCTGTTTTAAATGTAGTACCTACTTAAGCAATATGCGATTTCGGACGCAGCAATGCAAAATGTGCAGGGCAGGGGTGCTTGTAGGACAGGTTTGAAAACCACTATATTAGATAATATTCATAAATGTTATAGTTTAAAATTTATCTTCCTTAAACATGAAACAGAACAAGGTATTCATACTCTGATACAGACAGTTTTGTATATGTCATACACATATTTTAAGCAAGTAAATGAATTGCTAATCACATTGCAATAAATATGAGGACTTCTGACTTCATATACTTCAATGCATTATAACAGACTCTCAGGTCAGATTTTTTAGAAATGAAATGTCCACCATTTTTGTTGTTACATTTTAATACATGTCAAGTTTGTACACTCTCCCAAGTTCAAGTGATTGCTTGAGGTCATGGGTTCACGGGCATGACCGCTCACAATAAACCAACTCTGCTGCACCACCCATTTAACGGCTAAGTAAATTGTGTTTAACATTTAATTTTCTTTTCACTAGATATTAATTACCAATAAAAGTGCCATAATATTTTAATGTCCTTGGCTGCAAGGTCAAGGCAGACACTACAACGTAATTAAGATAAAAATTAATAGAAGGCATTTATGACTTAATTTGCTGCTGTTTAATTGAAAAATATGGCCAGATTTTATCCTCTAGTACCACACCATTGAACACATTTTTTCTATTACTTGTGGGGGGGGGGTGGGGGTCTGTTCACTGATTTATATTTTAGTAGGTTCATTTAAAGTTACCACAAATTGTGGTAAATTCTGTTCACTGTAACGTCCAATACAAATTCATCCCATTAGTTATGAGCTGGCTTTATATGATGTGTTTTTATGCCCTAAAGAAAGCACTCCAAGCAAGTCCTTATTCTACATTTTAGTGCAAAATACAGAAACTCTGTGAGAAATGGGCATCTGGGGGATATTACAGCAGAACTGCAGCGCTATATGACAGAGTTGGTTACTGAGGTCTGAACAGTGCAGTTTTGCTGAAACGATCCTTCTTTATAATATATCAGCTTGTTTTGACCTTGGTGTGGATACGCAGATAAGTCCAAAGGAAAAAAAAAAATCTCCAGAGGAGAGGAGTCAGAGGAAATCTACCGCCACGACTGGCTATAAATTTATCACAATATGAAGCGAGGAAGATCAATTATTTAGGCCGTTGGACAAGGCCACAATGAATAAAAGGACAAGAAGAAGAAACACACAGTGAGGGTAGATCAACTTGAGAAGAAAAATGCTAAAAGAGTAAACAATTTGAAAATATGTCGGGGACAAATGAATGGGATACTGCTAGCCAAAAATGAGATCAATACAAATTTGAAACATTGAAGGAGAGCACATGCTGATTCTGTGATAACTAACACATTGTTATGTGACTTGTGGAGTTTCATTATTACAAAGAGTGCTAACAATGTCAGTAATAAGCACTCAGAAGACTTTCTACTGCGGCTGAATCTCTCGAACTCATAGTACACCCAAACAGCAAGTTTATGACACATTCTGTATGAGGTTCAAATTGGGGGCTGACATAATTAGTGTAAAGGTTTGACTCCAAAATTCATCTCTACCTGAATCCAAAGAGGGAAGTGACTAGTGCTCCACAGGCTGCTTTTTGATGGGCCTGAGGTTATAGAAATGTCATTTCTACCCCACAAGGTGGCTTGCGGGGAGCCATGATGACAATTAATTCTCCTTCTGGTTATGACAGTGACAAAATACCGCCTGCTTCAAGCTCCATCCCCATTTGGAATGGAAATAAGTCTCCCTCTCGTTTGCTACAAGAAAAATGATCCCCTATATTTATCTTATAACTTCTCTTTCCTGAGGAATTATGAAAGTGGGTCATGTGATGAGTTGATTAACCATTTGACGTCTTTGTATGGGTTATGAGGAACACATTACAAAAACATGGGTTAAACTATTTTTTTTTCTCTGTCTGTGTTAGTTAGCAGCTGTGAAATATGTGTGTGTGTGTGTGCAACTGATTGTTAAACTGGCACCTAGAAGCATTCAATAACATAAAACTGAATAAATCTGATATTCGTACTGTCAGATTGGATTCAATATAAGGGTTTGGAACAGCATTTCAAGTTTTGTGTGTCAGATAAATTAGCTTAGAAGCAAACCAAACATTTTTTCTTCTGTATTCCCACAACACAGTATAATTGATTGGTGCATCCCAAATTGGTCTGTATCAGAAGACGGGAGGTATGCCAGCCGTCACACTCAATCAACCTCTCTGCATCTGCAAATGTCAAAAGAAACATGAGGTGAATGGAAATGCCTGGAAGACAAAAACCTTTACCAGTAACCTACATAAGTGCTACAACTGGTGCGCCGTGTTTTGATAGACAGCAGGCTTCTAAGTAATAAATTACAACCAACAGTATAATTGTGTATATTTAGGACAGCACAATTAGGCTTGTCAGCTTTTAAAAGGGAGATCATGCTTCCTAAATGTATCGGTCACTTATTATTATGGCTAATGCAGTGTTTAGCTATTTATTTATTTTATGTGTTGGCTAATGAGTCACACTTCTTCTTTCTTATGCAGTTACCGCATTGACAGATTTTACAATCAATGTCATTTTCTTCATTTTGCATATTCGGGGCTCTGTGTGGTTTATGGTAATATTAAAGGACATAGAAAATGCTATTTTCAGTAAATGCTTAAACATTTCCCAAAATGAAAATTCTGTCATAATTTACTCATCCTCAATTTGTTGTTTTGCAGAAAGCAATACAATTTATTATGAAAAAAAATAAAAACTTTCTCAAAATACTTTAATGTTCAGAAGGAAAAAAAAGTAATGCATGTTTGGAACAACACAAGAGTAAGTAAATGAAATAATATTAGATTTTTTAGTGAACTGTCCCTTTAAGGTTGTGACACAGCTTCTATGACGGTATTGCATTCCTGTTAGTTTCAAAACAAATACTTCTGGCTTTGTGAAAGAAACTTTTTCATCAACATTATTCTCATGTTGTTTTGTTGATTTTGACCAGTGCATATCTCACTATGGAGTAATTAAGCACTACACACTGATGCATAATTATCATAAAGATGGATGACATGACAGCAGTGGGTAAAACAGTTTCTACAAAATTGCCTTAGATTTAATTATTGAGCAGTCTGTCTGGATGGAATACTGTAATGTGTTTGTTTATATTGATAGTAACTTACAATATGTTGGTGCTTAGTGAAGCAGATATGTTATTTTATAAAGACAGTTATATGATTCGTTAAACATGAAATTATCTTTCTAAAGATTATGATGTTCTTTTTATCAATAAATTAATTTTAAAATGAACTGAAACAGAATTAACTGAAAGCATTTCTATAAGCAGGCAACCTCTAGTGTGCATGCTCCTCCATTTCATTTGAAAACTAAATTCATTTACAATTAATTACAGTAATCAGAGCAATATACACTCCCAAATGTATTTTTTTCCCCACTACAGCCTGAATAATTACACACTAACATGTGCTATTGTTTTAATTACATATTCTGCTGAGATTTGTGCTTTGTAAATAAAGCAATAATTTCTGCTCTGTTCTATTTTCTTTTCTGTTCCTCCCAGCTATCTGTGTTCCCAGAACAATGGGGAGTGATGTTGCCTCCTCTCAATTTCCTCTTAACCTCTACCTTAAGCCACTGCGACAGTCATCATAAGTATTCTTAGTATCATCAGTCGCCCCATGCTTTCTCTTCTTCAGTCTTAAAGCAGGTAAGCTCTGGCCCCAATTTTTACTCTTCTGTCCCCGGACTCCTTCATGCACTCCTGTACTCAAGAGGCTGTGTTAACAGATTGCCAATAAGCTGCGTGTCAAGCTCCTTCAACACATGTCCCCTGGTCAGAGTAATGGTTCCCCCCATTGGAGAGGAGCTCTTACTCATCACAGAGGCCTCCCTGTTTCATTGTGACGAGAGGTCACAAGTTAAATGGCCCATCATGAGATGGAGATCTTGAAGTAGGAAGGTTTCGACTGGTTAAGTGCAGGTAATAGTTAAAAAAAACAAGGTTCAAATGCAAGTAAAAATTTTTAGCAATACACACACACACACACACACAGATATATATATATGATTGCTGTGCATTATTCTCCATGGTCTGTCTAAAAACTCAGTTCTGACTGGCTGGCAGGTATGCATTAAAATTGTTTAATGCACAGGTAGTTTCAAGTCAGTTTAATCACAGCGCTGCTTTAATTGATACACACAAACCCAGACACATCACAGACTGAGAGAGAGAGAAAGAGAGAGAAGATCGCAGATTGCCCTGCACACACACAAACTAATAAAATAATCTAGGGATACTAGAACGCCTTACATTTCTCAGCAATAAGGTGGTAAGCTTGCTGTTTTTGAAGTAACTAAACAAAGCTTGATGGTTTGTAGTGAGACCCACAGACACAGGTACCACACACACTCTCTCTCTCTCTCTCTTGCTCTCGATCTCTATCGATCAATTGAGAATTAATTCAAATAAACTCTACAATTTATTTAAATAACTGTGATCTTACCGCACAATTTCATCTCTGTATCTTATTTGAAGCGGGTAGAATGCTACTGCCAACATGCTACATCCAACGAAAATAACCGCCAAATATTGCGCTGTAAATCACAATTTACTGTATACTCACATTGCTATTTTTGTGGTGAACAATTCATCAGTTAGTCAGTTAGTTTGCCTTCATAATAGAAATCTAAATATGAAAATGCTCCTCCCCTCTAAAACAATGGGTCTTTTCTGATGACATCCGTTTGACGGCTTTGACATGAGTGTAAAATCCTTAACTACACCCCTCCAACCGTCAGTGTTCTTTCTTAATGAAATGCCTATTTTATTACATCCAATCAATTGACAGTTTTTACTTCCATCACACAGGAATGTCGCCCCAGTGGGCAAAACAAAAGTTTACTCCAGTGACTGTCAGTTATTTTTTACACAGATTGCATTGCATTGTTAATGTAGTCACTACTCTCTAGTTTCCTCATTCTATATTCTATTTCTCTTTGAAGTATGTCATAATACGGAAATAAAATTGGTCGCACATAGATCGGATCACATAGATTTTAAAGGATTTTAAATGCATGACATGGAGGTGGAGGATGGTTTCCGCAAAGTGCATTTAAAATCATTTAATGTACAGCTAGCTGTTGATAATCCCACTTATTCCATGGTTATTTGCCAAGTTATTGATTATGCCTTACATTTAGTACAATCTAAACCTTTTACACGTTATAACAAAAAGCCAGTATTGTCCACTTTCAAGGCATTACAAGTTCACGTTTTACTGTAAAAGCCCATCTGTTCTTGAACAGAAGCAGATAAGTCCGTTTTAGTGAATCAACATGCTGTATTCAGGTCAGGTGACAAGGCTACTTTCCAACCTAGTCTCATAAAAAATATGTACCTATGTGCACATTTTGTGCAACACCATTTTCACATGCTTTGCAAGTTTCAATACATGAACCCTGGCATGTTTATATTGCATTGTTAGGAACACATTTCAACTTCCTTTTGTGCAGATTTTAACTGTTTTGTAGAACCGTACATTGTAACCGATTTCTGTAATTTGAACAGTATTTTACTGTAATATGGACAGTAAGATATAATAAAATGTGTATACAGTATTTTACTGTGAACAGCAAAGGATTATGGGAAATGCATGGTTTTATTAATGTTTAAATTAAGTGAAAATAAACTCTGTAGAACTGATACTGTAAAATAAAATACAGTAATAATAAATAATGGCAGCCAGCTGCCAGTAAGTTACTGCAACAGCAACCTTTTACAGTGTAGTTACACAGGATTTGAACCCTTCGCCTCTCAAGTACATTTCTCTACTCTGTGAGCTACCAAACAAACAGACCGTTTATAAAAACCCATAGATATAAAGCTGGATATGTGTGATGCTAACGTTCAAAAGTATCAGTTTTCAGGTATTCCAGCATTATTGTTAGTCAGGCCTGGACTGGCCATAGGGCATACCGGGCAATGCCGGCCAAGGCCGACGCACATTTGTGGGCTGGGTCTGTCAGTCATAATTTAATATTTTTAAAAAGGTTTATTAGGCCAATTTATTTATTACCGCATAGGTAGATTATCTGAGACACGAATCGTGGCCCATTGGTTGACTGTCGAAAAGGACATTGAGTTAGTCCAATGAAATCTCAGGCCACGCCCTGCCTCCCTCCTGGCCAGCCCTCATCTCCCCTTGACAAAATCTGCTATTTAGAGTTCAACCAGAGTTTGAGATGAGTCCGCCTATAACAATGGATAAACCAGAAAAGAGCAAGTGGGGTCCAGAGAAGCTGCGGGAGAAAAGACGCAAGAGTCTACAAGTGGAAGCAGCAAAATGTAAGGAGCTTAATAGCAGAAGCTCGCATGAAGAGGAAACAGAAAATTATGCTTTATTAATGAAAAAGAAAAAATAGTGTGAAAAGAAATAAAAGGTGTCAGAGTTTTACTGCCTCTAGTGTTCATTTATTTTGAAAACTGCAATGATATGTACTTATTTGTAGATATTTTGTCTCACTAAAAAGTGCACCAGGTACGTTTATGCTATGAGACCAGTAAGCTACGTTCACGTGCTAGATGAGAGGAGTTTCGTCAAAGCTTACCAAAAATGTTTGAGGGTGCATAATTTTGACGAACTTGATGAATCTGTAATTTTTTCTTCAGGGCATAAAAGAAAAGTAAAAGCTGAAACATTTTCAAGGAACCTTGCAAAAGCAATGCATTACAATTGTATAACAGGTTCTGTAAATAATACTAAACCTCTGCTTTGTTTAGTTATATGTATGATACTTGCATTGCCTTGTTGGTGACGGTCTGGTGCAGTCTCAAAGTCCTGATGGTTCCAAGGTTTTTGATTGGTAATTATGTTCTTCCTGGTTTGATGAGTGATGAATTCCAAAAGGTGTCCTGACTCTAATGATTGGTAGATGAAAGAAGAGCTGAGAGAGAGATCTGTCACGATCCGTGGATCTTGGGTAAATGAAAAATCATGACTGCAAAGGTCTGGCTCAGAACTTAGGTGTTGCTGTAGAGTTAAATTCTCATCTTAGTGTCTCAAAAGACTCCAGGAGCCAGGAGATGAGAGAGATGGTGGTGTTCCAGCATCCAGAAAAAGTAAAAAGTGAGACAGGTCCCCGCTGTGGGGCCTTTTGAAACATGTTGAGGGTCACACCTTTTGTGGGTCAAAGAGGCAATAGTGTGTCGATCCTTTGGAGGGAATTTTTATGGTTCTTTGTTTCTAAGCATAGTAATTTGCATATGCACTGGATTGGAGGTTGATATCCAAATTAGAAGAAATTCTTAAAATACCAAAAGTTGCAAAGATATCAGCATATAACATACACTCTCAATTAGATCGTGTGAAGATGAGTTCTTAGATACAAAACATGAAATGTGTTAATATTAGGAGGTGATATTAGATAGTGATCTATCATAAACATGCATACAACAGTATACCATACACAAAACGATATACAGTACAAGCACTATAGCAATATAGACAATGACCTGAAGGATGTGTGTTCACTCAAAGAAAGTTTTGAATTAATTTAGGGAAAAGTCCATTGTCTTTTTAAAAGAGAGAATTAGTCAGAGTTGATTTGTTCACAGTTCTTCAAGCAATAAACCGGTGTTATCAGTCTGTTGCCATGGAATCAGAGGCCTGTTTTTCCTTCCTGGGGTGTTAGCTTCCTTTTGGGGCAAGGGTCCACAGACCCTCATAGTGCAATTTGAGTTAGGCTGGGTAAAGCGGTATTGAAGACTATTTGTTAAATGTAACAAATAGTTTGTGCCTGATTGGTTCAAATTCTACACCTGCAATCATAACATCCTTTGTCAGGTATCTACTGTACAAGATTACATGAATACTCTGAAACATGAAATGTGGAGTTTGCTTTTGCTATATATATATATATATATATTGGTAAATTCTCACTGAAGGCATCAAAACTATGAATGAACACATGTGGAGTTATGTACTTACAAAAAAGGTGAAATAACTGAAAATGTCTTTTGTATTCAATGTATTTTGTATTTAGTTTCTTCGAAATAGCCACCCTTTGCTGATTACTGCTTTGCACACTCTTGGCATTCTCTCGATGAGCTTCAAGAGGTAGTCATCTGAAATGGTTTTCCAACAGTCTTGAAGGAGTTCCCAGAGGTGTTTAGCACTTGTTGGCCCCTTTGCCTTCACTCTGCGGTCCAGCTCACCCCAAACCATCTCGACTGGGTTCAGTCTGGTGATTGTGGAGGCCAGGTCATCTGCCGCAGCACTCAATCACTCTCCTTCTTGGTAAAATAGCCCTTACACAGCCTGGAGGTGTGTTTGGGGTCATTGTCCTGTTGAAAAATAAATGATCGTCAAGCTAAATGCAAACCGGATGAGATGGCATGTCCCTGCATGATGCTGTGGTAGCCATGCTGGTTCAGTGTGCCTTCAATTTTGAATAAATCCCCAACAGTGTCACCAGCAAACACCCCCACACCATCACACCTCCTCCTCCATGCTTCACAGTGGGAACCAGGCATGTGGAATCCATCCATTCACCTTTTCTGTGTCTCACAAAGACACCAGTTGGAACCTTAAATATAAATCTTAAATTTGGATTCATCAGACCAAAGCACATTCCACTGGTCTAATGTCCATTCCTTGTGTTTCTTGGCCCAAACAAATCTCTTCTGCTTGTTTTCTCTCCTTAACAGTGGTTTTCTGGCAGCTATTTGACCATGAAGGCCTGATTCGCACAGTCTCTTCTTAACAGTTTGTTCTAGAGATGGGTCTGCTGCTAGAACTCTGTTTGCCATTTATCTAGTCTCTGATCTGAGCTGCTGTTAACTTGCGATTTCTGAGGCTGGTGACTCGGATAAACTTGTCTTCAGAAGCAGAGATTACTCTTGGTCTTCCTTTCCTGGGTCGGTCCTTATGTGTGCCAGTTTCGTTGTAGCGCTTGATGGTTTTTGCAACTCCACTTGGGGACACAATTAAAGTTTTTGCAATTTTCCGGACTGACTGACCTGCATTTCTTAAAGTAATGATGGCCACTCATTTTTTTTTAGTTAGCTGATTGGTTCTTGCCATAATATGAATTTTAACAGTTGTACAATAGGGCTGTCGACTGTGCAGTAACCTGATTTCTGCACAACACAACTGATGGTCCCAACACCATTGATAAAGCAAAAAATTCCACTAATTAACCCTGATAAGGCACACCTGTGAAGTGAAAACCATTTCAGGTGACTACCTCTTGAAGCTCATTGAAAGAATGGCAAGAGTGTGCAAAGCAGTAATCAGAGCAAAGGGTGGCTATTTTGAAGAAACTATAATATAAAAGATGTTTTCAGTTATCTCAACTTTTATTGTTAAGTACATGGCACATGTGTTAATTGGATTGCGCAATAAAAAATAAATAAAATTAATAAATAAAATAAATTTTTATATAAAAAAGTTATTGGTTTTTGCAATTGAACTCTCACACACACACACACACATACATATAGTGGGTGTGGAAAGTATTCAGACCCCCTTACATTTTTCACTCTTTGTTATATTGCTGCCATTTGCTAAAATCATTTAAGTTCTTTTTTCCCCCTCAATGTACACACAGCACCAAAAATCATGTTACAAAATTACATTTTAATGTTTAAGGTCAAAAATGACCCCAAACATTCCCAGTGTACATCCTAAAAGAACATCACAAAAGGTACTATCCCTTCACCAAAATTAAAACATAAGGATCAAGGAACAAAATCATGGGCCCACAGTCAAATCTTCACAGGTCAAATGTATTCATGGGGTGAATAACATCCATATGTTTGCATAAAATAATGTCATACTCTGCATTTTTACATCAAATCCAGCATTGCTGATGCCGTTTAAAGGCAGAGGTCAAAGCATGCAATCTGCTTCACTAGTAAATACCACAAGATCCCAATCTCTTCAGTTGAGTTTTAAGCCTCTGTCTGTTTTTCTGGGTACATGGTGCTCTTTGAGTGACAGTTTCATGTTTGAGATTATTCTGTTTCCCCATATTGCTTGATGTGGCTGTATTCTTTACCTCCTTTTCCAGCTCTGAAGAAATGGCTGAAGCCCCTCTCATCATTCTCAGAAAAATTGATTTTCCCCTGACAAGCTCATAACACTCAGTTTCATCTGATGCAAGGACAGTTAACAGGTAAACTCCACTGCACTCTCTTCTGCAGACCTGTGGCTAGAATACCAATTAAATAAAAAAAATAATAAAAAAATTCACAATATTTTATTATGTTTATCTCTTATAAAGGTGATAGAAGAAAACAAACAACTATCAGCAGACATTGTCGGGAATAAAAGCTATTGCTCAACAGATGAAATTGATGGCCTCGTGCTGCTGTCAGATCCAAACCAAATAAACATCCACAGCGTGTTTCACTCTATTGCATCAATGTTACAGCTTTGTGTTCCAAGGGGTTACAGCATAATCAAAGTCGAGTTGAGAGTGGGCATCATGGGGCACTGTGCACCGCTCTTCTTCAGACAGCAGAATTGGGGACACAGGAACTATTGAGCTGCTCAAAGGAAATAAAGCCAGCTGAGTAAACCGCATATTGTCAAACAAAGTAAACTGTTGTCTTGACAGGCAAGGCACAGGGACCATCACTACCGACTGTTATTCAAACCATCACGCAACATCCTGTCCTCCCATTTCTTCTGCTCCACGTAATTAGCTGAGAGCAGCAATGTACTAGACGTCAGTTCTTTTAGTTAGAACGTGGTATTTTTTCCCCCAGGTGCAGTTCTGTTGCTCTGCGGGGCTAGTGGAGATCCAGAGGCTTAGTGCCTTGTAGGATGTCAGAACAAGTTTAGAAAGAGTACCTTAAACAGCCTTTCAAATGAAATACTTTAGACAAAGCAAAGGGCCGTACTGAACAGAGTACTCTTGTAATGTCTGAGGTCAGTAAGATCCCCTACTGGATGGTCCAATACAAGCTAAGCAACTGCCACTAAGATGTATGGAAATCAACCTGTATATTTCATATAAATGTATTCTGAATATACCGCAATGTAGGGCAACCACAGACACGGAAAGCAGCACTTCATCTTTGTGATATATCAAATGACTGTGGCATATTTGGTGTGTGCATGTATTACTTCTAGTACTTTGAGAAATTTGCATACTTCACCATAATTGCTGCCAAAATTGTGTCTCTATAGATAAATGTTTTTGCCCTTGGCTGTGTCAGAAGGTTGCATCACAGTTTTTATATATATATATATGTATATAGTTTCACAATAGTCAAACAATGATTTACATTCCTGGAATTATCACTGGCCAAGCTCCCAGGCTTACATTTGGTAGGCCCTTCACTTTGGCCCTGCATTCTGGAAGACAGATCTCTGTGCTGCTTAGAACGGGCATCTCAAGGTGAAGTTAACAGAGGGAAGAGAGAGCAAGACAGACGTTTACCCAGAGAAGGTGAGAGTGCAAGATCAGCCAAGCTTAGGGACCTTGCTCTGTGCTTTAACACTGCTTTATTCATGGTTCACACATATGGGGTGCCATATTGGGAGGTGCCATATTCCACCTTCACCCCGGGAATATCCCAGAAATATCAGCAGATATATATCATATGGCTACAGAGTAACAAATGTCTTTAAAGGGGTCATATTATGCTATTTCACTTTTTGAATTTTAGTGTGTAGTGCATATGTTGTGGCATAAAAAAAAGATATGAAAGCAGTCTATGTGCAAGTTCTACCAGGAAGACTTAATGCACTTTAATTTTATATAAGAATTTTTATATTAAAAATTATATAATTAAAATTAAAATATTTACCGCCTACAAAAATTCAAACCCACGTTTCAAAATTCAAAATTGCAAATATTTTTATATCACTGTATTTCTGAAGAAAACTGACTGAAAAAGTTGGATGTTGCATGTAATGCCTGATAAAGGATTCTCCCCGATCAGACAGAATGCATTTTTGCAGCAAGAGGCACCTTTTTTGAATTGTTTTTGGTTGGCAGTGAGCATTCTGCACGCTGTTTATGCGTTCTGAGTGCCTCATAATTCTGCTCCCCGCTGCGCCTCAAGTTTTTGCAGGAGCATTCTGAGTGCCTCTAGTTGAAGAAAAAGCAGCTCTGAGCAGAAAAGTCATTGTCATGAATGTCATTCACATTTTTTTCATTGTACAATCAAATAAATGCAGGAATTTGATCAGGCCTTTATGTTGTGGTGACAAAAATTTACTGTTGCTTAGAAGGAATTCTCCTGTATTGTCTGTGACAGGTTTACCCGGAGCTGTAAGGTTTTTGCAAATATGACAGTTCACTCTACAGCAAAAAAATATATATATTTTAGAGCGCTCACACTATAATCCTATGATTAGTGTGGTACGCCTTGTGTTTTCAAGTAAATGATGTGTTCGTGTGATTGGAGCTAAAGCAGTGTTTATGAGCGGAGCGCTGCTTTGTGTACAGCTGTCAACATAGAGAACTGTACCCACTTATGCAAAATGATGTAGGTAAGTTTGTTGAATGCTGTAAGAGCTCATCTACCAG
>JAUMHR010000049.1:12863083-12873588 GCA_032361145.1 Enteromius fasciolatus
ATTACTGAACCGATACCGAATCGTCCTCGTCTGCACCGCGATGCATCGTAGAAACGATTAATTTTGACACCCCTACTTGGATACGGCTCAGACCGTCTCGATGGCTCATCCGGACTATCCGGCTCGGTTATGCAATTCAGTTCGCTCGCTGTCCTCCCAGGTTCAGGGGCGTTCGCTACACGACGGTGAACGTGCTCAGTCTCTGCTGACCTGCTTGAATACGTTCAATACGTGCCAAACCTCATCTGCATTGGCACATCAATTGCCTCGAGTTGCTAGCAGTTCGTTTAGCTCTGGGTCACCTCAAAGAGCAACATTCTGGTCCGTATGGACAACAGTTCTACCGTTGCGTACATCAACCATCAAGGTGGTCTATGCTCCCATCGGATGTCGCAGCTCGCCCGCCACCTCCTCCTATGGAGTCAGAAGCATCTGAGGTCGCTTCTTCGCGCCATTCACATTCCAGGTGTTTACAACCAGACGGCCGACGAGCTGTCTCAAGCCCAAGTGCTCCCTGGAGAATGGAGACTCCATCCCCTGACGGTTCAGTTGATATGGGAGCAGTTCGGTGCGGCACAAGTAGACCTGTTTGCCTTCCCAGAAACCTCTCATTGCCAGTTGTTTTATGCTCTGACCAAGGGAACCTTAGCAGATAGGCAGAGACGCCCTGGCACACAGCTGGCCTCAGGGGCTATGCAAGTATGTGTTCCCCCAGTGAGCCTTCTAGCACAGCTCCTGAGCCAGAGAGGACGAGGAGCAGGTCCTGCTGGTAGCCCCTTATTGGCCCACCAGGACTTGGTTCTCCGAACTCATGCTCCTCGTGACAGTTCCTCTTTGGCCGATTCCTCTGAGGAAGGATCTACTGACTCAGAGACGGGGCACCCTATGGCACCCGCGCCCAGATTTGTGGAAACTCCACTTCTGGACCCTGGACGGGATGCGGAGGTTCTAATTGACCTACCCCAAGGGGTAGTTGACACATTTTCTTCTGCGAGAGCACCTTCTACAAGAGCTGTATATGCTTTGAAATGAAAGCCGTGGAAATGGAATAGAGTCGTGCTTAAAGTCTATGTGGCTGCCATCGCTGCAAACCACGACCCCATTGATGGAAGGACGGTGGGTAAGCATGATCTGATCATCAGGTTCCTTAGGGTGGCCAGAAGGTTAAATCCTCCTAGGCCTCATACTGTACCCTCTTGGGATCTCTCTCTTGAGCTAAGAGCATTGAGAGAGGGTCCCTTTGAACCTCTGCCAGCAGTCAAGTTGAAGTTTTTGTCAATGAAAACTCTCCTCCTGCTCGCACTGGCCTCCATCAAGAGGGTAGGGGACCTGCAGGAATTTTCGGTCTACGATTCGCCCCTCGAGTTCAGGCCCGAGGATTCCCAGGTAATTCTGAGGCCACGGCCCGGCTACGTGCCCAAGGTTCCTACCACTCTCTTCCGAGATCAGGTAGTGAACCCCCAAGTGCTGCCCTCGGAGGAGGCAGACCCAACCCTGCTGTTGCGGTGTCCCGTCCGAGCACTCAGATGCTACGTTGACCGGACACAGAGCTTCAGGACCTAAGACCACCTCTTTGTCTGTCATGGACGCCAGCAGAAGGGGAATACCGTCTCTAAGCAGAGGATGGCCCACTGGATAGTGGATGCCATCACCCTGGCTTACCAAGCTCAGGGTGTGCCCTGCCCCCTCAGTGTACGCGCTCACTCAAGTGTAGCTTCGTCCTGGGCCTTGGCGTGTGGCGCCTCGCTTGCTGACATCTGTAGAGCTGCGGGTTGGGGCGACCCCTAACGCGTTTGCTAGGTTCTATAGGCTTTCTGTTGAACCGGTTTCTTCCCGTGTTCTCACCTCAAACAGAGCTGAAGAATCGGAGTAGGGCCTGTTCGGTCTGCTTGGTATCCTTTTCCAGTAATCCTTATCAGTAGACACTGTGATTCCTCCGATCCCCTTGGCAGTCGGATGTTGCGGAGCATATGACGCCAGGCACTCGAGGCGTTGTATCCTTGAGAACCGCTAGAGGTCTGGGAACCCCTGAGTGTTACCCTGAGGAGCTCAGGCGGTATTGGTAATAATTACCTTCCCCAGTTCTGAGGGTTTCAATCTTCTCCTATATTCCATATGCATTGAATTCATGATATATGTGAGTCTCTGTCTTACTCTTGAAAGAGAATGACTTCCGCATGTCCTACAAGTAGACGTCCCAGTGTCCAGTTACTTATAGTGCTGTGCTGGTCCATGTGGTGAGTCCTTCCTAAAGACCGAACACGGGGTTGGAGACGCTCACATGGGACTGGAAGGGACAGTCTCTATGGTGACTATGGCGACTGAAAGGGAACGTCTCGGTTACATATTGTAACCCTCGTTCCCTGAAGAAGGGAACGGAGATGTCACGTCCTGTCGCCATAGGGGCTGTACCGCCGCTAGGGGGCCATAACACCAGCTTGGCTCCTCAGCGAAGACCTAATGAACGTGACGTCTCCGTTCCCTTCTCACTATATATATATAAATGTATATATAATCATTGTTTTTAGTTAATGTCCTTAACTATATTAGCCAGGACATTTTGACCTGGTGAGGATTGTCTTTTCCCCAAAAATGCTAGTTATATATATAAAAAAGGTCTTATGTATTGGATATAGGCTTCGTTTAGTTTTTTTTTTTTAATTAGATATGCTCAGATCAATGAGGCCTGTGATAAACCAGTACCAAAAATAAATTGAAAACCTGTGCTAATTGCAAGAATGCCAAAATTAGTTTTACACCAATTTAGGTGTATGATTTTCATCAAAGAGCTGTGCACTATGGATCAAAACATACAATGTTAAACATGTGGATTACTCAGTACTAGATGATGAATAAAATTTAGCTAACAAATAATACACTACATGGCTGGCAAACCAATAAAAACGAGCTGCATTGTGTGTCACATATGTGACTTTTCATCAGATATGCATAGTAAATTTAGTTCATTGTATCTATAAATAACTTGATTAATAAAAGACTCTCATAGCTCTGACTCCTTGGAACTTCTAAAACATATACATAAAAAAAGTTATTGTTCCTGAGGAGTGAAGATAGCCCTGTAGCTTCTTTCACAAGTCGCTTAACAACATTCACACAAAACTGTGACACAAAAAAAGTGTTTCACGATTTCTCTCTGACTGTGATGCGATTCTGCTCGATTTATAATTCAGTAATTCTCATCTCTACAAAGACAGTTTGCCTACCGTGGAGCAAAATCCCTGTGAGGTGACATCTCAAAGTCTTTGCACACACACAGCTTTTGTAAACTATCTTAGATGAGTTTGGCGGTATATAAAGGCACCATGCACAGTAAAAAGGCAGTGATGGGTGCTAGGCATGCACAACTGTGTGTGTGTGGGTGAGATACTTTGTATAAGATCGCACTGATCCACCCCCATCATGGTGGAGGTGTGCAATCTCTGATCTCCCCCCTGCCTTCTCAAACACACACAGGCACATCTGCACACGTTAGGTGGGAGTTTTGAGTGAGAGGGCATTTCTGCAGTTGCCGTCTAATCCTCCAGAGATACGCTGCACTTTCTGCTGTCGAAAAGTGTGGATCAGAGGCTCACCAGGATCAGATAAGCCCTCTATTAGACCCGCTGGAATGGGACCACCTCTGTGACAGCGGCCAGAAGTGCTGGTATGAATGCAATCTTCCTCCTGAAATGAACCCCATACAGTTCCTCCATTAACTCATTATACCAGCCTTTCACTGCTTTAAAAGGTGGGATTACGGCCATTTGTAAGACTTACATAAACATTGCTGTGCAGGCAAGTCAAGCATGCACAGGATGGTACATTAGGTGCTTTCAAATGTCGAAAAAAGGTTGAGTGGGTTGTGATATATGGCTTACAGCTTATTTAAGAGCTTGTGTGCTTTATCAGTTCGCATGGCAGCGTTTATAAACGTTTCATAATTGTGACTAATGATCCCCCATTCTTTCTGCAGATTCTCTTGCCATTGTAGCTTAATAGCTCTCCACAGACATCAATAGTTTGCATGTATTCCCTATTTGTTCTCTTCAGATGGACATTTTTATGTATGGATAGAGTATCTCTTCATGTTTCTTCCTAGCTTAATGCCATACGCTTTTAGCAGTGAGTTAGATCCGCACGTCAGAATCAGATTGTTTTGAATGAATAAAACATTTTTGAAGGTATTGCTATTTATTAAGCCTACATATACATACACTGTTATGATCGGCTGGATGCCAGCCCAGCCACTGGATGGCCCTCCAGCCCCCAGCGGACTGTGTGCGTGTTTGTCTCTGTTTGCTCTCCCCGGACTTTTATTATGAATTTTACGCTCACCCCTGTCTGTTGTCTGGACTACTGATACTGATATGACTCCATCCCGTAACCTTGTTTGTAAGTGTATTTAAATTCCGGTTACCGGTTTAGCAAGTTGCTAGTCATTGTTGTTTTTTGTTCCTTGTACCCTAGCTCTCGGTGTCTAGCCATCTGTGTTTCTCATCCTGCCATTTGTGTTTTATGCCTGACCTTTTGCCTGCCTTTTGGATACTCGCTTCAGCCTTGCCCCACGGACTGTGTTTGCTCATCGATCGACCCTCGCCACGTTAGTAGGATTACGGTATTTGCCTTTGCCTAGTATATACATGTTTGCTGCGGATGATTATGCCTGGAGACCCTGTTATGATTCTGCCTGACTCCATTTATATGTTCTGTCACAAATAAATGTCTGCACCGACTCCCGCCTGGTGACATACACGTTCAAGTATTTTTACTGAAATAAATCTGTTGAAGAAAAGAAAAAAAGGTTTCAGGCCTAAGGTTTTTAAAGATGTTTCATTTGCATTTTAAACAGTTTAGAATATTTAATGTTAAGCTTGACATTTTTTTTTATTTAAGAGATGCATTTATTACTATTAAGTTTGTTAGTTAGATTTTTTTCCCAATAAATACTTTTATTCAAAAAATATGTGTTAAATGGATTAATACAATGTAGTAAAGGAATTTATAATGTTACAAAAGAGTTCTATTTTAAACAAATGCTGTTCTTTTTTAGTTTCTATTCACCAAAGAATCCTGAAACATTGTTCAATTAAACTTTTTCTGAAAGACTATGTGACACTGAAGACTGGTATTGATGCAAAAAATTTGTTATAAAATATATTCACGGTTATTTTAACAGTTATTGTTATATTTGTAACAATATATTATATTTTTCTGTGAAGTTGTGGGTTTTGCACATCAGTGTCATTACATTCTGTTCTGTCTTGTCATCAGTCCCATTTGCATAATGTTGATTTTAGTTTCTATCCCCTGTGGTAACACTGATCCTGATCCTGCAAATCATTGGTCTAAAATCCATCTGCCATGACTGTCTATAAGAAATCCCCCCAGTCAGTAGCTACGCACTGTTGAAGGAATCACTCAGGTACATACAACGTTAAAACAAGCCATTATCAGCCTCGGGCTATGAGGTCGGTTTCAGAGTCATGTGTAATGGTTTGCTAATCCTTTGAGGCCATGTTAAATCAACCCTGTAATGCAAAAGAGCAAAGAAAAGTAAGCAAATAGAACCAAAAAAAGATTTCTGACCACTCTCTCTCTTTCCATCCCAGTTTGAAATAAATGAAATGTGGCATAACTGAGAAAATACATACCACCGTGACATTACTACCAATATGAAAGCCTCTCTATTCACGTTTCATTAGGTCAAGGTTATTAGTGAGCTTCAAAGACTGTTTTAGCCACGGTTGGACTTTCCTGACTATACATAAAAATGAACTACATGACGATGCATATGATGTTAGATACCATCTCACCTTTAAAATCAATTGACCCTTAAAATCAATTGTTAAAAAAAAGATAAGAAAAGGAAAGGTTACTGTCTCACCTGGCTGGAGAAACACGATGTTCTGAGGATGCCCTGAACAGCTCAGACATTGTACAAAATAGATGACATTTCCAGTTATATATATATATATATATATATATATATATATACACGAATAGCAAATGCCAATTTTACTGTACCCTCCTATATTATGTCTTCCTTTAGACTTTTAAAATCTGAAATGGTTGAAACTTGTAGCTTTAGTAGAACATCTGAGAAGACATTAAAAAGGGGAAAGAAATCAAAGTCTCAGCGTGGGTCTCTGTCATAGTCATATACACGTTGGTAGTTTTGCTAAAAGATATAGTTTTCTTAGAAATGGCTTTCAAGCTGTGGAAGGTAATGGGCTCTGGGCAAGGCCAGATACCAAGGTGTACACAAGGGTCAGTGCATGCGACAAAACTTCAAAGCAAGCCATACCAGGAGAATAGCCCTGAAAAAATTGTGCAAAATAAAAAAAAAGGGAAGTTTTCTTTCAAAACAACATTGTTCTACTGAGATCCAACCTTCTGTGACCAGTGATAACAGGGATACGGTGGTGTGGGACTCACTGGTTCTGGTACACTTGGTTGATTGGCAGCGGATGTGGAGCTGTCCTTGGTGCTGATTTGTTTGGCTGAACTGGTGGTGGTTCTGAATGGACAGCTCCAGCCTCTCAAAGCCAGACGTTGCTGTTTAACTGCCTTTTAGCCTGTATCTATAAGAGGTAACACAGGCAGCATATGCAAATCTACTGATGTGTTTCATGCTGAATGAATTACAGGAGACACTTTTACTAGATTTTGATATTATCTAAGTTGCCAAACACTAAACAGGGAAGCTGAAAGTTGTAATACTCTAAAAAAAAAACAAAGAGAGTGAGAGTCAAAAGTTATAGTTTCTTATGAGATAGCAACCTCAATATGTCAAACCTCTTTCTTATCACTTAACATACCCATAAAAGACAGCTCAAACTGGTTTCTCCTAGTTTATCATCAGTATCATCAGACTGTTGCATTGGGTGGCTTGCTTGTTTGTTGGGTCCTGATATTGATTTCCACTCTTGTGGAATAAAATGTAATGTAATAAAAGCTTCAAGCCCAGGAACTATGTAATGAGTATACGATGATGCCTAAGCCCTTCTCATTGTCTGCTTGGGAGAAAAAGCACAGAAATTATCAGGTGATAAGAACAATGCAAGAGAAAACTTTGAGAAAGTTTAAGAAAGTCTTTTAGGTGCAGCTTAAAATAATTGAAGAGCTCACAGGGCATCAAATATTTTGAAACACTTTTTGTCATTTAGTATTAAAAGTAATTTAAATAGTCCAAATATCAAAAGTAATGCATTTAAAAAGCTTTTATCCAAAACTAAAACTATTAAAAAAGTAAAATATGTAAAATGTAAATATTAGATATTACGCAAAAATACTTTGAAAAT
The DNA here is from genome assembly GCA_032361145.1 of Enteromius fasciolatus. Classification (NCBI taxonomy): domain Eukaryota; kingdom Metazoa; phylum Chordata; class Actinopteri; order Cypriniformes; family Cyprinidae; genus Enteromius; species Enteromius fasciolatus. The sequence continues at coordinate 12,870,385 of JAUMHR010000049.1, forward strand.
AAAATAGGTTTAAAATAAAGTATTAAAATTATTCAAATTACAACAACAACAAAAAAAAAGATAAATACAACTGTCCCATTGTTCGACACTTTTGGACTGAAGTTAAGGGGCTCGTAGAAAAGTTCTTCAAAGTTAATCTTTCCTGGGACCCTTTAAAGTATCTATTGGACAAATTCCCGGGAATATCTGTCCCATGATCAGAAAACTTTGCTACATCTCCTACTAATGGCTGCAAGAAAAATGATAACAACTTAATGGTTGAAACCTGAACCACCTATGGTCTCACAGTGGATGCAAAAAATCACACAGTTATATTCAATGGAACAGTTGACAGCACAACAACAGCTGAAGACTCACATCTTTGAAAGAAGATGGAGACCAGTTCAAAGCCTTGTTAGATAGGCCACTTATGTCTCTTTTAAGTTTGTATTTTTGCTTGAAGTTTGTCTATTTATTTTCATTATTTTTATTTTTTTTTTTTTCTCAGATCTTTATTGTAACCATATATATCTTTAGTTGAGAGCTCGGGCCCAATCTCAGGACTGTGGTTATTGTTTGTATTTACGTTAACTGTTGTTAATAAAAGTAAAAAATAAAAAATATTAGAATTATTAGAATAAACTAATAAAAATGCCAAAATCACATAAAATTCTCTATTTGTGTGTATTTTTGTTCATACTTCTAAAATATTGTTTATTGACATACCTGCGTTTTGATTTGACTTTACTAATAAAGACTTCACTAATGCACGTCATATTGTGAGAACATTAAGATGTAATTTGCTCTCAAGTACACATAAATGCAAAAGGCTCCGGTGCAATTTGCAGTAAGCAGTCTGTCAAATGAAACTAAATTCTGGACTGTCATCAAGTAATTACTGCCTGCTGCAATTTAAAAAAATTTATTTCACGGGCTTGAGACATTTTTCATTTTTGCTTTTTATTAAGCAGCATCAAATCATGCAAATCTTGTCATAAAGAGCTCATAGATATTGCAGAGATTCATTAGCAAAAGCATTAACCCTTTCAGGGTACATTAGACATTAGGAATTCAAATTAGGAATTCAAATGAAGACATTATGCTTAAGGCAATGTACAGACCTTCTATTAAAGAAAAGTATCAAAGGTAGGTTTGCGAGAGTGCTTTTCAAACAAATTATTTACAGGATGTGGTCATCATAATCAATGATGCTGATGGCCTCATACATAACGTCCTTCGCAAACACATTTAACACCAAACAGTTCAGTTCAATTTTAAATGTTATTTATTGCTATGTTATTGTTACAGCTAATTCCATCAAAATCAGCAACAATGGTGTAAATGAAAATGAAAAAAAAAGAAGATTCAGATTAGCTTTGGTTCCATTGTGACTAAAATGGCAGACATTAGATATGTGGTGATGATTTTTTTGGATTCAAATTAATTTTCACAGCCATTTTTTTAAAGCTGATTACCCTGAATTATACATGCTGGAAGACATTTAACGCTCATTTGTAGTCAGATTTTTCTGAGCCCACCCAATAATTAACCAAATTCCCATAAATAATGTGCAGAAGAGGTCTTTAAATGAGAGCTCTTTGGTGGAAAGTACAAGGGTTCCCCACAGAGGGAGTTCTCTGTTCCTTGAGCAGAAAGCAGGGGGTGGGCAGCAGGGGGTCCCGGGTAAGGCTGGCAGGTCACATATGGGGCTGATAGGTTGACAAGAAGAGCCTCAAGCTGTTGGGGAATGAAGAGGGTGGTATTAAAAGGTGACTTTAACCTCCCACATGAGGTGACACTGGTATTCTCATTGTGTAGCTCACCATATTGCTTTGGAGAACAAAGGCAGACACAGTTGGATAGGTAGTGAAGAACCTCTGTTTTGTATTGAATATTTCATTTTTAATATAAATGGAAAGGTTGATGTGTAAGTGGAAAGAGCAACAGATAGGCTTTCAGTCGCTGTGTTAGTGGTGTGGAAGTTTGTTTGTTTGTTTGTTTGTTTTGTGGCTATTTCTGCAGGTTACGGTGTTAAATCAGTGACTATCTTTGTGAGTATATGTTCATTCAGCCAATTCTTTCAAAATGCTGATTCACTGAGAGTGAATTATGAACAAGCTATTAAATTATTTACTCAACCGATTCATTCAAACCCACAAATCATTTAGTAACAAAGTTGCAGAAGATCTGTTGCTTAATTTTTGTAACAGTATTCATTGACAGAAAAGATTTGTGGGTAATATAGCTTTTTGAACTCAAAGTCAGTTGAGCCAAATTAGTTATTAGTACGCCTTTAAAAAATCAATTGCAAATGTTTTCATGACAGTGTAAAATATTTAATGTGATTTACAAATAATTAAATACCATTGAATATCAAGATCCAGTAAAAGCTTCTTTGAGTGTTATTATGCACTGGGTTAAATGTAGTTGTAAACCAATTTCGAGAGAAAGCGCGGTCGAAATACAACCAGCTGTCAACAATCACATCCCAGCTGCTAACAATCAGCTATTATTTGTGTAACTATTTGTTGATGTTCCTCCTGAGTTAGCTAACCAGGCCACTAATTCCACTATAAATAAACCAGTTTCCTACCCTTCAGTATCTCGCTTTACATCCCCTCCACCTCCCTCTCTCCTCCGTTCTCTACTTCCTGGGGGGCACGCAGGGTTTGAGCCGGCCTCAAGCCAGCCTCAAGCCTCGCCCTACCTAGGGTTATCATTACTAGGGCTCGAGGTCCACCGAACCCCTGGCTCGCCCCCGACAGCACGCCAAACTCGCTTTATTATTATTGAGGAAGCGCAAACTCAATGAACTCAAAATGCATAAATATTACAATTATTGACAAACACTAAAATATTTTAAGAAGTTTCAAACCCTAATAAAAGGAAGCCTTGTTTGCTTGACAAGTTTAAAATGAACTCCAAACAAAAGATTCTGTAAGAATGCTTTGATCTCCCTGCGACAAAATTCAGAGAACTTCTGCCACAGCACAGAATAATAAAGTAATTTGCTTCTCCAATCTGCGAGAAAGATCTGGAGGAAAGGACATCTGCTCTGACTCTCGCACCCATTTCAAAGCCCCCCTTTTTCCCTTCTGAGTTTACAGCACCCAGTACCCCCAGGTCAATGAAGGGTGACTTGAGTGGTAGGGAGGAATGTAAAATTTGCAGTGTATGTATCTTCATAATTCATAATCATAACATATTCGTATTTAGTATCGTTTT
>JAUMHR010000049.1:12897189-12907707 GCA_032361145.1 Enteromius fasciolatus
TTAATTAAGCGCTGATACATTCACTATAAAGTGGTATTTTAAAGTAATAGTTTACCCAAAAGGAAAATTCTAAACTTTATTACATTATTTACAATATTTGTTTGTTCAACAATACAAAGTACAGTATCTGATTAAGGTTTGGAACAAATTGGGGCTGAGTAAATGACAGGTCTATTTTATTTAATTTTTGGGGGGGTGAAAAGTCACAGTAAGTTCACAGCACCGTCTATTTTATTCACATACAGAACTCCAGGAAAATCCTCACTTAATGAGAATGAAATGCATTCTACAACAGTATGGTGCCATTGAAAAGATTAAAATGGGTTTCTGTGCATGCGCAGATAAGTCATTCACTAACAGCTGGAAAGGCGTTTGCTAGGGTATTGTTTTCCCCCTACGATTCTCAGCCTTATGTCTCCGTTGCTGAATTCCATATATGAACCCATTATAGTTCAATTAACCTTCTACTGCCAAAAGCTATAAATATCTAGGAACAGGGAGAAACAACAGGGAGGGAGACTTGCAAATTGACAGGGTAATATTGGAAAAGAACTGGCCGTAAGATTTTTTATTTCACTGGGAACTGACTCACTCGAGTTTTATGTACATCATTCAAGGGAATGTGGCTTGCCAATTTTTTTTTGAAGACCAAAGGGGTAAAGGGTTGTAAGACTGAGAAACGAGCAGTAAAACCAGCTTGTTATAAAACATTCAGAACATACTGGTCACGTACTACCCCTCGCCCCTTGAAATAAAGTGGAAAGGTTACAAATTTTTCCCTAAGAAAGGGGACACCACTACTTATATACGTCATCATCCATTGTCACTAGCTCCTAACGTCAGAGGACATGCGCCGATGTAAGCCCTTCCTGTATCTAGCCCTTCCTCTTCCCCCTACCCCTCCAACCAAAGGAGAATTGAGACACCCCTACACGTGAATGCGCCAAACGGAGGGGTAGGGTTAAGGGGTAGAATTGGGATTGTGCCTTAGTTGCTTGATAAATTCAGCGATTTTTCACTGCACAGATTCACATGGGAATGACATTACTCGACATCCACTTTACAGTTGCTTTGTATTGTCCAGTATCTTTATTTTAATGGTCCTTTAGGCTATTTTAAATAAATTCAGTAACTTACTCAGAAAACTGATGTAAAACTTAAGATCAGCACTATTTTTCAATTTACATTTTTCATATATTCCACTTGAAGGATAAGAATAAATGGTATTGATACTTATATAACATATTCACTTTTAAGTATATATTTATTTGTCATGTGGCTCTTAAACTGTTGTGTTGTTTATGTTGTGAACATGTTATCTCTACAGTCAGTGTGACTTTGAAAGACCTCTTTGCGTTCTGGCTGAGTGTACGCGTTTATGTCTCACTCTGACACTCTGTCCTTGAGAACAAAGATGCTATCTTTGCCGGTGCCAGAATGCTAAGGTCAAACAGAACAGGCCATTAAAAAGCAGCCATCCCTAAATCAAAGTCTGCCAGATTGTATGATAACTCTTCCCTGGACACAGGCCCTGATTAAAACAAAGCAGCGTCATTAAAAATCAATTCCATAATTGTATATTAATGTTTAATGATTTTGGACCGTCATGCAGCACTATAAAGTTAATGTACCATCAAATTTGCCACAAGCAATGAAAGCGAAGGCAACAATAAACTGCGTGCGTTAATTTTGGATGAATTTGTATTTGCTCCTGAATAGAGTGGTAAATTCTAGTCGGTTTAATGGAAAGCTACCATTTCAGCTCTGGGCTCTTTATATCTCGTTTAAGCTAAGATGTCTGAACGGATCTAACTTTTTAGGTTAATAGCCAAAATAATTACCTGTTTTAATTAGCTCAAGTTTCACTCGTTCCCTGGTTCTTTTAAGGGGTTGTTAATTTGAATTTGGTCATACCATGACTTCCAGTGGAGAATAGATGTACAAATACTGGGTTTTAAGTCGAATGTGCGAAAGATGGCTTCAGGATTGCTATACATGAAAGAATATCCTGTGGTTTAAGGTGGTAGATCATGCAAAAATGAATATAAAGTATGAGTATAAAGTGGAAGTTAGAATGTGCAGCTAGATATAACTTGGATGCAATAAGACAACTTCAGCTAAACATTTACATTTTATTTCTGTGTCTGCATATAGTTTCAAGCCCTTGCGAGTCAAACTTGCTGCCTTCTATCAGATTAATCGTGCTTCATTTGTACAGCCATGTAACCTAAGTTTGCCAAAGCAGCTGCACGTGTACATTTGGACAATGAAAACGTATATACCAGTGGAAAAAAATATATTTTACTCAAAAGAAACAGTGAATGTTATGTGAGCTGGCTCTCGCATGCTATGCTGCTTAATTATAGCAAGCAGTAGGTTTGAAAAAAAAACAACAACAACAACAGCAGCAACAAAAAACTGCCTATTAAGAGCTTCTTCTTTCTTTTTCATATACAGTCTCGTCAGAAGAAGGCTATATTCTGTCCCTGGCAGTTCTTTTAGACTTTATATTCATTATAGGTTCATCAAAAAAATTAAATCACATGAATTATAAAATATCATTATATATCATTATTTAGCTTTGAATTTCTCTTGGAATATTTTCAAAATTACCCTAAATGCTGTCAAAGATAAATTGCTGTGATTTAGTAAATTGGTCATGTTCCGGTGAGTGAAAGGCTTACTTTATTTTTCATCCATTTGATGCTGTATACTTTCCGAGTAGTTCCCCACAAATTTTCTCAAAATGTAGCACTGCAGGAAATCTTTTTATGATGGCTGTTATTTGGTATGTTTATGGCCTAAAGGGGAAAGTATATCTACAGATTAATTAGGAATGATTTGTTGTTGTTTCTTTTAGTTAGTGACTAAAAAAGAGGTAGCAAACTTGTACATGTAAATTATGAAATGTTTATGTAAAATGACAACATGTCAACATGATACTTACACTATTTCAGATTTAAATTCTGACTGGAGACAATACAGTACTGTGTTTAGTGATAAAACTACCAGAGCTTAATGAGACATCGAGAGGGTGGTGACATATTGTTCTAGTAAATAGGATTGGCCGAGAGTCTATAACTCTCCCATTACGCCTTTTCTCTGCCACAGTGTTGTTTTGCGTGGAGTTTGGGGGCTGTATGTGGATCATTATTTGTTCCGTTTCACAGCTGCGAGCTCTCTTTCCCACCCACGGACAGAAATAGATGTCTTTTGAACCTGGCGTCTTGACGGTTCTGAGGTCTCATCTGTTAGTGTCTACCTGTGGTTGTTCATGCAATGGTAAACATCATCTGGCCTCTAAAATACGCCCTCACAAAACAAGTCATCAAGTCCCCGATGCAATATGTGTTCCACTAGAGAGGTGGCAGACACTTGTCTTTATTATAACTCTGTGCCACAGCAGTAAAATAAGACCCTTTCTCAGTTTTTATCAAGTATATCTGACCTTTAAATGAAAAGTGCATTTACTAAAGATACTGTAAACCATGATTGTTGTTGGTGCCTTTTAATAGAACTGAAATAAAGAAATTACAATTGTATTGAAAATCATTACCAAAAGTATGAAAACTACAACTGCGCAGTGGACCTGGGGTGGTGGTTTATGACCAAAGAAAAAAAAAGGTTAAAATAGTTTGTTTTTTTCTATATTTTTTAAGAGAGTTAAGTGAACTCTTTACATATGTCGGATGATTGATGTTATTGGCAGAAGTCAATGCTAGAAGATACTCCAATTTCCACAATAAAAGTATTTCTGATAACATGCAATAAAAGCAAAATGCTTCTGAAAACAGATACATTGCCACCTATATTATTAAACGCTGCGTGGAACAATGCTTAATATATAAAACAAAACAGGAGCGATGGGAGAATTTTGCATCTCAGCAGGGTGGTTTTGCTGGAAATAAAATCTTTAGACAGCTGCTGAAAATGCGGATCAGCCTGGTACAAACAATTCAAAATTGCTAAACTTACTCTTTGTCTTTCTCAACAATTTCAGTGACTGACAGTTTTGTCACCCAGGCAGCTCACTGATGACAACAGTAAGAGCTTGTCATTTTTGCAATTTGCAGCTCCTATTGCTGCCGTTTGTTTCTGCTTTGACATAAACAACAGCAGAAACACGGCAAATTGCAGACACTCTTATTTCAGTTATTGTTTTCGATTTCACTGCCTTTTTATTGTTGTCATCACAAAAGGTTTATTTCATTTCAAGACCTGAAAAGACATTGTGCTGCTGTGGCTTGTTTGAGTTTAGATGGTGATATGCCTTCCTTTGGGATTTAGTTTGAAATATTTTGTTAAAACTGTGGATCAATAGTTTACCATGTTCCCATAAATGAAAGAGATGATTCCTGGGACTCATTTCTACAGATGTGAAAACATCAAAAGATAGTTCATCTCAATCAAGAACATAAAACATAGCATAAAACTAGGACTTTGCATTTTTTCATATAACTTCATCCACTTTTATTGTGCTGTTTTCAACATTATAGAACCTTTAATCAGCAGATCTGAGCACACAGTATATACAATATGTTTCTCTTCACTGTTGTATGTGTCTTTCATTTGTAGTTTATAGTTGACTTTGTTTTGTCTTTATTGGTGCCATTTAAATACAAAGTGCAATCTATTGCACAGCATGGTGTTTGTCTTGCAAGGAGGGCAGTGCTCTGTCTTTTTAAAGTCAGGCCTTCATTTGCCACCAGCTGGAACAAAAAAAATGCTACAAAGTCACTGCAAAGGCATCTTCTTTCCCTGCAAAGCGAATGTGAGACTGATGTTGTTGAACCAAGACAACGCAAAGATGAAATATTCACAGACGCAAAAGAGAGTTCACTTTAAATCTCCTTTGAATGTAAATCATTCACAAAATGACTAATTCAAAGTCCTTGTCTTGTGCTAGGTTCGTACCCAAGAAAGCTTTTTAACAACAACAATAATAAACACTTAACTTACCAAAAATTTTATTAAAACTTCAACACATAGGCTAACTGGCAAAACTTGCCTTTTTTGCGCAACAACAAAACATTGCCTGATATCATTCATTATAGTTTCCACATGCAATGAACACTAGTTGCAGTAAAATACTAACAACCGTTTGCCTTTATAAGGCATAAATATGCTTAGAACAAATTGTAGATTAATTTGTGCACAATACTATGTTATGACCTCACCATAGTGCATTAAATAGCGTAAACTTGCTTGGTTGCTCAACTGTGGCCTGTTCCATGAAACAAGTTTACCAAATAAGCCAGGCTTATTTCAGTTAGTCTGACTTATTTTGAAAAAATCTACAATAAGCCTGACTAACCAAAATAAGCCTGGCTTGTACTCTAATCTTGTTTTATGGAACAGCGCTCTGGTGCAGTACTACACTCTCAACATAGAGCAAAATGTGGTACTCGTGAAAGACTTTGTTGGTGTTGGTGGTCACAACACTTGATGAAATAATTCAAACACATGTAACAAGTTAAAATGGTACATTTGCAGTAATTTTTTTTCCCGTTTGCTTCAGTTAAAATCAGTAAGGCTTATGATAGGGCTTAGGGCAAGTGCTACGTTATTTCAAGAGTTTGCGCTTCCTCATTTAATCATAAAAATGTAAGCGGATTTGGCGTGTTGTCCGGGGGGCAAGCCGGGTAGACGGCGGACTCCGAGCCCTAGTGATTTGAACCCTAGCGAGGGCAGAGCTTGGCGTCCGGCTCAGACCCTGCATGCCCCCCCCGTTAGGAAGGCGAAAGAACGGACGGAGAAGGGGCGGAGGAGGGATGCAAAAAAGACGAGATGCAGAAGGGGAGGAGGTCTATTTATAGTGGAAAGGATGGATATCATTGGCCGGTGAGTTGAGTAAATTGATTGGACAATGCGGTGCCGGCCACTGTTCATTTCGTGCACGCTCCTCTCGAAACTCGCTTGGTGAAACATCACTTCAAGAGTTCGCGTTTTCCTCATTTAATTATAAAAATGTGGCGTGCTGTCCGGGGGGTGAGCCGGGTGAATGGTGGACTCCGAGCCCTAGTGATTTGAACCCTAGCGAGGGCAGAGCTCGCAGTCCGGCTCGGACCCTGCATGCCCCCCAAAAAAGCATAGAGGAGGACAGCAGCCAAATATCCCCCCAAAGAATGCATGTGGCAAGGGTATTTGGGTGGACAACGCATTTAGTTTGGGGAGGGGGGGGGCAAGGCTTAATAAGCCTCTTGAGGCGGGAGCACTGGCGGAGGTTGCCGGGCCGGAATGGAGAACTGGCGACCTGTCGGTAGAACAGAAACATGAGTTAGTATGATGTAATAAAACAAAATGAGCAATGCAGACAATAAAATTGGGGTAAAGAAGGGCAAAATGGCCTCGGCTGAGGCGGGGAGGGTAATGGCCTCGTCAGAGGCGGGGAGGGTGGGCTGTGAAACAGGCCTTGGCTGAGAGGGGTGGAAAATACGGCCTTAGCAGAGGGAGAGCTCTAGTAACAATGGGCTACATTACACTAGAAGTTTCACGCAGCCTTGCTACCTGCGATTGAAATGGCAACCGTTGCTTGGTTCAGTGTCCGGGACGGGGAAAGGAGGAGGAAGCCTTTCATTTCTGCACTGCTTTAATACAACAACCAATGTAATAAAACCAGATTCATACTTAATCTGTTTCATGTAATATTAAACACACTTTTAGCAGCACTCTCTGGACATTTCACTTTTCACAAAGTGTGGGAACACTATCATTTGTAGAAATGTTGTTGAAAGTGCTGGGTTGTAAAACAATTTGACAGCTGCTGAAAATTTCTATTTTAACCATTTCAATCTAAAGTGGCCATTTATTGCACTTTGCCCATGCTTAATAATCTTTATGAAAGATGACAAACAAATTACATTTTAGTGAATTACATTTAGTTCAGTTCCAGCCTCAGCACCCACTCAATTAGTTCTGAATACTTTAATTAATTGAATTTATTAAATAGCTCTTCAGGTCTCTATAATTTGCTTTTGTTGCAATGCTAATTGATTTTCGAGATCCATAAGCTTTGAGTGGATTTGCCTTATCGTGGATTAGCTATGTGATACGCCTCTCTTTCCCAAATCATTTTGTGCGATTTTTGCACGGGTGGAATGAGAAAGGGTTGTGAAAAGTTAATTACATTTTATAGAGGCCAAAAATGGTCTTCCATATGAAGCTGAATTAGCAGACTAATGCTTTAAATGACTCTTTCTTTTTCAGTCTCACAGTAAGTCAGGATAGAATTAAACATTCAGTTTTAGCCTATGATAAATGAGCAGTGTTCTGTAATTCTCAACTTTTATTAAATAGATTAATCATTACTTCATTAAAGATGTATCCATTGGTTTGAGCAGCAGATTGAATAAGTAGCCTTCATGCAATCTCTTCCTCATATCAGTTCATCTCTTTCTATCCAAGTCAGTGAGATATTGAGTTAATAAAAGTTCCAGGCTTTTTTATGCCTTTAAGAATAACCTGAAGAAAATAGAGTCAATGGTCTGATCATATGCATCAGCAGTTCGTTAATTTAATTTCAGCTAGACTTGGTCAGACTCCCACGAGGGAAATAGTTGACATGAGAAAATTAGATCCAGGTTCAGCTGTGCTGCTCCCCAACAGTCTATATTTAACCTCAAAAACTAAAGAACCTGTGAGCAATCGTAAAAAGCTGTATTGCAATTCACTGGATCCCTACAGTGTGCACTGCTCATAAAGTCACGAAATATAGAGAGAGTTAATTTGCAAAAACAGATATCATTTTTAAAAATCGTGTTTTTTCATTGTGTATTCCAATTCATTTCAATCAAACTGCAGTTGGGTTATTTTGAGTAGGCTAAAAATAACTACAAAAAACAAAAACAAAAAATTATAACATAAAAAACATTGTTTTTGACATTTTTAATTAGTTATCTGTTTTTGCAAATGAACCCTTTATAACAGTTTACTGAAGAATTAAACGTAGAATTCTATACTTTCGCATATATAAAATAATTTGTGTGTATTTTAATAAAATATATGCTAGGCATATATGCTATAAATAAACAGCCCCCTTTTGTAGCAAATGATGTGAAACGTAAGACATTAGTGGATGGTTACGTATAAAAACAATGGTGCTGATATCTATGGGTCAATCCCTCTGATAAAATGTCTTATAAGTAGCAGGTTCTCTTAATAAGAAAACTTAAAGGTTGTGAGTCAAAAGCGCCAGACTGTCCTTGCAGAGGTAGAATTGCTCTACTTTATAGTCTCTGTGTACAGCCAGCATAGGTTACTCTCCAGGTTTTAGGAGACCGTCCTCTGTAAATGTGCTGAACACACTCTAATATTTGGGTTGTGAATACAACTTGACCACTGATTTCTAGTTATGTCCTTTTTTGGTATACATAAGTTTTACATTCACAATGGCAGCACATGCTGGCGATGGCCACACTACAGCGAGAATAATAGTTCTGCCTTCTTTCTTTGAATAAACATTTGGCCGGTGTTTGAAATATAAATCCACGCTGTGATGTAGTAAAGTGGGGGCATTATTAAACAAGCCATTTTAGTGGGGCGGGGACAAAGTCACAGCTTTTATACAGAATATCTCTTTGGTCTTGAAACTTTGGTCTTTGTGACTTCAGGGATCTTATGCACTAACAGCTTGCAACACTCCAAAGAAAAAAGAAAAACTTAAATTGCATCATATGACACATTTAATAGCTGAAAACGGTTCAGAATAGAGTAATCCATTTTGACCACATTTATGAGCCCAATCTCACAGCAATTCGTACATATTGTACGAGGTGGCTAATTTGTGCAAATTCGTATACACTCAAACTAATTAATGTGATTTTTTGTTAAAACATACATATATTACGAGTTGGCAATTTGCATGAATTTGCACAAATGGCCTACACCTAACCCCGCCCCTAAACCCACACATCACTGGGGTTTAGACAAGCTCATACAAATGTGTACAAATTAGCAGAAATTTGCCAGCTCGTAAAATATGTACAAATTGGTGGTGAGACTGTGTGAGCATTTACAGATAGCTTAGCAATATTACAGATGCTTTGCTCTCTCAATGCTTAAAAAAACCCACTGCCATTCCCACTGAGAGACTACTTATCTTAAGTTCTTATCTATGCATTAGCTTCATAAGTGTTTAGTCCAGGTCTGTTTAAAAAGAAAGCGTATATGTCATGGCTGTCAACTTTGAATGAGAGGAGATGTTGAAAGGTCCAAGTCTTAAATGCAGACAATCTAACACACCTAGTGTGAGGTGAGGAAAATGTGAAAGAGTTTAGGCTTTGGGAGTGATGGGCTTTGGCCGAATGAACGATGGGGGTCCAATCTCTCAAAAGCACTGAATCAAATCATTGCTTGCAGCTGCTGAACGAGATATGTGAAGTGTTTGTATGAGACAGAGAAAGAGTGTGTGAGAAAAGTGTGAGTGTGTTTTACACAGACTGTTCTTCTTGATAAAGTCCTCAGATGAAAAGAAGCTGAGCCTACCGAGGACTTCCATCTGTCTGCTTCTTATAATCTTAGTCACCACAAGGAATAAAAGAGAGATAGCTAGTGAGAACGGCATTACAGATAGAATGGGGAAAATAAAAATGTGGGAAAGGGTCGTGTGACATTTGGAAGGGGTTACATTTTTCTCGATTTCCGTCCACTTTTCTTTTTTTTCTGAAATGGGGAATTCATTTGGATTAAATATGTTAAACAAAAGGAAGAAACACGAACAGAATTAGTACTATGCACAAGTGCTTTAAACAAATAGAGAATTGTGAATAAGTCATAATCTATAATCAGCCTAATTGACACAGAACAGAGCCTGAATTTCACTGAAAATAATGACATTTACATTACAGCACTAGTTTAGCACATTTAGTGCCTGATTAAACTGTTTTGCGATTGGTTATTTAATAATACACAAATTTATCTATCTGAAATACATGTGAAAAAACTGTTGAGTGGAGCGCCTACATTTTTGCTTTCTGTTTTTCATCACTGACCATATCAATTTAGTGTCTTGAATACTGGACTAAATGATTGAGCACTTGCTCCTGTAGGCTATTTATTTCATAGCATCACCACATATAACTGACACACTGTATTTGTTGCATTCATTCTTAGGGGCAGTTCACACAAAACTCATTTTTGCATTAAACTGTGCTACATTTCAAAACATGCACTAGACAGACATATTTGATCCTTGCCGCTTGTATTTTTTGCTGCAGCATCATGTGCATGACACAGCATTCTAAAACATGGTGCTAAAAGTAGCTATACAATGTTTCCCACAGGATTTTGAGAGACTTGTGGCGGCAGACGACGTCACATTAATTAGCATACGTATGTGACGTCATTGCGTCAGTTTGTGTTTAGATTTTGTCGCATACTGTAATACAACTGAATGCCCAATACAGCTGTTCACATTATATTTTCTGTAGTCATACATAACAATTATAAATAGTAAACATTAAAACTACACAGGAATCACTCTCAGTGTACTCCTTAAAGCCTGATTTATTATTGCGACAT
>JAUMHR010000049.1:12914820-12936592 GCA_032361145.1 Enteromius fasciolatus
GGGGGGGGGGGGAGAACTGAAGTCAGCTGTAGTAAAGGCCTAGCAAAACATCACAAAGGAGGAGTCTTTGGTGATGCCCATGAGTTCCAGACTTAAGGCAGTCATTGTCTTAATTGAAAAGAATTTTCAAGCTAAATAGAAATGAACATTTTATTTATGATTGTATTTATTTGTCTAATTATATCTGAGCCCATAAAAATGGGGGTAGGTGTTATGAAAATGCTAATCATAAATGAATGAATAAATGAAAGCATTTTATGTTATAATTTTGTTCAACACCTTGAATTAAAGCTTAAAATCTGCACTTCAGTTTCATCTTGATTGTTTCATTTTAATTTATTGTGGTGGCATACAGAGCAAAAATTATAAAAATAAATACATAAAGATCTACGGCCCTAACTATAAATATATAGTATGATTGTAGTTTTTAAGTTTAAAACCATATTTTGTATGCTCTTGCTTCCTCTCATATGGTATCTTTATCTCATATTATACAATTCCTCCAAAAATACATGCTTGTAATGATATAGGCTTCTTTAGTCCTACTTTCCACCCATAACATGAGAGCCTTTAAAATTACATGGGGAAATTATGGGCTAAATGGATTCTTAAGAGGGTTCTCTAAGTACTAAGATGGACTAAGGTCTTGTCCTGTCACCTTCAGTGTCTAGCATTCGCTGATGGACTCTATTTTTGGGTTCAAGTTGCACCACTTTACTCAAATTATTATTCTGCAAGTGAGCTCTAACAATTTCAGTGAGAAGCTATTTCCCCAACTTAAAAATTCAAGGATTGCGTGACATTTTCACATTGCAGTTTAGTTTTTGTTTGGCAGTGTTTTCAAAAGATTGCTAATGCCCTGTTTTGGTAGAAGCACCAGAAATCCTATTAGAAGAGTAGAATTCTTCATCATTCTTGGCTTTTCCAGGATATCCCTTTAGGATTATTGTAAATCAGATGTGATTTCTTTTAAATCCACTGTCAATCCCAAACTTTTATCGCAAATCAGGAGGTAACACAAACTTTGAAGGGATAATCTAACCAGGCGTGTGTCATCTAATATGAATGCTATGAAACAAAAAAGTTGAAAAATATTTAAGAAAAAGCATAAGATCTGAATCCCACTCCCCAATCCACAATGTAGTGTAGAAAGCAACATTTATTTCACTACAGAAATAATAAATGAACGTTAGGTATTTGGTAATGCACTCTATTCATCTTTTTGAATGTTCCTAATGGCACGAAACACACTGCATGAAATTCAAAAGGAAGCTCAATTTAATATCAATCAATCAATCAAGAGCTACTGTTCAGTGACTTTTGTAAGAGCAGAAGGAAGTCGTTGATGAAGAGCAAACAGCATATTAAGGGAGAGAGAGACCAGCATACCTCTCTACGCATGGGTAAAACCGCCTGAGCAAACGTGTTTGTGTGTCTCTGTGTGTGGGTGTAAAGTTTCTGATTTGCACTGAATGTCTCATCAGTTCCTGGGTTACAGCTGCTGTTATAGCTATTAATCACATTATGCATGCCTAATGACGTAGAAATAACTCAAATCAAAGAAATGACCACTGTGGAGCTACTAACAAAATAACACCTCATTTACTTGTATTTATTCATGCAATTTCATCCCACAATCTGATGGCGAGTCAAAAGGGAGGCAGAGAAAATTGGACATCTTTCATCAACCAAAACAAAAAGTGCAGAACGGGGAAAAAAACATAAAAGAAAATGTCTTTAAAAGTTGTTTTCAAAGTTTAAATGCAGTCTAACTGTTTAACTTCATGCCCAATATAGAAAATTGTACATTACTACTTACGTCACTATTAACTTGGATGGGTTACCATAGTTAACCACACATCACATCAATAAAGGCAAAGAAACTTGCCACCATTTTGATATCTTTGCCCCACACATACGTAGACTACACGACCCAGGCAACGATTAGTTCTTTGCAGCTTTGCCAATTTATCTATTTTGTAGCTAGATTTAGGGACTTCACCACCCCAACTGAGACTTTTTTCAAAAGTTTAGGGACAAATGTAGCAACCTCTTGGACAAACCTTATCCAATTCTCATCTTACCCACTGATCTATATTCATATTTGTATAGGCTAAATTAGTGAATTTGGCATTGGCAATGATGTCATCTAGTGACATTTAGCTACCAGTTTTAGCTACTTTCAATTGAAAGCAATTGGCAATACTGGTTCTTTGAAACAAAGCAGAAAATCAGAAATCTCTGACAGAAAACTGCTGTTGCATTCTGTTTATGACTTACTGACACAAAGTTCAAATGATTTTGAATTTATTCACTTTATCATGTCCAGTGTAGGCCTTTTGCTTTTTGAGTTCTCTCCAGTGCTGGAAAGCTGATACTATATTTACACTGGTCCTACTTCATGCCTTATTCGTTCTCCAGACATTCCTTTTTTGTATTTTACCTTTTTGTTGCTCCGCTTGGCTCTCTCCTCCACATCATTCGTAGACACGCCCCTTGCTGCTGATTGGCTACAAGATTGATTCGGTATTTGGCCCTGACTCTGTTTTCTAAAGCATTTTTGAAAAATCGCTTACCCCGCCTTTAAAGGAGATATCAGAAGTTCATTTTCCACATGTCGGTATGTTTGTCTATAACATAGGCTACTTTGGTTAAAATTCCTCAATGATTGTGTAAAACAACACTCTAACAACAGCTAGCTGGATGACAGAGTTTCAGACCATAATGAAATCAACACAATCTCACTCCAACTCCAGCTTGATCAAAACCTTATTGCGTTGCTTTTTGAAGCTCAAGGTACCCCGTTTTAGTCACTTTTCAATGCGAAGGGTCCTCCATTGTTTTAAATAGGAAACTCTTAGCATCAATACACTGACGCAATATTTTTTTAATCTTATCGTCATAGTTAAAAGATATATTTTGTAAAAACAATGGCATTATTGCATATATGTAGAGGTGTGATTTTTCAATGTAAACAATCAAAACTGTTTTATTTCAATTATATTATTTACAATTTTATGAGCATGTAACCCAACCCCTTCCCTTTAAACCTACCATCTGATAATAAAACTCAAGATATAGCAGGCAGATACTACCACCGTCATCATTTATTTGAAAGATATTAACATTCAAAGTCTTTTGAGTCAAAATGATTTGTGATCGCTGTATCCGTCTTCCATGTACTTTCTGTGCGCTGTGAATGCCGCTACAAGAATCCTTACGGTAACGTTGGTTATGAAATGCCATTGGCTCTTGGGTGTCTCGTGAACGATTGCGTCATGCTACCGGACGGGAGTATGTTTTCTGAATGAGATGACAGCATGTGAACGGAGCCAGATCATTTTTAGTGATTAAAACCTTGTGTTTTACTCTCTTCTTCACATAAAGACTTCAGAAAACTTGGAATGTGACACGACTTGCTTGTTTGTAATGTATGTATACTGGTTGTTCATGATTAGTTTGTGCAATACCTGTGACTGCATTTGCCTGTGTGTGTTTTAGATTGTTCAGAGGTAGATAGGTTTAGGGTAGGGGTGGTGTTTGGTGCTCCAATAAAAGTAAAAAACATTATATAATAAATTTATATATGCATGCAAACCATTACATTAAGCAAAACAACTGAAAGCAATGGAGGAGCCTTTGCATCGAAGAGTGACTAAAAAGGGGTACCTTGATCTTCAAAAAGGTCTTGACCAAGCATCTAAATGTGACAATTAGGAGTGAGACTGTGTTGATGAAATAGCTGTGTGACTCATTTTTATCCGATGTCCCCTTTCTACACTCTGGCTACATCCTTTAGAAAAACAATAAAAAGCAGCACAGTCGCACATAAAAATGTGAGACTTACCCATTTAGTGCAGCAGAATGGATGCAAATTCATGAGGATTTTACAACTGTCCAGCCAGTAAAAAATGCAAGGTAAATAAAGCTGCCCAGCTGTGAGAACCTGAGAACAATTTAAAGGCACATTTACCTTGTATACCATAGCAAACATAATGGCCCGGTTTCACAGACAGGGCTTAGCCTAAACCAGGATTAGGCCATAGTTCAATTAGGACATTTAATTATTTTTTATAAACATACCTTAGAAAAAGGCATTACTGGCGTGCATCTTAAGACAAAACAAAGGCACTGACATGTTTTAAGATCAGTCAGTACAGGTTTCTTTTAGTTGAAATAGCTCAGATTTACATTTTAGTCTAGTACTAGGGTTAAGCCTTGTCTGTGAAACTGGGGGAATATGTCTCTGAGCATCATTTTATTCATATTTTTTTTATAAATATTGTTGTGTAGTCCAGTGATGTCTCCAGCAATAGTAAATTTAGCTTCCTCATTTTAGAAGTATGTGACAGATATTGATGTGGTATTTGCCCTGCCCCTCTTCCACTGTGATTGGATGACTGGGTAAAAAAAATACAGTGATTGACTCAGTACATTTTATATAGTGTTTCATATTTGATTAGCAAATCAGCATACATTACATCACTGGTAGAGTTCCTACAGGGCCTACTCTGAAGTAGAAGCTTTAGTTATCCCAAATTGACTTCCTAGAAAAACATTTGCAATTCTTGTGGTGCGAACATGATCAATGGTTCTACAAACTTTGAAAAGGTTCCTACAGTGCGAAACCTTTACCTCATCTAACAGACATCAGAGCTTCTGTTTAACTGGCAGTGGTGTCCTGGGAATTGCACCAGTGATTTCAGAGGTGTAGGATTTATTTAAGGTGGTTTCATTGTTTGGTATTAGCGCTAGGTCATTGTCAGCCACCTTTGCCATATCAGCTTAATTAAATCAATAAATCACCTCTTGGGGTTCCTAATTCAAGATAATTCTAGACCACTAATGCAACACTAACTTTACGAATATACCAGGGAGGGTGCGAAAGAGTGCGTCATTTCAGCCCCACCCATTCAGAGCCCACTGAAATGTTTCGGCTACAAACTGTAAACAGGATTTATGTATTTTAATTAAGCATTTTCAGAATTACGTTTATTTACGAGTGCAGAGGCAGTGCTGAAGGAATTGGTAAGTTTCTTTGTTCTTACAAGGACACAATCCTCGCGCGCGGAGGCGCCAAGTCGCGCATGGCAACACATCACATTCAAATCTGGGCGCCACTGATTTGTACAGCTGATTTCTGGATTAGGTGACTGAAAAAAATCCATATTTGGACTGGGTGTGGAGGTGTGGAGAGAGAGAAGAAATGAGAGTGGAAATCCGGAAAAATACCGCACAGTATAGACAGACAGATAGGCTATAGACAGCGATATATTGTATATCTTTAATGAGGTGAAACTGAGGCTAACACGTCACATTTAATTAAGGCCTGTCAGAGTCACTTCGCTGCAACTTTAGTCTCTTCCGTGGCATTAATGGAAAATGCCATATTAGATAACTATATAACTTAGTGACTACTGAGATTTGGTGATGGGTGAATTGAGAAAGACATCGCCATTGTCCTTCACAATAAAATATTCATAAAATTGCTGTCCCGTCACTTTTACGGCTGTACTCTGACTGTATATGGCATCAGTGGGAATATATCAGTACGTCACATAAATGAAAAGACGCTCGCTCTCTATCCAAAGAAATAAATGACGTGCTGTTTGGAGGACTGAACTGCCTTTGTTGCTATGGCCAGAGGGACCCCTGCTGGAAAGAAATAAAAATAATTCTTTAAATTTTGTTTAAATGTTTGTTTTGTTTAAGCGCATTGCAATTATTTTTATCCATTTGGTCTCCACGATGAAGGATAAACAAGAACCCACACACAGTGTTATACAATGTACCATTTTGTGTCGTGTGTATGCCTACATAGTGGACACACTGTGCAGTGTTCCACAGTGCTTTTGAAGGCTCATAAACTCAGACTGCTTAATATTTACGTGCTGTAGTTTTTATTTCACTGCAGTCGTAATAATTGATTGCTTTTATATGCACATTTTATATTTGCATTCCAGTGTCCCTAACAAAGCAACATAAAACTTTGTACAAATCACTTTAACTGCAAATATCAGGACATGTAGCTGAGTACACAGTGCTTACTAAGCAAGGCCTTACCAGGAAGAGGGACTAAATAAATGCTGTGCTGGAAACTGCTGTGTATACTTAGATGAGTCCCAAATGCCACTGTACATCTGCATACAAACCTAAATGTGTCCCTCGAGATGGTCCTTACTGCAGAACACAAGATTTATGGGCAAGGTTGGATACAGATCTAACTCCTTCCAACTTATATATACCTAAATCTAACCTTCTCTACCCCCTTATCCCTAAAACCACTCATCTCCACCACCCAGATGGGGAACCAACCACTAGTGAGGGGCTACTGGTTGTATGAGTCGATAATACGAGATCTTGAAGACTTCTTGTCTAATGAGTGTTGTTAAGGTGTTAACAGTTCCCACAGGGTAAGACATGAGAATGAATAAGTTTGATGATTAATATGGTGGGAACTCAAAACCCCCAAATGTTGACTATCTGCATGAAGTCTGGACAGCTCTGACCAAGACATTAAATGTCACTATAAAATCAATGGCATCTGCTGATTTCAGCAGGATCTCGCTGTTTTGTGTGTGATACGGACTAGAAAGTCAGTTTGCAGACTTTACTCATTCCTTGAGAACAATTGTGATATGGAATATGGATTTTAGCTTTAAGCTTCCCGGTGACACTTTTCACATGGCTCAGTTGAACGTTTAAGGCACTACTCACTGTAAATCTGCTTAGAAACCATATGTATTGGAAAAGTGCTATATACATAGTTTGGCATTGAATCAATGGACAGTAATCGCATCAAAAATCCTTCATTCCTGTGCTCAGATAACGTCAGCCACTGTAATACCAAGTTTAACCAAAGGAGGGCAACACAAACACAATGTTGCACTCATGCCACTGCAGGTTCCTTTAATGCCATGTATGCCTTAGTTTATAATAAATAATGCCTTTTCTTAATAATCTCTTGATTAATGGGATGGCAGCCAATAAAAGATCTGCAGATTATCCAGTTACTGAATTCAGTTAAATCAGGAGCATTTCATGATTATGAGTTATTAACTAAAAACTCACATATTGTTTGGAAATGCCAGATAATAAAAAAAAAAAAATCAAGCCTGTAAATTGGATATCAAATGTAAGGAAAGTATATGAGAATTTCCATTTAATATATTTTTAGTTACTATCAGCTGTAAAATCGAATTGCTAAAAATTGCTCTAATATCAAGATATCAAATTATATTGTAATATTATATATGTGAACTGTATAAAGTTATGTAAAAAAATATATATATAATCATATATTGTCATTATCACACATATACACATTATTAGGATCCGCAAATGATTAGAAAAGTAAAGGCTTGTGAGCCCTGAATAAAGCATTACCTCCACACTGCTCTGTTCGCAAATGAGGGTTGAATGGCTCTAACAGGATGTGCACATTTTAATGGAATCTGATGTTTCTCTTGTTGAACTAATGAACTGATTTGTCAGAGGCTAATAATGCCAATGCGTTTCACTTTCTAGGCCCTAAGAGTAGCTTTCAGTCAGCTTGTTTGTTTATTTATCTTTTCTCATACCACTGAATAGATCTGTATTTGGAGCTCAGAAATGAAGCAGGCCTAGAGGCTTCTGAGCCAATCTAGTTTTTTCTGTCATTGTTATGGTCTCTCATAAAGGAGCTCTTGGATGCGACTTGCCTGAGGGCGTTCAGAGAGAAAGCTAATGAAAAACTTGAGTGGAGCGGACTAAACATCACAGACTCTGTGCAAAGAACATACACTACAGACTTACAAGGGAACAGCTTGTTTCTGAACTGGCAGGGAACACAAGTCTTTTTTTGGTACATCAGAACAGAATAAATTATTCTTGCATACAGACATCCTTGTATGGTGCTTAATATGGGATTGTGATGGTTCTAGTTTTGTTAATGAAAGAATATTAAGATAAAAGTGCTTCAGGAGCAATTACAACATGTAGGCAATTTTCATCTTTTTGTCCAGAAGTCAGGTTTTGCATATGCTTGTCAACCTGTTTTTTGTGTCCTTTCTGTGGTTGTGTGTGTGCTTTGAGCAGAAGGCTTGCACAGGCTAGGACAGCAGTGTACTCTCACAGGGCTCCAGAGTGGGCAGGGGTCACAGATGGGCAGCTGTCATGTACACTCAACCTTATCAGAGCCGCAAATGCTTCCTGCAACCAACCATCCAGAGAATTAGCACCGAAGAGACTTCATTTACTTTCCAGAACAAATACTAGAGTAACATGTAGATTTTTGTTATTCAGAACTAACAGTCTGTATGTTTCTTGCAGTATGTTTTTTACTCACAACACAGAGTCAGTATTTGGGATTGATACGTGTATTTTCTAAGTGATTCTCAAACTGTCCTGTTCACACTTACTGAAGTTGTGACTGAAATAATGTAAGTCACCTTGTTTGTTTTCGTGCTAGTCATAAAATTTGCCTACCTCATCATGGCATAAACTTTTAGCAAGGCATGAAATAGGTAAAAACAAGTACATATCCCTGCAGTTTCGATTAATAAAGCGTAGTTTTTAACAATTTGAAGAATATCATGTTATGACTTCAATTCCATATTAATATGCTGGGAGATGCTTTTGAACATTAGCACATAGCCAGCTTCATATAGGTTTTCATAGAGAGTAGATTTGTTTCAGCAGGGTAATGCTGCATTCAAATGCTTGTTTCCTGGATGGTACTGAGAATCCAGACTTGTCGCCATTTGGCTTTTCACTATATTTGGGACTTTCACAACAGGTACAAAACAGCGTAGTTGTGTCCACCATAGTTGATCACGCTATGTTTTTATTTGTGCAAGTGACCCGAGTAATCTAGGGTGAGCGTGATTTTACCAAGTACAAGATGTTCCTGGATCAACATTCCAATCAACCAATCAGAAGTCCTGATCAAAATACTGATTTTGGCCTACAAAAATACATCACCCATGCAGAATGTTATACCTGAGGCAACATACAGAGGATAACTAATGACTGCATTGTACTGTAATGTGACAGACAACCACTTGTCCATAAAACTTTAGATATACTACATACTAAAGTATATTAGCTTATTTCTACAGAGAAATTAAATCCAAAATCAAATGATAAGTTGCTGCAATGAAAACAATGAATGTGTCTTTACAGTGTATGCTACAGAAGTGGTCACACTTTATATTAGGTGGACTTAACTACTTATTCTGGTCATATTTGATTGCAAAACACTGTTGCTGCTATTGATGTGGGATTGGGTAAGGTTAGGGACAGGTTTAGTGGTCTAGGTAGGTTTAAGGGTGGGTTAAGGTGTAAGGGATGGGTAAACAGTGTAATTGTAAATGTAATTACAGAAATTAATTACAGATTAAATCACTTTTTTTTTTGGGTTGCCATTGACTTGCATTGTTTTTTTTTCCTATACTTTGGAAGTCAATGGTGACTCAAAACTATTCCTTAAGAGCAAACTTCCACTTAAGTAATAATGTTTGCCATATATTTATACATTCAGCACAGATTAAATATTCATAGTGATAAAGAGGCTTTTGCTCAATAGTCCATGTATTGCCAGTAAGGACAAAAGCATGCTTTGTGATCTGCAGGTAAATCAACATCTTCTCTGAGATGTGAAAGCTAAGACCTACAACAGGTGTTGTTTTGATGAGTCATGTGGGCATAAATTGCATGTAAGGCCAAAACATTAGCTGTTTCACTGAGATTTAATCACTCAAGGTTTAAGAGGAAGTCATCGCCTTTATTATTCGTATTTTACTCAGAAAAAAAGGGGAAGATGATGAGTTTCCTATTTAGTGTCCACATGTAAATTCCACCTTAAGCAAAATACAGATTCTACGCTTTTGTTATCAGAGCGATTTTGTTAAAATCCTTGCTAGAGCATGTTACATAACTCAAAAAAGTACTGCTGGTCATTGATGTTTCTTAACTCAAAGGGTTTGCCTCAAGAGGGAACAAGAATGATAAATGTGATTTAGCTTTTTCATTGATCCAACCCGCTTTTCAGCCATTTGAAAGAACGGTCAAACGTTATTCTGCAGTGAAAGGCAGTTTTCTCTCACAACACAACAGAAATGTTGCAGGGCCAAGTGAAAGCAATTCACTTTTTGCATGACTATTTTTTGCTCAGAAATAGTCATTTGAACGAAATGGCATACTTGGTTACTGCACAGTCAACACAGTCTCACGACCAACAGGTCCCAAATTTGTAGGACCTCACTGTGAATAATGATATTTTTGGCGGTTACAAGTGGAAAAAGCAAAATGTAGCAGGTAATCTGGGCATTCCAAGCATACACAAAATCCACATACTATTCACATTATACAGCATACTGCAATAGGAGTAGGAGTTGTATGGTAGTATGCCATTCCTAACACAGCTTCTGTAGTGATTTCAGTGTAGCATTATATTAGGACGTTCTGGCAAATATATAGGTCATCTGGGTATTTCATGCATACAAAAGAAAAATTGCATGTATGCACAGCATACGTACATACTGGATACTGGAGAAATAGTAAGAGTATGGCTTTTCAAACACAACCTATAGTTCCGTATCTTTCACCATTTACACTTTGGACATGAACAATACCAATCTGTGTGGCTTGTAAAGGTTATTGTTCTTGAAATTGGAATTTGCTGGAACAGTCTGACTCTACTGTAACAGTCATAGGCTATAAATACGACATAGGCTCACTGAGGAAGGACTTAAACGCATCATTCGCGTCCTCTTACGCCACAAACCATCTGATGGAAGTGTATTGATTCAGCTCTCTCGCAAGTGCCTTTATTGAATCATCTGGAGAAGTTCTGCGATTGATCGACTGCAAAAGTCACCATTCCCAGTGATAGCATCACATGATTTAACTCACTATATGGTTTAGCTCAGTTGTTCATACATGATAAGCTAGTAAGGTTCACTGCATTTTTTTATATCACTACATTTGTTGGTAATATCTAAAAAAAATCGTATGCATGCCACTAAAAATTAAGGATGGCTAGCATGGAGTTTTGACTTTGTTTTATGAGGCAGATTAGGGAGAAGAGGAGGCCAGTTCAGAAGATGCCTCCTAGGAATTTCTATTATTTACAGTCTGCCTTCCTGTGGACTCAATGTGAGTTGACAGCAACCATAAGAAGCTCATGAATAAAAGCAAGAGAGAAAATCTGATTGTGGATTTCAAGTTGCCACTGGCCTTGGGTGTGTGTGTGGTTTTTGGGGGGGTTGGGGGTGTAAAAGGAGAGAAGTTCAGTTAATATCACATAAAGCAAGGCCCATGTCCCTGAATTTCCCATTTTTCTCCATTTCTTGAAAGCTTGATACCTAAAACCTTGTCAGTAGACATGCATAAATGAGCTTGCTAAATCCAAACCACATTAATTCAGTGAGTTTCCTCCACCACTGGTAAAACTATGTTGTACAGAAAATGAATATACATGTGTTGTCTTCGAGAATGAGACCATGAAATAATTTATTTTGCACTTTATAATAATAATAACATATGACAAATTACACTATCAGCATAACAATTAAGGTAAAAGTGTTGTGCTGCTCAAGTCTATTAAAAAAAATTATTGTGTGGCATCTCACATTTTTAAAAGCAATGGCTTGATGGTTGGTGCCTTATGCCTGTCACTCATTGGAAAATATCTGTTATTTTGGACTGATAAACTCCTCATCTGGCACTTGGAAAAAAAGTGCACAATTTAAAGGTCATTTCAGGTGACTGACATCACAGGGCTTACTGATATTTTGTGAAAATTGTATTTCAACAGTAAAAAGACAGAAACGTGTGGCCAACAGTATAAGTCAGACAATGTTATGATAATTTACCTTAAAAGTGGGTAATGTCACATTTTTTTTTAATTGACCTGTAAATAGTAGGCTACCATCTTAAGAATTTAAATCTAGATGTGCATATCATTTTATATAAATTTAAAACATTCTATATATTTATAATGTAAATAATTGGACCACACTGTATACATTACAGCTAATTTAACAAACATTTGACATCTGGCTAACTACGCAATCTCTGCAGCAACACTGGACTAAGTGCCTTGTGACATTGGTAGTGGTAAGCTCAGTATCCCTAAGCACTTGTCATAATCTCATTATGATTCTATATTGTCAATCCCTGTGCCTCCAAAGTGTCTTAACAAGCAGCAGATATTAATACCTCATTATATCTTTGCATGCACACCAGTGGAACTGAGAATGCTATATCACAGGATCTCGCCTGAGGTAGGGATTATAGACTGGAAACATCACTATACATCACTATACCCGGATTGTAACTCAACATGACATATGGTCTATGCAAATCAAATGTTAAAAAATTCATGCATAACCAATCTGGACTACTTTCAGGTTTTGTAAATGTGCATATTCAGAAGAAATTAAAACATGAATTTATTATGACATGCTTATTCTCTAATGATTATAGCATTCTAGCTGTTGTGCTCTTATATTAAGTTATTAACTTAAATAAATTATCTAATCATAGCAAGTTAATGAATTAGTTTTATTAACGCAAACCTCTTATTCATATTAACATAACAAAGTACTGCATACATTTTTTATGTAAATATTACATCAAAAATCTGTGCTTTTAAGATTGTAGTGTATAAATCAACGTGAAACACGGTTCACAGCCTATTTATTTTTCGCAATCAGATGTAGGCTATTTCAGTTTCAAGCATCATGAAAAGTGGGTTTTTTATACAGCACCCAGACGAGCATTTAGAGAAAAAAAAAGGACGTATATCATTTTACTTGAGAAACTCATGCACAATGAGACCAGGAATGTGCATTAGGAAAGTAAATAAATAAATATTCGGTTTTAAATTGATGTTGACTGTGGAGCCCTCATGCCTCGATGATGTAATTTAGTTGGCATTATTTTCAGAAGCCTGCCGTCCAAGAGCCTTTCCGTTTGTCTAGTTATTGATATTTCTGCCTAGTAAAGTTTAAGAGGAAAACGTTCCCAGAGACAATGACTTATGCAGGCACACCGTGACTGAATGTTCTTGTCAGTCTTACAACAACAACCCTGGACGGAACTAGAGGTGAGCTGCTTGTGCAACGCTGGGATAAAATCATCTGTAAATTACATTAAAGCTGCTCTGCTGAAGGCTCAGTGCCATAAAACACATTTTTCAAAATGACAAAACCTCTTAAGTGTGTGTGTAAGAGTAGGCTATGCGTGTAAGGCTTTTGTTATAGTTATAAACATTGATTGCACACAAGAAATTGAATTACATTGCAACAAGACACAAACAGGGCTGGGAAAGTTATTGCTACCAACAAACAGCATACAGTGTTATACAAAATTATTCACAGTATATTGTTCAATTAATAGTCCTGCAGCTCGCAGTTCTCATTTTTTCTACACCTCTGAATTACTGTCGCTTTTTAAAAAGGAAAAAAAAAATTCTCGCAGAATAGCCCAATCAGCCATGCTTACACGTGTCATTTAGTGTGACAAAGCTGTATTTGGTGTAATGATTCTTGAACACCATGTAAATTAGACATATTATGTGCTCAATATGGCAATAAATTAGATTACCACATGTATCTTGTTCTACTTCATTCAGATAAAAATAAGATATTTTTTAATGAAATCTGTTGACGTCCTTGTTCAGTGAAACATCACTGTTGTAATTAATCAGCATGATGCACTGTCTTTCAAGTTAATTGGATCATGTTATTTTATTATACTTAATTTTAGAGATCAATGTTACTGCTTTTATGTTTTTTTATTGTACAGCCTTGCTTTAGAGAGCTCTCCGTTTGCGTTGTAAATATTTCATGAAGTCATTGCAACAGTGACCAAAACTCTAATTGTGAAACAATATACAAGAAGTACATGTTATGTGTAGCCTCCGGTGTCCCAGCAGCAAAGCATCATGGATGTGGGCCTGTTTTTTTCTTCAAGTCCCTCAGGGGAACTCTGACAAGTGTGCTGTGGATACTTTATGTATTTTGGTATTTTGTAGCACATGCAATTCAAAAGGCATACAAAGAGAGGGGCTGTTGTTTCAGATGTCCAATTAAAAAAAAAGGAAGACAGACTATATACACTGTATTACCGTTTATGCTTTTGTTAGTTCAGAAAAAAAAAAATACAAAACTGCTTCTGATCATGGTTTTAAGATCATGCTGGCATACATCAAAACAAAAATGCAGGATATCAAAATAAATCTGCAGGACAATGATGAGACTTCACTGTCCAAGGGTTGACCTTAATTTGTCCAGACTGAACCAAAATGTTTCATCTATGTATATGAAAGCACTCATATCCTCAGTGCACTCTAGAGTTGGTTAGAAGACTGCTTAAACATTCATGGATTTTCCTCATTTAATAAATATATAATTCATATCATTTATTTTTAAGGGCACTGACTGCTTATGGACATTTTTCTTCTTTAGGACCCTCAAGAAGATAGTGATGTTTTATGTTAATGTAGAGAAAGATTCGCTGACATTCTGACCTAACTGTAGCGATTTAATATGTTTGGATGGAAAGTTCATGTTGGATTTTGTTAAAAGTTTTATTCAATTTATCAAAAAAAGTTATGAAACATGTTGTTGTAAAAAGAATACTCTTAGGTTCTTTTGTCATAGAGTTCCATAAAGAACCTTTAACATCCTTGGAACCTTTCAGTTGCACTAAAGGTTTTTTATAGTGAATCTTTAGGTTAATAAAGTGTTCTTCATACTAAGAACTGAAAGATTCATTGGGGAACTCAAAATCGTGCTGATATGAAGCCGTTGGATAACAAGAAGTCTCAATTATCTGCTCTCTGTCTTCTTGCGCTATCCATCTCAGATTGTCCTATACCTCCTTATGTAGGAAGAGGCTTCAGCAGTGCCAAACTCAAACAGGATGTCCATAATGACAAAGTGAGGAGCTAGTTGTCATCAGCAGGTGCTCCTGCTCCTCCACTTGGCTAACGCTCTAAAAAAGGAC
Organism: Enteromius fasciolatus; assembly: GCA_032361145.1. Classification (NCBI taxonomy): domain Eukaryota; kingdom Metazoa; phylum Chordata; class Actinopteri; order Cypriniformes; family Cyprinidae; genus Enteromius; species Enteromius fasciolatus. The sequence goes on from JAUMHR010000049.1 coordinate 12,929,815, forward strand.
AATTAGCTGCACCCTGCTTTGAATCTCATTATCGTGGGTCTGGCAGACGCCATGGCAGCAGCAGCCTGTGCAGGACAAAGAGCCATCCCTCTTCCCTACAAATCATCCACAAAACACAAGCTGGCTTCCCGCAGCGTGGCCCAATCACACCACTGAGAAAACATGGCCTCACTCCTATTTAGAGCACAAAGGAATGAATTATTACAGAATGTATGGGAGAGGATTATTATCTTGCACTGTTTCCTGACAGTGTGTTACAGTGTCCTGGGGAAAGAAACATCACAGAAAAATGCACACTTCCTTTTTTATTAGTATTATTATAATTTAGAAATAATCTTAATGGGCCCTAATGGAATCTAATACAAATCTGCTAAGAACTGCTAATAATTTAGATGCACTTTTTCTTTAATATATAATTTCTTTAACATTTCTATAAAAATGTATTACTGCATCATTAATGCAGATTCACAAATATTTTAATATATATAATAAATAAATGAAATCTTTCAAAAAGAGAGAGCAAAAATATAATAAAATCTTTTTCTAACAAAAAAAAAATTAATGCTGATATGTCTAAATCCTACAAGAGCATAAATGTGCTTGTAGGTTCAAATGATTTTATGTATGAAAATATAGAGGTATGGATACAGAGGCAAGTGTCTGGTCGCCCACTTTGACATTAGAGAAATGTCAGTGAGCTTTATATAGTGTCCTCAGCGCTGGAGGCAGATATGTTTTGACAGTAGATGAGGAACAGTGAACACAGATGCATCTGCAAGCCTTAAGTTCCCATGGTTACATCAGATTACTGATCTGATTTACTGATTACTTACACCAACATCTCTGCCTCTCCTCAAGCACAGTTGTAAAATAGGTCTATGGTCTCAACTTCTAAGGTACATAAACACAAGCTCAGTAACACTTAAAAAATAAAAATAAAAACATATTTTGTCAATTAAACTTTTTAAACAGACAAATTCATAAACATTTATATTAATTCATATTTTAAAATGTAAAGTAGTATAAAACATACAATTAATATTTTAAATGGAAATACAATTTGATATAAAAAAAAGATTGATGCATGTTTAGATAAAAAAAATTAGACTAATTAAACAGTTTTAAAAATTGCATTAAAAATATATTTGATTCATACTTAAATAGATAATAAATTAATATAGAAATAGATTCAAAATTTTATTTTTTCATTGGTAAAGTGTTTTTTCTTTCTATATTTAGCACTAGGCTATTTGTCAGATGCTACCAATCAATCTGAAAATGTCTATTGATGCAAGAACAGAAATAATTTTGTATGACAGTCAGAGACCAAACTGTCATATTTACAGTAACTTAAAAAAGCACACACAGCCAGGCGCCATGACGCGGTATGATTTCACAAAACAGCAACTAATGTAATAGCACAAACGCTTTAATAGCTTGTTTTGAAAGGACAAGCTATTAATGCAGAAGTATCAAAGGTGAGCCGGTGTGTTTTCCATATGAGGAAACGATGTGCTTTCTTTCCTTTTCTTTTAGACTGCTCCGCGTCGATTGCCGAGCACACTGATGTGAATGTTCGGGGATCTGCTGGTCTGGTCTGCGCATGAGCGGGGACGCGCAGGGAGAGGAGTGGGACTGGGAGCAGCTGTGGCAAATGTTCCACCAGTCCAGCAATCTTGAGAAGAAAAGACAATTTACGACTGAAGAAAACACTTTAACGCACTCTTTGAGCGGAATCTAGTGAGGAGAAGCGCGTCGGACGTCCGCGATCACCTGCGAAGCGTCCAAAGTAGCAGATCGGCGCGTTTTCTGAACTCACTGCAAACAAAATAACAACCCCGAAAGACTGACAATAAAAGCCCACAACTGACACCAGACCGAGCCAGGGCCTCGATACACCGTCCTCTCCTCAACTCGGACACAAGTTACCCTGCACTATTTTCAGAGAAAAGCCCTTCTTCTCTTTGTGAAACTCAGGAAACAATGAAGACTTAAACTCATGTGTTAGCCGCTGAGCTGAGAGTGTGTGTGTATGTGTGAGAGTGTGTGCTCTTCTCTCTTCTCCAGGAAACTTTCTCCTGTCGCTTTAAAATACTGGAAGCAGAAGAAGCTTTAACAGATTTGGGGAAGAAGCTCAGGCTGTCTTCTTGATTTCTGCATGGAGGTGAGGGGCGAGGACAGGGGATCGGACGGCAGCAGAGGCCCCGACTCGACCCACTTTCCTCTCTACAGCAAACCCTCGCGAGCACGGCTGACGGATCCTGACATGATGATCTACCCCAGTCCTGGAGGAGAGGACCTCACGGGGAGAGCTGCTGCCGCTGCCGGGTGCGAGTCGCCCTCCTCGGATGGGCCGGGCAGCAGCCGGATGTCGCCCACCGACGGGCCCACGGTCTTCCCACCTTTACCGCCGCCCCCTCCGCCGTCTGGAATCGGGGCGCAGGGGAGCGTGGATGAAAGTGATCAACAGGATGGGCCAGAATATGAGGAAGAGGAGGTTGTTTTCCCCCTTTCAGCGCCGCCCACCAACCAGTAAGGATTCCTCTCGCACACATGTATCTTATATATTAGTAATTCATGCCGGGAATGACTTCTGAGATGGGATGGTTGGGTTGCATCACTGTTGTGTTATCAAAAGTAGTTAGTTATCGAATTATATGTGGTTGATTACTATATAGTTGTTGTTGTTAATTGGCAGCTGTGGCCAGCAGAAATGTATTGTATATATAAATCATACACACACACACACACACACACATATATCATGTAATAAGTCAAATAATTTGCAAGCACTGAGAGAAATATATGACACTGATAACTATACACATAGATTCACATGTGTAGTAATGGTATATTACCTATTGATAATTTTCATAATGTAACATTTATATAAATATACTTTTACCATCTCAAAGATGACACACTGTTATAAATAATGTTAGCATAAGCATAAGTTATCATTTCATTATCGAGTCATGAATCAATCCAGTATACATAACATAACATTAATTTTTCTAATTTTACTGTTACCTTTTTTTACTGTATATTGTAAAGTAGTATTTAAGCAGGACTTTACTTTTTTTTTATTTATTTATTTTTTACTTTTTCTACCTTTTTTGACATTAAAAATATGTTTTGATGCATATTGTTGAAAAGCAGTCAGCAGTAAAGTAGCAAAAAAATAAATTAATAAGACACTCTTGTCAAGTCACATTTGTGACTTTTATATGATATATTTTACTTGCTCATATAGTCAAACACCAGGTTATGCATTCTGTATTTTTGCCATTTAGTTATGGGTTAGCCATATAACTTCACCACTTTCTTTCACAAGATATATAGTCTCATGTCAGTTTTGACGCTGTGTCTTTTTTTTATTTGTGAATTATAATTTTGACCCATGCATTGCAACAATATAGTGTTTTGAATGTATCTATACCTTCCTTCTGCACACATTGTGAAACCGTAGTTACTGATAAATGGTTGTGACTGCTTTCTATGTCATCCATTATCATATTTGTGACAAGATCGGTGGCTGAATCTAGTGAAGAATGTCAGGGTGGTGACATAATCTATATCACGATAAGCTAAACGATAGTGTGTCATTTATTGTGGCTCTCTCATATCTTTGGTTGCTCAAGAGTAGGTTGATAATCAGGCCTGCAGTTTTATATTGTGACCGTTTCAGCTCATCCATGAAGGGATACTCCACCCCTAAATTAAAATGTTGTCATTAATCACTTACCGCCATGTTGTTTCAAACCCGTAAAATCTTCATTCGTCCTCGGAACACAATTTAAGAAAATTTTTTAAGATGAAAACCTGGCAACTTGTGACTGTCCTATTGACTGACAAGTAAATACACTGTCAACGTCCGGAATACTTCAACAGTGGATCAACCCTAATGTTATAAAGTGGCGAGAATGCTTTTTGTATGTAAATAAAACAAAAGTAATTACTTTATTCAACAATTGTAGAGCCATCCGCTGGACGCATGTAGCGTTGTGTTGTTATGGCCACAGGCCTCATGGTTTTCATACAAAATATTTTAAATTGTGTTCCGAGGATGAATGAAGCTTTTACTGGTTTCCAACAACATGGATTGTGATGGTAAGTGATTAATGACAGAAGTTTCATTTTGGGGGAGTGGAGTAACCCTTTAAACAAAGGTAATCAAAAATACACTAATAGCAGAATAGCAGCAATATTTTACAGTACAATTTAAAATTTAAATTTAATTTAAAAATTTCCCTTCATTTTAAATTGTGCACTATTGTTTCAGCTCATCAAAAACACAAACACCAGTGTTTAATATAACCTTACAATTAATAATTAATATAACCTTACAATAAAACCTTTTTTTTTTTTTTTTTATCAAACCAAAGCAACATCTGCCTATGATTTAACAGCAACTCTTTAAAAAAACAAAAGTTATGAGGAATTTTGTTATAATTTGGTTGGTAGTGGTTTCTTTGAAAGTGCTCAAGGCTGTCACAGAAAGCTTGGTAGTCATTTATTTTGGTTTTCTGTATCATACATGGTCTTTTTTTTTTGGTTTTTATTTCCCTTCTTTAGTGCTGCATAAAGATCACAGATACTTACAGCGATTTTATAAGTTTGCCTCATGGATTGTGCACTGCCACTCTACTGCATATAGTTATATAGCTCTGTAGATACACCTTTGCTGAAGACTGGTGACCCAATTATGACGAAAGTTTCCCCAGAGCTTTCAGATGATTGACTCTGACAGGCCTGTAAAACTGGGCATTGTTTCTTTCTGATGCACCGATTCTAAACAAGAGGTGCTTCGTAAGCTTATATTACTATATGCACTTACCAGCTGCAGAATTTGCACCATAATGAGGTATAATTCACATTTCAGCTCAAAATAGCTTCGGCTGTGACGTAATAGAAGCCTGTGTCGGCTTATGGCTCAGTGCATGTCTAAAATATGCAACACCTTTTGCAGTGAAGAGGAAGCACACAAGTGTCCCATGCGATGAAGGTAACATTAAAAACCAGCAGGCCTGCTTTATTTGAGATGTATTTTTTGACACCAGGATGTGTGTGCAGTACTTCTTGTGCAGACAGTGCATAACTTGTATAACGTGTATAGCTGCATATTCTCTTGATTTCATCATTTCCAGATTCACTTTCAATTTTATTTTAAACCAAGGCAGTTGTTTCAGTGTTTTCTCAAAGAAGTATGTTGAATGGCTGCAACACATTCACCAGGTTGGATGCGGTCCTGCTTATCAGAATGTGTGACTAAAGTTAGCATTTTAGCACACAGATGACCGCTACGATCGTTCACGCCTCTTTGCTGCACACTTCATTCATAAACAATGATGCCAGCTGCAGAATAAATATTTCACAGATTAACAAAGACAATAAAGCGAGCATGTGAAGAGCGGGGCAGTTGTTCTTTGTAGCACCGGGCCTTGAACGCAAACAAATAGCACTGTGGAGGTTGGTTTTGTTTCCACAAAGATTAGAAAGGATTTGGAGTCATGAACAGTTTCCCTCAAGAGCCGGGAAGAGAGAGAGAGATTTTGATTTGGAGATCAACAGCGGTGCACATTGTGTCTGCTAGATAAGCAATTGTTCAATAAACTCACTCTCCGTCAGGGTCTAATTGAGCATCCATCCTGGTTAATTGCCTTCTTTTTGAGAAATACAGGGACTTAGGAATGCCAAGGGGCAAAGTCAACTGCAGAAACTGTTGGTTGCTGTGGTGAATATGTTCTTTAACCAGTCAAGAGGCTTATGTGGTACAAAAGTTTTCTCTTTCCTCTTTTTTTTTTTTTTTTAAACAACTTCTCTAATTCATTGTTTTTGACTGAATTTATGACCTTGTGTGTTTTGTTAAAGCAGCAGTTTTATTTGACAAGGATTGTTTTGAACCATTTCTAAATTGGCCTTAAAAAGTCTGCATTTGCTTTTTTAACCACCTCCTTACTGCATATTTTAAAAGGTATGAGCACCAGGATTTATTCAGGCATTGCACGTTTCAGATCATTCCCTGGCTGTTTATGGACATCTATTGATTTCTCTTGAGAAGTATGTAGGCCATGTAGGCCAAGCTTGACATGATGTTTTTTTCCATTATATTGTAAAAGGTCTAATGCTGTAAAAGCTCAGCTCTTTTATGGATTCTCTAAAGACAAAAACATGTCATATATTCATGAGACTGAATGCACATTAGCAATATATTTAAAAAGCCAAAAAATCTCAATTAGAACCATGATTTACTTGTATTGAATTAACTCAATACAGCCCAAAACTCCATACAGTCTTTGATTGTAATTTCTGAGAAGGGTATTTGTGGTGGTGCCTATGAATTTGGTAAGAAATGTAACATAACTATTATTTAAAGGATTAGTTGAGTTCCATAGTAAAAAAAAAAATACTGATAACTTATTCATCCCATGTCATCCAAGTTGTTTGTATTTTTCTTCGGCCAAAAAGGAGTTTTGGTTTTTGAGGGGAAACATTTATTTTTTTTAATTTTTCTCTATATAGTGAACTTCAAAGAGATGCAATGTCTGCATGCAACTGTGTGAGATGCGTCAAAGGGCTTTATATGATCCCAGCCGAGGAATAAGGGTCATATGTAGCTGCATTAAAACTGCATTTTGGACCTTCAACCCGTTTGGGTCACATCTTATTAGGTTTTGGAGAGATATTATTTAAAATAAGAGTTTATGGGGCAGTTTCCCGAACAGGGTTTAAGACTAGTCCTAGATTAAAATAAATGTTAAGAGCTGTCTAAACTGGA
>JAUMHR010000049.1:12946053-12957139 GCA_032361145.1 Enteromius fasciolatus
TGGATAATTAAGCTATATATCATATGCTGAAGTACATTTCTGGAGTGTTAAAGAATAAAAGAAAAAATAACAAGAACTGGACAGAACCGAAAACCGTGGGTTTTGTGAACCGTGCCACCCCTACTGTGTATGCATAACCCACCGGACAAGCAGTTTACCTGCATAATGGTTTCCTTGTTTTGCCTGTGTATAGTTATTTTATCTGCAGTGCTTGGATCACTTGGAACCTCCATAGACATCAGTAAACAGGATGTGGGCCAGATAGGGACAATTACAGCAAGAGGAGTTGAATATTTATTAAATAAACGTGATTAAAATCTGCATTTAATATTAACCATTTTCACCCTTTACACTAAGATGCCAGTGATTTTTCATTCATGTGCAAGTGGTGACAATACAGTTTTCTGCTTTACGTTTCAATACAGTTATAATTGAGCTACAGTGGGTTTTTGTGACGTCTCAATCTCTAAAGTCACAATGGTTAATTCGGTTTTTGTAGGTTTTTTTTTTTACTGTCTTGACCCCTTGTTTCAAAAATCAGACAAGAGTGGGTTTTTTTCTCTCTTCTACAGGGATCTAAAATCACTGAAAAATTAACAAGTGTTGTTAGAAAAGCTTCTGTTTAATTTAGAGAGCTCCATGTTTTTGATGACTTAGGCTCTGCGGTAAAAGCTTTTTAAATGTTCTTGCTGTGCTGAGGCACCTTTTTTAGAGCAAGATTTCACTTTGGATATTTCCGCTTGAGTTTTTGTGGAGAGGAATTCTGCAGCGGGGGCCTTGTCATGTCTCAGAGTGGATGGCAGCTTACATACTTTTTTTTCTAAAAATCAAATGCTGTCTCTCCAAGCCTCTTTTTAGAGAGTTACTGCATCACAGCAAAGCCTTTTCACAAAATCTGGAAAGTGATTTGGTATGAAATGTACTAAATATAGGCTTGATTATGTCAGCATGCCAAAAAGATCCTTTTAAATAACCTGCTTCAGCATTTTCCAACATTCAGGACTGCAATAAAATCGATGCTGATGGACAAAATGGAGAAAGTCAATAAAATCTGATTTACTGTCGACTAACCTCCATCATCTGTGCTTGCTTTCTTTCAGATGGTACCATGGAATGTTGGACAGAACCATTGCAGAAGAGCGACTGCGTCAGGCTAAGACACCGGGCAGCTACCTCATCAGGGAAAGCGACCGCCGGCCTGGCTCGTTCGTGCTGTCCTTTCTCAGCGTGACCAATGTGGTCAATCACTTCAGGTGAGCTGTGCTTTTTGGATCATGATGTTTTACTGAAACTCACTGATCCCCAAAACTGTATACATTTCTATAGGCCAGAATATTGTAGGGATTAAGAGTACGTTTACACTGCGAGTCTTAATGCATCTTTTGATCCATGTCCCGCCTGGTTACATTCATTTAGCAACTTTTCACAGCTAATGAATTTCTGTGAAAACAATAGTTCGCATTAAGCGCAATATGCTTGTTCTTGTTTGGAAAAGCGGATGCTTCTTGTTTACTGATTGACTGGTTGGTATAGTTCACACCAAAATTCTGTCATTAATTGCTCACCTGACAGGTCGTTCCAAACCTGTAAGTAGGGCTGGGTATTGAGTTCGATACATTTTAGGTGCCGACCGAATTGCCTCGATACAACAGAGTATCGAAAAACATCTCGACGTTCGGTACTCAATTTCGCTACCTAAAGGGGTTAATCTCATCAACGTCAAAATAAAAGTTCGCTTTGGACATGGAACCAAAAATATATTACTATTGTTCAGTAGAATGTACATAATAGGCTACTACAAAAAATATTAAAACAGTATTTCTTCAGTGTTTTAAACTGTAATATAATTTTCATAACATTTCTCATTTTCCAACATTAAAATTAAATCTTCATTAATTAAAAGACAAATGGTTTATGTCTTAAAAAAATTTGAATACACAAAATTTTCTTAGGGGGAAAAATAAGGCTATTGTAAGAATAAATAATAATGTACTAGTGTAAAGGTTGCATAACAGATGAAAACTATTTGAACTAATTTGCACTGATTCATTTTTTCCATGCATTGGCTCAGGAGATGAGGTTTTGAGTCTGTATAAATGTCAACAAGCTGAAAAAAGTGTTTTTTGAGATATTGTAATTTTGTTAAAATTGGTATCGAAAAAGGTACCGTTCAGGAACCGGTATCGAACTTAAGGGATCGGTATCTGTAATGTTTTGAACGATACCCAGCCCTACCCGTAAGATCTTTCATCTTCAGAACACAAATGTGAAGATATTTTTGATGAGATCAGGGAGCTATCTGACCCTCCATAGACAGCAACACAACTGGAATAATCCCAGGTCCAGAAACGTAGTAGAAACATCTGTAAAACAGTCCATGTGACATCAGTGGATCAAGTTCAGTTTTGCGACGCTACAAGAATGCCTTGTTTTTTTTGTTGTTTTTTTGTAGCTGGTTGGAATGATTTTCTTCCTCTGTAGTGTTCATGGGTCGTACAGGAAGTATTAATCTCTCACAAAAAATCTTGATACCGCAAACTTTTAAACGAGGGTATGTTTGAACATTAAGCAGACGCTTGAATTTAAACAAATTTAAAATGAGGAACATTGCAAGCAAATAATCATAAGAGCCAACTATTTTTGAAGTTTTCAATGCCAAGTTTCTATTATAATAAGTACAGAAGCTAGAGCAGAAGTAAAATATAGATCACATTTAAACACCGTATACTCGAGGCATTTATAGCAAAGCTTACATTTCAAGTATATCTCAATGACTGATTTATATAGAAACATGTGGCATGCAAACAAGTATTTCGGTAATATATTAATTTCATTCTCCATGGCAAAAGTGTTGCATTGTCTAAACATTCACAACCTGAGGTTTACAGCCACTAAAAATGCTTTTGTGTTCTTGTTGTATTTTTGTATGCAAAGACTCTCAGAAGTAAATACTTTATTGCAGTAAATGTTAGTCTAATTCATTCAGGCATTGTAATTTTAATTCAAAAAGGCAAAACGATTTTCTGCTTTATATTCAGGATCATTGCGATGTGTGGAGATTACTACATCGGTGGACGGCGCTTCTCGTCCCTGTCAGACCTCATTGGTTACTACAGCTATGTGTCTTGCCTACTGAAAGGTGAAAAACTGTCGTCTCCAGTGGCTCCCCCAGAGGTACGATCAGATCTTCTGATATTAGGATTGATTATATATCCATGTTCTTCTTGTATTTATCTGAGGTTGTGCATCCAGAAGCAGGATTGTGTTTTGTTGATTTTTCTGTGCTGATCATCATAATGGTAATATGTGTCGTGATCCCTTGTGGTGTTGCTATAACCTTTCATTCTCCTTCCAGCCAGTAGAGGACAGGCGACGAGTGAGGGCCATACTTCCATACACCAAAGTGCCAGAAACTGATGAGATCAGGTATAAAAACTCTTGGGGTCATGAGATGTGAAGAGTTGAAATCCTCCAATCAGAGATATTCTCTTAAATTAATACATTTTCTGCCTGCTATTTTACTTAATGTTCCCAACCTGGCATTTATGTGTGAATTGAGTGATCTCTGTTGTGATTTTGTGATTGTGTTCAAATTAAGTAATCATACAGACAGTTTTTTCCCCTTCATTAGGCGAACTGTATGAAATCCAAACATGATTCTCTACTATGCTGTTTACGATTGTGGTTGCAAAATGAATTATTTTTTTTGGGACACAATTAATTTTAAGGTCCAATTCTCGATGGCAAACCATTTAACTAAGCTTTATAAGTAATAATTAACAGCCAGTATATTAATAATAGCCATGCTGATAAGCAACTAGTTATTAGTAATTAATAATAAAAAAAAATCTAAATATCATACCGTCTAGTACCTTCATTAATTGTTAATTCAAGATGCAACAGCTCACTGTCGGACAGAGAAAACAAAAGCTAATCCGTAATATTACAAGCTAGGTTAGCTTTTTATAATCTTTATAATCCAAATGTATGTCCCCATCGAACTTACTAAATTAAACTTGTGTTATTTCATATCATTGTTGATCTTCGGTATAATTGCATACTTTATTGTCTGTCTCAAGTTTTCTCAAAGGAGACATTTTTATCGTTCACAATGAACTGGATGATGGTTGGATGTGGGTAACCAATGTTCGGACAGAAGAACAGGGCCTTATTGTAGATGATCTTGTGGAGGAGGTGGTAAGTGTCTCCTGAGCTTTTTGTCCTTTGAAAGTGCCTTACAAGATATTTCAGTGAACTTCCTTGGGATTTGCACATTGATTAATAGATTCATTTGAATTTATTTTCAGGGACGAGAAGAGGACCCCCATGAGGGCAAAATGTAAGTATATATAGTAAAGACTCTTTAGTTTTAGTTATTGTGCTAAAGCAGAAGAAACATCTGTCAGAAGCAGAGAGAGATGCTACTCTTCTGTGTATGAATATGAGTGTTTGAGCCTCAGGCTGTTGATCTGATCAGAGAGCAGCTTTGATAGAGATGGGTTGATCCCTTGTGCTGTGACCGTAGTAGGCTGCTCTGACTCAGACTTGATTCACGGGGCCTAGGGTGCTGCCCTTTCTGCCCTGCTCACTTATGTCTCGTTTCCTGTTTCCTCTTGTTTTGCTTTTTCTATCTTCATAGCTGGTACCACAGGAAGATCAGTAAACAGGAGGCGTACAACCTGCTAATGACAGGTACATGAGTGTGAAAAACCACTGGTTATTACATATTTGTGTAATGAACATAATATGTACATAATAACCTGACTGTTATATCAGGTGATGTGCTACAATCACACCAAAATATTTTAAGGCTATATATGAAGACTATATATGGGAAAAAAAGGCAAAAATATAAATTTTAAATAATTTTGTTTAACTTAAAAAAATAAAAATAATATATATATATATATATACATACATGTGTATGTGTGTGTGTGTGTGTGTGTGTGTAAAATATAATAATTTTTTTCTAATTGAAATTCAATTCAAATTTTTGTATCACAATTTTAAGTTTACATCTCACTTTAGTTTCCAGCACTGAATAAAAATATTATTTCACGATTCTGATTTCTCATATCTTGCATATCAAATCTAAGTTTTTTCCTCAATGTAAACTCAAAGTTGTGCAATATAAACCGCTGTGAAAAAGTCTGAATTATAAGAGAAATTTGCAATTACCTTTTAAAATTCAGTTTTATTCTGTGGCAGAAACAGGCTTATATAATTTTATTAATATTAGATAAAATAAAAAGTGTAAGTTGAAAGTGATATTTAATTGTACCATTTATTTAAATGACCTTTGGCATCATCATTTTGGCACTCAAAGTCAATCTTTAATTTGAATTAAAGCTAATCTTTATTAATCTTTAGCAAATGTCAGAGTGATTATCCATTTATCATACATTAGTCTGTTATCTAAAAATAATTATCTGTCTATCAGTGTATTTATTCCCTCGTGTCGTAGATAGATTTGTGGGAGGAACAGACTAAATAATGACTTGACTTCTACTTTTGACTTAATTACTTCTTCAAATCACAAAAGTGTGCATGTATTAAGCACTTTTGATTTATGGAGGCATTGAAGGCTTCATTATACAGCGTTACATGCATCATTTGTCATTTTTTGCAGCTCAAACTTTGAATGCAATTTTTTTTTGCAAACCTAAATGGGGAAATTCATTAAAGATAACTGGATTATAATCGAATACAACAGAAGCTGTCATTATTTTCATAGCTGCCGATTAAATCTTTTTAAAAGCACTTCTAATATGCTGCTTCTCCTCTGTCTAGTTGGTCAGGTCTGCAGCTTTCTGGTCAGGCCGTCGGACAACACACCAGGCGATTACTCCCTCTTCTTTCGTACCAATGAGAACATCCAAAGGTTCAAGATTAGCCCCACTCCCAACAACCAGTACATGATGGGAGGGCGGTACTATAACAGGTAGGACTGCAGACATGTCTTGTCAATACCGGAAAGCATCATGTGGGGTCTAGCTGAAAATGGACCCTCGTTCCTCATATCAACCTCAGAAACACTTATCAAATAATACAATACAATATTTTATTGCCATAACAACATGTCTGGACATTTTCCTGCTGAGCTCATCAACAAAAATAACATAATGTGCACATATAAACATGCATACCAGCAATAACCAACCAAAAACATAACAATAAAACGCAAAACAGTGAGCAGAGAAACTACCATGTTATCATATAATGACACCATCTTGGGTTCCATAATCGGAATAGTATTCATAACTGCTATGTAGTGCTAAGCAATGTTTGCATATTGCACAATGATGGATAAAAAAATATTATTTTTTTATTTTTTACAATTATGTTATTACTGATTTGGTTGTGAAGATTTCAGATAACTCACAACTGTATACACGGACACTAAAGTGTTTATTACATAAAGAGGTGAATAATTTATATATCACAAATTTTTGCCTGCGAACACCATTTTTGTTCACACTACTGACTAAACTGGTTTCAGTCATATACTCCAAAAGTCTGCCTGTCCTAATATTTTTGCTTCCTGATGCTGAACAAAGCATTTTAGAGCTCAAACCCTGTCCCATATACTATGGTGCAGAGCTGATGTAATTAAAATGTAACACTATGTAATTTTGCACATAGTAGTAAACCACACAGCTTTACATTCAGCTGGTCTCTAATTAAACCAAGCTTTTCCTGGCAGTGTTGACGATATTATCGAACGTTACCGAAAAGAGCAGATTGTGGAGGGCTACACTCTGAAAGATCCCGTCTCAATCCAGGTAAGTGAAAGGTCATTCCAATAAGCTCAGATATTGCTGAAGAGCATCTCAATAATAAGGACTATACTGTGTTCTCATTATCGTTTAGCAAAAAGAGCAAGTCCTTTCCGACTTGGTCGACGGCAGAGAAATCTATAACACTATTCGGCGGAAAACAAAAGATGCTTTCTACAAAAACATTGTCAAGAAAGGATATCTTCTCTTCAACAAAGGTACAGCAGGCTCTCTTTTTATGCCGCCAACTGCTTCCATTGACTTCTTACTGGTTATCAGCACATAAGGCTGTTTGACACATACACGTAACATTTGTATTCAGTGCTCAGTCATTCTCAGTAGGACGAGAGGATGTGGGTAATTTGTAGCACATAAGCCCCATGTGAGTGTGGTTTTGTCAAACCTTGACAGTCTTTGATCACCTGTGAAACGCACAGGAAGACTCTTCACAGACAGCTCAGGATCCGCTACGCAGAACAAAAAGCAAAGCATTTACCTCAACACATAGAGCTGTCCAGTTTGATGACAGTGGCTTTGCTTAATAAGAAATTTGGCGCTCTGTGGGATGTGCTCATTGATCAAAGGCTATGAATCTGAATTAGACAGACATCTTGTCTGGTTAGCATTCAGTTGTTTGTATTTAATATTCAGGTGGTTTAATGTGGGCTAATTTCATTATACCTCTAATCCTGGCTGTGTTATATGGGCTCCCCGTGTTCAAATCAAATTTAATCTTAAAAATTGATATGAATAAATGAGGTGTTCTGCAAGTAATGAGATCTGTTAGTTCGGGCATTGTGGTTGATATGTAGAAGTCAGGGGTATTTTACATATCATTTACTTTTATTTTAATTAGCTCTTTGTTTTATCCAGGTAAAGGATTCGAGTTGATATGATTATCCTGATTCGAATAGACTCTATTGACCAATCCGTCCAGCGTTGAGCACAATTTAGTGTATTTTACCAGTTTGCCTTAATTCGTGGCCATCGAACTAATACAAACTCTAGTGTTTTCTTCCTGTATGAGAGCAGGGTAGCTTTACACAATACTCAGGACAATGATTCCTACTAATAAAACACAATTTATTGAACTATTCTGCTATAACATGACTAACCTAGTGAATACTCAAACACACACACATTCACACACGGTTCTGAGTATTAGAGCCCTGCAAGGGCCTCAAATTTAAGCGCCGAGCCCGGCCTGTGTCCGACAGCTTATCAGAATTACCAGCCCGAGCCCATCTTTTTCCCCTTCTACCAAGATGTCTTATACTCCTGTTTTAGCAGTTTGAAACGTTTTTTGTTCATTAAATAGTTTTTTTTTTAAAGTGCCAGCGGCAGACAGTGAGCTGATCATAAAGTATGACTGATCAATTTAGCCTTCTCAAAAAGTGTTGGGAGTAGCGTGTTACAAAAGTAATACATTACAGTAATATATTACTTTTTGCTGTAACGCAGTAGTGTAAGGCATTACTAATCAAGTTTCAGTAATATTTTGTTCAGTAACGGCTGCATTACAACACACTTTTAGCCGAAATTGTATTGTTCAAAAAACAGCAAGACACAAGATATTGTAGAGTTCTCAGACAAGCGTTTTGATGCAAAGGGGTGTTTATTCGGGTTGTTGTCAGCCACAACCCACGTCGTACACACCTCGACTTAAGAGAGAACCGCACTTGAAACAGCGAAGCACTCTCTGACTCAGTTTATCTCAGTTTCCCCTTATACACACCCTAGGGGTGGAGCCTCTGTCCCAATACACAATATATAATGTAATGTAATATATAATGTGTTACAGTTTGTAAGTAACTTGCAGAACACTGTTCTCAAATCATCATGACTTGCCTTAAAAATCGATAGACATGCTAAAACAGTGTTTAGACATGATGGTTTGTGCAGAGAGTGACGCTATTAAGTGTGTTCTGCAGGACATAGAGGCACGGGAACTTGGATTTTATAGCCTTTGCCTTAATTTTCTCTGATAAGGGTAGGAGTAATACGTCATTCAGAACTGTGAAGGGTCTACTGTTTTTTGTGTGCACTGACAGTAAACATGATTTTATAAAATAAAGAAAACAAGTGCGTTCGGTGTTCTCGTTTTGAACAGGAGCGCTTCACAAAAATGAACTGAAACTCAGCAAAATAGACATGATAAATATATCTATAGAAAGCTTTAAATTACCACTTAATGAAATAAAAATAATAATTCAAATGTCTTCCTATTGTTTTCCCCCCGACACATTCATAAGTATTTTGCTGCGGCATTGCGGCAAGGTTATTGCATGCATCTGAACGCAGAACTCTTCAGCTGCGCTGACGGCTGCTCTCTCTCTGCTGCGGTACAATAAACACCGCAGAGTCGCTTTTAGCTGTGGAGCGCGGTCTTGTGTTGTATTCACCGGCACTGCATGGCAATCTTTTAATCACTAATTGATGGATGCCTAAAACAGGCCCGAGGCCCGGTCTGCGTCTGAACTATGACGTCAAAATTGGCCTGAAGCCCGGCCCGAGGGGCGTAAAAAAGTCGGGCCTGTCAGGTCGGGCCTAAATGCAGGGCTGTACTGAGGATGGAAAGCTATTTCACTAAAAGTCTTGCTACTAATTCTAAAATCACAACCCGAGAGAATTCAGTAATCAGAGGTTTAGCTTATCGTTACTTTTAGTTGCACTATGTAGCGAGAAAGGAGGTATTTGTGTTACCACTCCGAGCTGAGAAGGCAGTTGATTGCTCGTTGGAGGGAATTCCAGCACTGCTGGTTGGCTACGGTCTTCTTGACGTCTTTGGGATTTTCTGCCGGTAAATCAGTGTTGCCTTGGTGAGGAGAGGAGCGTCTGGATGCTGGTCGGGCCATCAGGAATGCATGGACGGTGGACTCGAGGTTGCAGGAGGTCATGCTAAGGAGATCTGGAGAGTTTCTCAGTGTGTAAATCAGATGCTCGTGTTTATCTGATTATCGATTTATGCTGGGTACTGGTCAAGGTCCACTGACCATCTGTGGCTTGAATGTCTTTGACAACATGTTGCCTGTTCTGTTCTGATTCTTTGGCAGTTTTAAATCCTGAAAGACCAGGAGACAAGTCCAGACACTCGGCATACGAGAATGGTCATTGATCAGTTTTACGACTCATGAACGGTTTTGGTGGAGGACTCAAGATCCTTCTGAAATGTTGTTCTTTTGAGGCTTGCCTGGCTTGGCTTGGCTGTGTTTTAATCAATTACTATTTTTTTTTTCATTCTTATGAAATTAATGCGTGAACAGAACTTAACCCAACATTAATTGAAGTATACCTGTCACCCAACAATCACAATAAGCTTTGTGATCGCTTTGTGATCGCAGATCGCTGTAGCAGCCTAAGTCCAAATGGTAGTGCAGTACACATTAACTAATTATCTCCTTTTTTTAAGTTTTACCACTAGTTGTGGCATGAAATACAAATTAAAGGATTAGTTTACTTTTTTATTTACTCACCTCCGACTTGTGTTTATCCTGTATGAGTTCTTTTTTTCCAGCTAACCATCAAGTTTATGGCTTTAGTTCACTTTCAGAAGGAAAATTCTGTCATCACTCACTTGTTCGACACCTGTATGAGTTTCTTTCTTCTGTTGAACACAAAAGATTATATTTAAAAAACGTTGGCATCTGAACAGCACCATTGACTTCCGTGGTATTATTTTATTTTTCCTGCTATGGAAGTCAGTGGAGCTCAGCAGCTGTTCAGATGCCAACAATATCTTATTTTGTGTTTAATAGAAGAAAGAAACTGCAGGTTTAGAGCAAGTGGGGGTAAGTAATGGCAGAATTTTCATTCTGAAAGTCAACTAATGCTTTAACATCAAAGGTTATGTTAAAAAAACAGTACAACTTACTGAAATATATCATGTCTCATGCAGTCCCTCAGTCAGTGTATCATCAGTGTATCAACTGTGGAAAGATGTTAATAAAATAGTTGAACTTACCCTTAGGGAAGCCATTCAGTGTTCATAAACTTGATAGTTAGCTGGAAACTAATTACTCTAGAGAAGAGCGTTTTGTTAAACATACACAGAGTGTTGCATATTCAGTAATGTTAGTAATGTGCTTATTTTATGTGACATGCCTCAATAAGTCTGTCAAAATATCAGTTCATACAAATAGTTAGATAGTGTGGCTCCCTTAAAATTCATTTTCTAAACCGCTTAAGTCAAATAAGTGTGAGTTCGAAGCATCTACCTTACCTTTCCTTTTGTATAGGTAAGGGTAAGCGCTGGAAGCATTTGTACTTCATCCTGGAGGGCAACGACGCTCAGCTCATTTACTTTGAGAGTG
>JAUMHR010000049.1:12976670-12987993 GCA_032361145.1 Enteromius fasciolatus
GCGACAACTTGAAGCCGCGCTTTAGAGATGGGTCGATCATTCTCGAGAGAACGGTGTTGTTACAGGAGAAATGATTCGGTCAGAGGCGACTCGGTTGGCTGGGATGATGGGATTCGGTAACGTTCGGGCAAGCGCAGGCTGGCTCAGCCGCTTTAAAACCCGGGAGAAAGTTGTACAAGAGATGTTCCGGCTCGACCAGTGATCAGGAAATGCACAAAGTGACCAAACAGAGGACGGAAGTGCGTCTGATCAAGTTACCCAACAATCTGAAGAGAGCATAACCGAGCAATCTAGCGATGAAAGTGACGCACTAACGGATCTGGACCTCCCAAAACTCGAACCGACAGTGGTCAACGGTGATTTCCACGAGGTCACTGTACCTTCACTGTGGCAAATGAAAGAGGCTATGAAAACACTAGCAACCGGGTTACTGTACAGAGGAGTCTGCGACTTTAAACTTCTTCATCAGTTTGAAAAAGAGGTTAACACGGTTTTAAGAAAATCTGTGGACCCAGGAACGCAGAACGGCTTACAAGAGTAACAATTCTGGGACTTAAGTGTGTTATAGACTTACAGACTGGTCCATTATGTGGTGTAAATGTAATAGTGTTATTTCAACACGATCGTAACGGGACAGGTGCAGCGCAGACTCTCCCTGATGACCACATGGGGGCGCCATGTGTTTGTTATAACAGTTTCCTGGATGTTGGAAACGTGGTTCCATCGGGCTAGTTAATTATTTTGTTAACCCGGTTTTTATTTGTGCAGCATTCATTTGTATAATGTTATAAAGGTGCTTAATATGTTATACGATGTTTGATTACACACATGTTTAAAACACTGACTTATTTTTACACAAATAAAATATTTTTTTTGATAAAGCTTTATGTTGACGGCATTTTTTTCCTACATGAAAAACAGACCAAACATTTGCTTTTTCTAAAAAGCCACTGAAGCTTATGAAGCAAGACACAATAAATTACCAACCTCCTATTTGACTAGAGCTTTGTAACCTAATTTGCATAAACATGAGTAATTTATGAATAATAAATGTCCTTGTATTCAGAGCGATCCATTAATTTGCATATCACCATGGCACTACAGTTATTTTTCCTGTGTGCTGTGCTACCATGAGGCGATAAGAACCTGCATAAAACAGAATCAAAAGGTGAGTATGTGTTGCCTTTTTGGTCTCCTGCTGTTGTTGAGGGATGATTTGTGTGTTTTAACCTAAATAACTGTCTTTTTTCGTGCTTTTGAGTGGGCACAGGCTTTTGTACGAGGCTACAATCACTATCATGTACTAGTGCTCTGTCATTGTGTGAGTTGCATAAACATGATGTTTCGTTGCATTATTGATGAGATCCAAGCTCTGCCTTATAAGATGCAAAAACTGGTGAAGTGATGGATTATGAGATGTTACCTAATATATAAATGTTTCTTTGATTGGAGCTTCTGAGACCCTCGGTCAGTGTTTTGTCATTATCAGGTGGTCTGGTCGAATTAAAATCTAATTTCCGTGTAGCACAGGTATGGACAGATAGACTGTAAGATGCCCACTTCTGAATCCATCAGAGGTCATTTGCATGATCTGTTTGTCATGCAGCAGCTGATAGCTGCTGTCAGCACTGCCTTCAGTCTGGAAATGCGGGCTTTAGGTTGCCAGGAAATTTTACAGTTTGACATGTTGTCTGTATTGGTATTTAATGCAGGTGGGGATGAGTAAGGTGTCAGTGCTTTTATCCTTAAATTGCGAATATATTCTGGCAGATGACTTTAGTTATCAGCAGATGTTGTTTAAAACAGAAATCAGCTGTGTCCGGCACTGTCCACAGTGCCTCAGTTTATCTTTATTTATCTTCTGTCAATATTTCCTCTCTGTAATTTGGACAAATGATGCATACTGATGGTTATGAATAAATCAATGTCCAGGCTTGGTAAATTGATGGTGTGGAGAGAGAGAAATGTCTTGTATTACTGTAACTGTGATGAACAGCTGTCACTGTCCTTCAGCTCCCGGATATGTAAGGCAAAAAGTCTAAGGCTCCTTGTCAAGGTTGAGCAAATAATAGACTCGTTATGTTGCATTCAGGCTAAAGTATGTTTTATGCACGTATTGAAAGTGTACGTCTCGGCTTCATACTGAAGAGCAATATTGTAGCATTGACCCTTTATTTCAGTGTTGCAATATGCTTTGAACTGTGAGCAGTGCAACACAGAGCCCTTCTTCCAGAGAAATTCACCAGCATAATTTGTCAGTCAATGCTACCCATCAAAATGATTGTCTATAGGCTACAAGTACTACATAATGGCTCATGCATGTTACGAGAACATCCACTGAGACATCCCGTTGTGGCCTTTATCAACTTAACACCATGTATACAGACTCTATAGAGAACCAAAAACTCACTAAGTTCAGTGCAATATGCTGGAAGATAATATGTAAATTTGATTTGTTATGTAAATCAGTACCTAGTAGCACTTTACCTAGTGCAATATCTTGGACCTCTTTTGTAAAATGTTGTGCATACTGTTCCTCTTCAGAAGTGTATTGTGTAGTTCTATTTTTTAGGCAATGCATTAGAATTTTGTATATATATATGAAACCCCATTGACAAGGTAAATGTATTCATTTTGATCATTATATAATACACATTTTTGCATGGAAGTGATGCATAAATTTACATTTTTAGACAAAAAAAGTAAAGAAATCGTGTATTTTTAAAATAATTTGAATATTGTAAATTTATAATAAATCTTATCTTAATCTTAATCTTAAAAGAACCTTTTTCCAACAGTCAGATTTACATTCATGCTGACAATTATTACAATTTAGGGTTTTTTTTGTTCAGTTTTTTTGTAACTGCTGTTAAACCCAGGTTTTTGGTTTGGGCTTTGTCATATTTGGATGTGTACCAGACACTGGCACTGAACAAAGGCAAGCCCAGGCGTTCACATATCATCCACTCTTTATGCAAAATTAATGCATGCACCCCCATGACAGCATGATTTAATTTCCTCCTTTCATTTTCTGTCGCCCGTTGCCATGGACACCGACGGAGGGCTGTTGTGATATTAGCTGCTACAATATGGACAAGTGCAGTTCTCTCCATGAAGCAAACAGCTACTAAATCACATGACCTCATCAAATCTCTATTCTGCTTGCAGACTGGCTGGCACTGTGCCATGATCAAGGGATGTAATATATTCATAGCTTACTTACAATTTCAGGTTGACGATTTATGTCAGACATAACCTTCGACTCATTGGAAATGTTACATTGACAAAACCAAACTATTTTGAAATGCATTTGTCAGAAACTCGACGAATATTCCCATAACGTGTTTTGGAGAATCGCAGGATGCTATTGGCTTGTGGTCCTCATTGCGACAAAGGCGATTGCACTAGACAGGATGGCGTCATAACACCATGCACAGTGTTGCCACCCAGATCATGTTTCCTGCAATGACCAATTGTGTGTGTTTATGCGTGTGTGTGGAAGCGTATTAGTCTGCCAGCGGAGTAATATATGCCTGTGAATCCAAGTGTGGAGATCAAAATGTCTCAGGTTGGCATCGGGCACCCTTCCCCCATCAGTTCCACCCCCTCCACACACACACACACACTCTGCAGGTCCCATCCTAACCATCTCTCTCTAATTGGGCTCTGTCTAGATTCCTCAGCTTAATATTGCATCCTATTTTCCTCTTGTTTTCAGGGTTTTTCCAGCTGTACAATAACCACACTACAATGCCCAACTTAAAGTTTTAGTTTCAAAACTGCAGAAAACACGATTCAACATTGAACTTGGGATAAATAACGACATTGCTGCCTTTTGGAGAACTGCTTACAGCTTATTAACACACCAACACTGACCTGACTTGAGCTGAATAATCACAGTATTGTCAGAATCGAAACGCTATCCCCGAGTTTCCATAATTGATTCTGATAACTGTTGTCTTTGTGAAGCTGCTTTGATACAATCTGTATGTATAAAGCATTATAGAAGTAAAGGTGATTTGATTTCACTGGACAATTCCTTCTTTAAGTGTAAGTTTTTGGGAGGCTGTGACTAAAGATCAATGAAAACTGAAAATGGTGTCATTTAAAGTCGTTCCTAACCTTGTTTTTCCCATGAAACATGCACACTAATTCAAAATATATTATGTTAGAAGGCAGATGAAAGAAAGTAATAAAGGTTTGGAACAACCAGAGGGCAAATAAACGATGACAGAGTTTTCACTTGTTTAGGTGTACTATGCCTTTAAGTGTTTAATTCATTACAGAGCTTTTTATAAGCAGTGAATTATTTTTCCTCACTACTGCAGTGAATAAGAAAATATTGGCTAAGTGGACACTCCTGTACGCCCAAATATGAATTTCGACCACTCTCATTCTGACACTTCTCAATAGCCGTGTGCCCTGTCAATATAGCTGGAGGTGAATAGATAATCAGACAGCAATCGGAAATTGAGATCTGCCATTCAAAGGCTATCTTAGTGTGGACGAAGAAGAGGACGGGCAGCCTGAGAGTGCAAGCATTCATGTGAAAATCCAATCCTTCACAGTACACAGCCCCCGCAAAGCCTGCAGAATGACCCTTTTATCAAAGTGCCATGTCCGTAGCTCTCCAAATAGCCAGTGTGCTCTCAAGGAATAGATGCATGTACAAACCTGGCTGAGTAATGTATGACCTGTCTTCACAATGTTCTGGGTTTCTGACCCTGCGGTGTGTGTGTGTGTTATGAGAGTGTGTCTGTATGTAGTCCGTGTTTTGAAATGGGTTTCTTATAGTCAGGCATACAGAGCATTAAATGTGTTATTTATGTGACTTTCACATGTGAAAATGTTATTTTCCTGATAGCCTTGAGAGTGTTGAAATGACAGTGTGGGCATCCTAGGGCAAGATTGGTATACTGACACTGAGAGATGGAAAAATTCAAATCAAAAGCATTATTATTATATATATATATTTTATTTTATTGTAAAAGGTGTTGGGGAAACAAACAGTAAAAACTAGAACATTTGATTTCTAAAGAAAATATGGGATTATGGGTTATGGTCTGGAAAACTATGATGTCATCAGATAACTCCAAATCATGATTTGCCATTTCATGACAATAAATGCATTTTTGATGTATTGGAAATATTTTCCCATTCCAATTCCACTTGATTTGCATATTTTTTAATGTATACAGCATGCTGGGTTTTATCATTTAAAATGTAGTAATATTTGAGTGGTGTGTGTATGAAATGTTTGTACCTCTGTGTGGATTTGACTTTAATTAGACTGTGTCAAACTGCAGATGGCCCCCTTGTGGTCATTAGTTCCGAAATGATTTTCGTAATACACTGTACTGAAAAGCTAATAGTAAGACATTTATAATCACATAAAACAGTGCTGATTCTTTGCCGTTGAAAATTTGTTTCACATCCCTTGTTCAGTTTTTTATATGAATAATGTCTGTTAATATAGTTACAAGTGTTTAAAAAACAGATAAAGTGTACTAAACACATATATACAATCTATACATTTCATAAACTTTAAATTATTTTACATTTTAAAAAGCTGCAGATGGTTCCCGCTAACGACCTCTAGATGGCGCAATGACTTCGTTATTTGACCGGGTGACAGTGATTTGAAAAATTGCCCATGTGAGTAATTTTCATAACATTTCTAAATGCTCTCCCTGTGCTTTCCAACACCTCGAACACAACATACGAACATTAAAGCAATAGCATTTTTCCTGGCTTGATTATGTGTTTCTGACTACGTGAGAAAGGATGGAGTAAGCTGACAGTCGAGTTTAGTACTGTGGTGATTACAAGTGGCTGTTGATTAAGCTATTGGCCTTTATGGGCTACTCGTCTGTCTTTCTTTATTCATTGCATTCGCCCCTTTTTCTTCCTGAAAGAGACCAAATGGATCCCAGCAGGTGAAAGTAAAGAAACGTGAAAAGACGCCCCTTTTTGGTTCTGCTTTCACACCAACACAATACCCCGTCCCACCTCTTTCTGTCCGGGTTTCCTACCTGATTAAACCTCTTCCTATGAACCCATTGATAGATGGTGCAAAACCTAAATCAACAAAAGCTGTATGAGCCCCTCTTAAAATTTCAAACCCTTTTAACAGTACGCTTCAATTAGCTTTTGTTTCTTGCGTGTAGTGAGCGTGTGACAAGAGAGAGCGACAGAAAGCAAAGAAAAAGACGTCTTTTATGTTCTTTAATGTAATAGTTTACTTGCTGATTAATTCAGAGATTTCAAAAACAAAACTGAACTCTTTTCCCCCGCCTGTACTCGTTTGCCTGTTTGTTAGCAGATTTCATTCAGCGGATGCTTCCTTTTTTTCTTTCTTATTAAGCATTAACAGTACAAACAGCACATAGAAAAATTACAAAACTGTTCATACCGTTGTTTGTCATCAGACTTTTTGAATTAGTGGTTTGTCGGGAATAGCAGTTTCATTTGTTTCCGCGACTTTGATTTTCTGTCACTTTTAATTTCTGGTGCCTATAAATGTGTGCAAATTGATTCTATTATCGGCGTTTTAGCAGGCCTCCTTTTTGTCATTCAAATGAGAGCTAAACTTCAAATACGAATTTTTCGCCTCATCCTCCAAGCAGTGACATGGGAACCCGTAATTGACTGCGTGTAAGAGAGGGGAACAGAAGTAAAGAAGGTTACTGTATGTAGATGCCATGCTTCTGTTCTTTAGGATTGACATCCTGCATCCATGACAATTATACACATAGAATCTTTGATCAGCACTTTAAATGTTGCCTCTGCATTTTTCTTTATTTTAATATATTTATATCTGTATACCTATTATGCTTGGTGACTTTTTTCTTAAATTGTGTATACAGTGTCTACTGCCATTAGGAATGAGCCTACTATATGCCTGTTTGTGTAGTTAATATTTAATTAATAATCTCAGTGACTAAAATAAAGTTAAAGCAATGCGTTTAAGAATGGTATAGCCTATGTAATATGTTAGATCTGAAAAACAAGTAGTTTTTATTAGCATTTAGCATTTCTTTCTTAGCATAAATTCAATATTTACAGTTTAATACTCACTGATATCATTGAGTGACCCTTAACTGAAGCGTATGGAACATTCTATTAAAAAGAAAATAAATTAATAATATATCAATTCTATATGATCCATTCAATTAAAGTATCCATTTATTAATGACCCTGTAGGCTATTAATATATTTAATAATCAATACACATAATAATAAATACTAAATATTACGATATAATATAAATAACTCAATGCAATAATAACATGCAGTAGCAAAAATCCAGATCTTTAACATTTAATTTCTCATTTTCTCCTTATCTTAATCTAAATCAGTTTTTCAAAGGCAAGTGAGTAAATTATGTGAACAGGCTATTAACAAAAAGAGTCAAGTCCTTGTGAGGCCATACATGAAATAGCTGTGTGTGTTGGAGACCAACATTTGAGTCATTATTCTTTGAAATTCTTCTTCCCCTCTGTAGCTTTCAAATCTCTTTGGCATATTCAAATATTTAATTCACATTTAAATATGGAGCTTGAAAATGTGTTACAGAAGTTAATTCTGAAGCATCTCATGGCTGATCATGACTTGCCATATTTAAAAGCAAGTTGAAATGATATTTAGAATCAGAGGCCAAAATATTCAGTAAATAAATTAAATATTTTTTTTTAATTAAAATAATAATCACAAAATAACATTTTGCCCATGGTCCCCTGTCCTTTATTGCAATGAACAGCTTCTTGATGGTCATATGGGTTTGGATACCACTTTAGGATGAGTTCGTGATGAAAAAATTGTTGTTGAAAAAAGATTTTTTTTTTAAATATAGTTTAAAAAATGTTTCACTCTATAATTGTTTTAGCATAATGTAGCCTAAGTAAATTTATATGGTTATAGACAGCAGCTCTGCACAATTTACCAATATCGCTCTCATTTTTTCTAAGTGATGATCTGACTGACAAACCAATGTAGAAGAATGGATGGGCAATGTCAGTTGCTACCAGAGGGGTGAGGGGTGAGGCTGGCACACCCACAACCCTGTGGTCACCTCCAGGCGTGCTATCACACACTGACAGGCAGGCGTGATGCCACGGCACTTCACACAAACATAGCCACATTGACAGCCGGCTGACCTAGGCTGACAGCACCAGGGAGAAAAAGGGGGGAAGGCAGAAGTTCTCTGTGTGTCCGTCACGGTGTGAGCGTGTCGGAGTGTCAACAACTTTTTTTCTTCCAGTAGCCCCAAAACCCTCCGCATCAGAACACGGTCACATACCCAAACATCTGTGACCTGACCGGACACGGGTCACTGTACATTAGCGCTCAAGATGGCTGCAGTGGCTTTAGATATACTAAATGCAGTATGCTCATGTCATTACTGATGGGTTGAGCTGAAAGGACTGTAGACAGAGGATAGGATATAACTCGACTTGGCTAAGTTAATATAGCCAGACTAGAATGGATGTGGCTCTGTGCCAGATAAGCATCTTTTTTAGTCATTAAGCATTATAGATGCATTGGCTATATATGTCAAAGTTGTAGCCACAAAAGCTTGGGATGGACTAGAGCGTCTTGTGCGTTTTATCTGTCTTCATTATAATAACATGTTATAGCGGGCTTAGCTGTTAACAGTTAGTTCATGAATTCACCAGTCAATGGAGCCTTTCAATTATGCTGAGACATACCATAGAGCTCTGTACTACCCATGGCTCTTTTGTCAAAGAAAGGCCTTTGATGTGATTTTATAGAAAGACTGCAATGTGCAGAAACTTGTGAGCAAAAAAAAAATGGCAATGAAATGACATCACTGATCATACGGAGGACTTTTATTTCAATTTGAGACAGCAAGGCCATCATCTGTTTTCATCCTGTGTGTATGTGGGAAGGGAAGTGGAGGAAGCACATTGTCTTTATGTTTACGAGCAAGAGAGGTATACTCTCTGATTCCCCTTGAAGTTTCGAGAGATGCCAGTGAAGATGCAGGTCTCTGAAGTTGATAACCCCAGCATCATGTGACAAGCAGAGGAGAATGAGGCATTCAAAGCCCTGTTGAGATCCCTCCTCATTAAAGAGCAACCTCTCAGCTCTTCTGTAAAGAATCCTTAAGGAAGTTGACCTCCATGGTAAAAAAAAGGAAAGATGGGGGTGGAAAGCAAACATCCACACAATGTAAAATTCTCCACTATAAAGCTCAAAATCATCTTGCTTTTAATGTTCTATTAAAGAAAGGTCAAGAGAGAAAGAAAGGGGGAGACATTAGAGGGAGAGTGAAGACTAAACCCAGTTTAGACAGAGTCACACAACATAGTGAGAAGGCACCACATAGAACATAAAAAGATGGACAATAATATCCACCTCCAGATGTCCTTTACGTTTTGGGTCTATTTTCTGTGGCTTCTACTCCACACCTCGTTGTTCCAGTTCCATGCATACTAGAGGGTCCTTAGTACGTGGTAAGAAAGGATTGATAGTTTATCCCCTTCGTGCTGAGATGATGACAATGCTCACCCTGTGCTGGGACCAAGTGTAGCAGGTAGAGCCTCATCTTGTGTAGGCACCAGATTTAGCCTTTTCAGGTCCCTCAAGCCCATTGAAGCAGGTTGCTGACTGTCTCTAGGTGATGAGAGGTTGTTGAGGGCATGGAGCCTTGCTGACAGGCATGAAAGGGCCAAGGATCACCTGTCTCCCGCCTCATCACATCAAAGTCCCAAGTAGAAGCTCCTTGTGTGAGGGATCTGCTCATGAATATACTGGGCAATCTGATCCTTCTTATTAGCGAGATACGGATTTTGTTGGTTGTATGTTGAGCACGGATGGCACATGATAAAGCACCACCCCTTTTAAGTATGTGTGCTTTCAACAGGAATATTTTTTAGGTCTTTTTAATGGTATCATCATCTTCTTATTAGTGGCAAGACCCCTGAGTGCCGAAGTGAAAGGGACTTGCGGTGTCCCCCCGAGCCCTTGCTTTTACCCCTTAATCCGCTGGCTAATAAGTTCATAGCCAGTCCATATGCTCTGGTGCTGTTCGGGAGGGGGAGGTGTTGCCCCATGCTACTTACACCGAGCGGACCCATTTCTCAGGTACCTCTCCTGCTGACCGACCTTTTGTTCTATCGGATCAGTCCACTCCACGGCCAGAATAGTCTGAATTGATTAGCCCTGCACCGTATAATTGCCAGCAAATCCCACTGAATCGTTTCCCATCCATTTGAAAAGGACAATGTTCGTTCTTTCTCCCCAGCTTTTCTTGGCGCCCCTCCCCCATTACCCTCCTTTTCATGCCACTTGGTTCGTCTCCCGCCCCACACCCCAAGCCACCTCCTCGAGGTAAGATGAGAAGGGGGGAGGGGCCGGAGGAGAAAGCGCTCCTATTCCGGACGAGCCCCCTACCCTGGCACTGGCAAAGGATGAAAGCGGGCGGCGGGTGGACGTGTTCTAATCCGTCACCCTGGAGTGTGAGTGGCGGGCTGATCGGAGTCCTTACCTGCCGGTGCACAGTCAGGGTTGGGAGGACAGTGGGAGGAATCCAGGGAAAGGGAAAGAGCTGGGGTATAGACTGAAAAGGGTCTGTGGGGATATGCACAGGATTATTCAGAGGCCCAGGCGCCAGCGTCAACTGCCCCTGCAGCTCCGCTTATTCAATTGAGAGGCCCAAAATTTCAGGTCGGGGCAAAAGTCCATCAGTCTTACTGAGAATATTGTTATGGTGGAGTAGACCTGGAGGGCTGATCAAGTGTGCCATGTCTGGAACAAAGGCTGTTTTAACATGTTTTACTTTGAGATGGTCTTTTTTGGACCGCTACAATTCAGGCCTCGCTCCACAATGTTTGTGACCGTTCCACACTGTAATTTAATAGTCCTCAATTCATTTTAATACCACACATCATAAGTTCTGCATCAGCTATTAGGCCAGAAATCTTGCCTAGAAATTAATGTGACCCACCTTCACAAGACTGACAACATGCAGCTTTTACCGTTATCCTTGAGCTGGGTAGAATATCTTTCATGACTTTTGAGGTGTACAGACTTTGTTTATTAGGTCATCATTAATAAGATGCATTCCAATAAAGTCAAATGTCTAATTAACATGCTTTATCCTCTTCATGCTCCATGAACCTCACCTTGAAGATTGCTTGCCCTTCATGAGAATGATCTAACTATAATCTCAGAAGCGCTGAATAATTTTATGCCAAACTGGGGTAAACTAAGAGCATTGCTAAAATATTTTTAAAAGGTTTAAATACATATTTGAAAACTCTATATGAAAAAGAAATGCTACCATTCTCATTGGCCATTG
>JAUMHR010000049.1:12993908-13022431 GCA_032361145.1 Enteromius fasciolatus
GTGTACACATACACACACTCTCACACACTGCACTTAAGAAAATCAGACCCTTAGATCCTTGAGAGAAGATCTTACACTGGGATGAATCAAATCAAGGAGTCAAAAGGAGAAGAGCTAGTTGAGGTGTTTTCCTGTCATTTACCGTGCTATTCTGGATCTGAGAAGAGGAATCAGCAACTACGGTTCTTTAAAAGCCTCTGGTTTTCATGGCAATGCTGTTGAGCATGCTCTAATCTGAGTTTGGGGGATAAAGGAGCTATTCTGTTTTCTAGAGTTCTCTGTAGATTGTGCTGTATTCTTACTCTGGCTCTGATAGCCCTTGTCAGCTTTCTACAGTGAGAGCTTATTCGGAGATGTGAGGACTGGCTTGATCATTAGTCAACGCGGCAAAGGGCCACATCAAAGTAGCTTCCAGTCATGCTCTGGTGCCTTAAGGCTTGAAAAGGGTCTCAAATCTACCTGCCTATAGTAAAAACAGTATTGAGGAATTTTATGATTTTTTTGGGGGTAAAGCGTTTTAACAAAATCAAACCCATGTACTGTCTTTTCAGAATAAAATGACATGCAATTCTGTCACTGCGGTGTACATGACCAAAACAAATATAGGAAAGTAAAGTAAAGTTTTTAGTATTAGTATAGTAAAGGTTTTTTTTTATAGCAGGCTAACAGACCTTTCAAACCCTATTAATAAATATATTTTTTAACAAGATAATAACAACAATAATTTTATAGGAAAAACGCAGCAATGGCATTTTAACAATTCCTAGCATTTAAAGATGTATTTAAGTTTTGACATAATTATATTAAATTTGTCTAGACTGACCCTAGGAATTTATTACACACTTATGTAATCATTTATTTATTGCTGTTGTTGTTTTATATACATTTTTATTATTATTATTCCTTTTTTTTGGAAGTCACATTCAACACATTCAGCTTTTGAAGGTTTACCGAAATGATAAGGCTTTTGAAGATTCATAAAAACAAATGTCATAACATAATATACTCTTGCCATTACCACTATTCCTAACATTACTACCGCTAATGATGAGAATAAAAGGTCTTCACTTAACCATAGCCCTAAATGCCTCCATAATGAATGTAATAATCAACATGTAATATTCTAAAAGCATCTACCGTGCTCCTTAATCCATTTTAGCAGTATTTTAAACAATTTGACCATCAAATGCAGAACCCTTTTCATTTGGCCGGCACGCTAAGAATATACAAACGTGGAGACACTTTCTACTTTCCTTTTTCTAGAGAGCTTTTATCCTCAAGTAAGGCATAAATGACAGTCGAATGTGTCTGTGGCACAAGGCAGTAATGATTGCATGAAATTACAGAGGCCTCAGCAGGCCTTCCCCTCCCTATCTCTCAGGTAGCTGGATCAGCTCTCACCCCTGCCTTCCTTTCTCTCTCTCCCTTCTTGCCTCTCACAAGCTATTCAAAGGGAATGTATAACTGAATATGAGATGGAGCGGGCGTCTTTCAAGGGCCAGAGCTAATGAGACGTTTTACCTTGAAATCAGAGCAAGACAGGAGGAGACCCTGTTGAGCTGAGCTTGCATAGGGGGATCACAATTGAGTCTGGATCCTTCATCGAAAGAGAGAGAGAGAGAGAGAGGGTGAGATCCAATCCAGACACGAATAATGCTCTCAAACCAGAGTGGATTATGACAGGAGGACATTTTCAAGCGGCAAAGTGACCCCACAAAAGACGCTGGCTC
Organism: Enteromius fasciolatus; assembly: GCA_032361145.1. Taxonomy (NCBI): domain Eukaryota; kingdom Metazoa; phylum Chordata; class Actinopteri; order Cypriniformes; family Cyprinidae; genus Enteromius; species Enteromius fasciolatus. Next base: position 12,995,639 of record JAUMHR010000049.1, read on the forward strand.
GTTCGACGCCATAGTTGACCCGCTTTCTTTTGTTTGCTTTTGCCCTGGGCGACACCCATACGTCAGAGTTAAATCTGTACGGCTTGGCTTTCAGGTGAAAGCAACAATTACTCTCACTTGGAGAGGCACAAGCTGGAACGGGGTTGGACGGAGATGATGAGAAGGAAGCGAACAGGTACTCTTGACAGTTAGCGGTGCCAGCATGGATCAGAGAGCCATGTTATATGAGGCCAGGGATGAAAGGGGACAGGAGATTTGTGTTCTGAGGGGTCCTCTTTTTAATCAGGGGCCCAAAGAGATCGTCGCAGAGCAGGCCGCTAACCAGTGTCATGCTAATAAAAGGGTATGAAAGTGTGAATGGAGGGTGCAGCTAGTTATCTACACTCTAATTAACATGGTACCGGGAGCGAGATGCTTATTTGCGTAGCATTGAGGAGAAGGGAGGCGGGAACGCTCAAGTGTGGGGGAAGGGTACAGAGGAGCAGCCTAAGGCCATCCGTCTTTTGTGCAATTGTATACGTGCGTACAAAGCCGAACATTCAATCTACATTGCGTGCATGCTAATCAGGGATAATGAAAGTTGTTTTGGGGCTGAGGTACATTTTGGTTTAAAAGATGATGGGGGACCATATTTATTTTTCTTAAAATAGCTGTAAAATAACAGCTGTAATTATCAGCAGCTACGTTTGCTGTGGAGATGGCGTTTTCAGAAAAAAACATTTTTATGGTTTAAATGTAGAGACCTGAACTTGAAAGTGAAAATTTATTTTCCTGAAATGACCTCAGCCCTTTTCATCAGTTTTGGGATAAGTTACTTTAAAAAAGTAATGTGTTACAATTGCTTTTTTATGGAAAGTACTTTCTACATCCGAGCAGGGCTTGCTCGTTTGTTTTTAATATTTTAAACTATGCTCCTTCACACAATCAATTCATGTATAGTAAAACACAGAAGAAAGCTCAACACAATAAAAAAGGAACAAATTTCAGTTTATCTTGATATATTTGTTCTTATTTAATATGGTTAAATTGCTTCATTGAAAGTTATTTAACATATTCAGTTAGATGAATTAATGCATGTTTACATTTATTCTAGAACTTAAGTAACATTTTACTCCCAGTTTCTATCAACTTGCTGACAGGAGAGCTTTCAAAGGAGAGAGTAACTGACGTTACTTATTCGAAAAAGTAAAGAGTAATACTTAGTTACTCAAAAAAAGTAATCTGATTACATAACTTGCGTTACCTTCAACACTGTTGTTAGGAGCCCGACCGTGTCACCTCTTTTGAAAGACCCCGTGACCCTCGATGTCTGGCGTAGTCCTCATCCCTGCTTTCCCACAGACTATCCTGCAAATGAACCCGTGTCAAGAGGCTCAGCATATGGCCCCGGGACTTTGCTATTGTCTGGAGTGGCGAGGCAGGACGGGCCGCCATTATTGTCACCATTGTAAGATTGGCAATGTGTCTGGAGGAGCAGACACACAGCAGCGTGAACTGATCACAGCAACTGCTCGTGTCCTTTCCCACCAAGTCACATATCACATATCGGCTTCACAAGTGTTTCCCTGCCTGGTCATTGTTATAAAGGCCCAGATTTTGAGGCAGAAGTACTGAAGTCATTATGTTAACTGAGGTCAAGTACTTTGATTTTAATGCTGTTAATTGTATCTGTCAAATATACTAAATCAGTAAGTAATGGACAAACATATCACATTGGAAGCAGGTTAAGTGGTTTGTAATTCACACAGACTATATGTCAAGCTATTTCATGAATAGAATTTTGCCAGGTTTAACTGTCAGGTGTCAGTTGTTGAAAAATGAAAATGTTTGTTCAGTGGTACTGCAGACCAGATATTATCCACAGTTATTGTACCATCTGCTATGAAGCACCTAAAACTACGCTGTGTGTTTTCCTACACCGCAAACTGACAGACTAATAATGAATCGCACACCTCCGGCAGATGATGAGGCATCTAAAGCAGTTGGTTAAAACGAGTTTCTGTCATTCCTGGAGCTTGATCTAAAATTCTCATTCATCACCTTTTTAGGGCAAGAAGATGCCGATGGCAGAACGTATTCTTGTTTGATTTGTTGAAACTGACACTCTGTGAGTAATTTTGAATATAAAGACATTACAATTATGAAATCAATTTATTTTTCATATTAAAATCACACCCCTTCGTGGCAATGCTTTGCTGAATAATTTGGATGAACAGTTATATTTTACATTGGCATTAGACTGTAAAATACAACAGCTTTTCATGTTAGTTTATTTTTTTATCCATTAATATCACTAAAAATTAAGCTTTACCGATAGCACTGCACCACGCCTAGCTAACATGAACAAACAATGAAAAATACTTTAAATACATTAATCTTAATGTTAATTTAATAATTTACTAATTCAATATAATCAAAACTAAATCATCCATGAAACAATAGTAATCTCTGTTGATATTATTAAATAGACCTTAGCTAGCAATGAAGAGCTAATTTATTCATTCTTTTACTAACATCAATAATGATTAATAAATACTTTAATAAACGTAGTGCTCATTGTAATGCACAACATATAATAAGATGGTATTATAAAGTGTTTCTGCTTTATTGTATCGTTTTTTTTTTAATGAATATATAATACTAACAGTGCCCAGATCATTTCTGCACACTTACCTGCAATGCAAACAATTCATGATTATTTCAGTTGTGTGATTTATTAAATATTATACTTAAATTAATTTGAATTACTGGTAATCATTAAGATTAAAAAGGGATTTCTCAAAATTCAAAGAGAATTTGAACTACGACAAACCATGCGATACGAAATATGCTTATTGGGACACAAAAAAATCCTGCATTTAGAGAGAAAGCCCCACCTTGCATGTACCATCTTAATTAAATTGTTGCTAGGTAACAGAGGCAATCTGTTGGTAAATGGGCAGGCTTTAGCAAAGTGAGCAGAGGCCATTCACACAATGGCACGTTGCCTCTTTGCCGCACTTCAGATACGCCCCTTGCAAACTTTAAAAACTAATACAGACTAACCCTTATTTCCCCTGTCTTTCAGGCCAGCAAACACAGGACACAATATGGGTTTTTTCCTCCAGTGGTGACTTATGAGGATTCAACCCCTATGGCTTTCTGGGATACTACAGACGAAACATGCCTTCAGCCACTGCGCCCGGCAACTGCGTCCAGTGGCAACAATTCCCCAAAGACAAATACTTCTGTACGGGATCACTATGACCACACAAAGACATATATGGCATTGTGGAAATAAATCCCACATGTGAAGGAACTGTCCAGTGTTTTTTTGTCTCACAAAATATTGATAAAATGTGCAACTATGTGCACATTCCATGTTTGTTCATTCATTTTTTCTCTCCCTTATTAACCTCCATAATTTAGTCACTCATTGGTGAAGCAAATATAATGCTCGCTATCCATAACCAATTATTTTTAAGGCCATAATACTAGGCTACTATTCCAGAAGATACAAATTAATAATAAAAAACAACTGAGTATTATAATTAACAACTTCACCAAAACACATTAATTGCTAAACTGAATTTTTGTGTATTTATACATTCTTAAATGGATCACTTAATAAAGAAAGACTTACGGTTATTTGGGGGTCTTCAGTGATAGTGCTGGTATGCTGGAATCTAAATGGCAGTGTCCCACGGGGGCTTCGGTTGACTGCTTGCTGACCTTTGCTGCCCTTGGACCACTAGCCACAGTTCAAACAAGAGGCACAAGGGACACATCAAGGGCAACGAAGGGCTAAAGAGGATTATAGATCAGCGGACACATGCCCGGCGAAGGCTGCTTCACCAAAACATTCTAATATATATATATATGTCATTCCCCTCATCTCAACACCTGTAAACCAATGCATCTGTGTAAATATAAATATATATATATATATATATATATTTTTTTTTTTTTTTTCATTTAATTAATTAATTAATTAATTGAAAGAGAGAAAAAAAATGTAAGGGTTTTATGATCTACACTTTTTTTTCTTAATGCAAAATCAAAGTGACTGATGTTTTCATTATTGTACATTGCAATAAAATACAGTTAAGACTATTAAATTATACTTTGACGTATGGATATGTAATGCAGATCATCATAACATATATTTTATTTTATTTTAATCAAACATTTACAATATTTCCAGGTTTCTATCAAATATTTTAGTTATTTCTATTTTCCTAATGTTCAGCAGCTTTCTTTTTTGTAGTCTCACAATATCTTCAAGATATAATAATTAATTTGTAAGGATGTAACCAAGTAAACAATATATTATTTCTTCATGTAGAACTTTCTTTTATGTGATGGGGCAAACAATAAAACTAAAGTCTGTCTGGAGAGTCATTTTCAGCCTGTCAGTACATGATGCTTTCACAAGGGGGCAGTCACTTCTGTCCAAACGCCCTGTTGAAGCTCACTACTACCTCAGCTCATTATGCAGTCTACTTAATTGCGTTACACCGACACTACAAACACCTTCCATCCTCAAATACTCTATCCTATATAAACAACAACAAAAAAAGACAGATCATAGTAGCTCTCATTCCCCTCAGCACATGTAAACCAACGCATTTGTGTAAATCACAAAAAATGTGTCTTGTTTTGCGGGTACCATGTTGACGCAGGCATGCGAACGTACTGTTCTATAATGTATTTGCATTATGGAAAATCAAGTAGTCTTTGAAAGCAGTTCTCGGCGCAAAACCAAAGCACCCAGGTTCGTTAGCTCCCTCAAGCATCCTTGCTTTTACTCTATTCATTTCCAGACAAAAAGAATAAGGTTAGGTCACCCATTATTACAAGTTCTCATTATTTATTTTGCTGCTCTCAACTGAGCTAACACAATAATGAAACTCTCATTATTTAGCACAGACAGCAGATCGGTCATTAAAAAGATACCGTTCGAGAAGATTCGCTCGTTCAAGCACTGGGAACGACGACCCTCAAAAGGGTGTTTTGTGGGCCTCGGATAAAATGCTTTGTGTGAATGGGAGCCTTCTTAAGAAAAGAAAAGAGCCTCTTCGGCTGTTTGTTTTGGAATTTGTCTCATTGATCCAAGAGCAGCAACTAGAAGATGAGGCCCGTATCGACAATAGCACTCAGGGCAACATTACTCCAGCGTCACATGGATGAGAACCATTCACGGTGCAAATTCATTTTATTCCTGATAACTCTAGGTTTAGAAGAGTAAAATTGTGTATTCTTAAAAAATAAAACCCAAAAACTGTTCACAACGAGAGTGGAAAAAACAAAATAATGTTCATTCTAAAGAAGCAATACGGTAAGTCATGACTTTTTTTGACAATCATTTATTAAACAAACTGAAAAGTAATAAATAAAGATAAGTACTTAAAATGCATTAAAGAATAACAGACCCATTTAGACTCAGGTTTTAAAAGAGATCCCAGCTACTTCACTACTGGAATACTGTGGGGGGGGGTGAAAAGAGAGTGATTTGTCTTTAATATCTTAAATTAATGGTTCTGAGTCTCGTATACTATTTGGCATTAGGGGTTAGAAAAATGTTCAGACATGTTTATTGAACACCTTATAAAAGGGGCTATCCTATAGTGAGATTTTAGTAACAGATTTTTTATTAATTTGGTCACTTTATTTATTAATTTTTTTTTATGGTGGGGGAAAATCAACTTATGGTAAAGTAAAAAAAATAAATAAAAAAAACTACAGCTGAGTGCAAGACTAAAACGGCCCTGCTGATGATTACCCAAAATTGCAAATGTTTACCGCTAAAATAAACTCCCCTTTGCATCCATCAATCTTCACAGCTTGATAATCAACAGCAGAGGAAGAGGAATTTGAATTCAGCATCTAACTGCCACATTGTTAACAAGTATTGATTGTATAGTGTGCTTTTGATAATAGCAGACGCTCCTTTTGCACAGAAACAAATGGATTTCAAAACTGATATTTGATAAAAGCAAAGATAATTTTATGTGTGGCTTATTATTGGGAGTCCCAAATGTATTCGATTTTTTTCTGCAATAAAAAAAATACAAAATCTGGCAGGATCAATACATTCATTGTCTGCATACCTTCCAAAAACTCAAAAAATTGAAGGCGAGCATAAGACTTTTACAGTAGGTTAACACTAAATAGAAAAAAAGATATGCCTCTGTGTGGTTTTTGTAACTGTAGTGCCAAAACAAACTCGCAATATTAAAGCGGACCTCGTACAGGTTTCTTTGTGATCAAGCCGCATTGTTTTGCTTTGGCTCATACCTCAGCATGTGTGCTTCCAATTTCCAACAGGAAGTGCTGTACACACTCACGGGGGACTACAAGCATCCTTGGCACCTTCACATGAAACAAATCCAATCCTGTTATTTGATGCATTACAGAAAATCAATAGGCTCCATACAGAAACACAGAGCACGCTTACAGGATGCGTTTGATGTCACTGGACCCAAATTCAAAGTGAAACATCCGACCGCTTAAATGACAGGGAAGGGTATCAGAAGAGCGGAGGCCACTGCTTTAGACAGTTTTTTGAGTTAGCTTTTATACTTGATCAAAATGCCCTTTTTAGATTTACCCACCAGCAGCAGGGGTCACTGGGAGCCTGCAGGCACTGATGTTAACACACGAACCGTCACTTTCACACGCGCACGCACACTTAAATTATCTCTCAGTCTTCTACAGTCAAACGAAAAACGCTCCTTGTGAGAAGGCTGGCTTCAGTCCCTCTGAAATGGACAAATAAATATACCTTTAACATTCACTGTTCTCCTTGATCAATGCCCTCGCTACACTCTCCAAGCTCAACTAAAACACTGTTTCCTCTTCACGGATCAGTGATGAAAACCTCCCCTAAAGCAGAAGCCAGTTTCTACTTTGGAGAACTTTAAAACACTATTAAAAACCGTCATTTTTATGAAATTCGTACAGCATTATTTTAAAATAAAAGTAAAAAAATTGCAGAATGTCAACGACCATTAAGTGATCCCTCGCTTTCAACCTTCTGGTGGTTCAAAGACGCCATCCCCTTTAAAATCAGCATTATTTTGAGGTCTCCTTCAGACGTCATCCTCCGTCCACTGATGCTTATTAATGTTACACTGACTGTTACTGTTCTCGTTTATGTATTGACTAGGTTAAAGAAAAACACGTCCACGAAGGAAGCCCTCTCTGAGGAGAACCCAGCTGATATGGTTTGCACAAAAAGGGGAATGTACCAGGGCCTCGTGTCGCACAGTTCAGTTGAAAAAGCGTTTCCCGAAGCTACGCAGCCATCAGATACTGGTGGTAGAAGAGGCCGAAGAGAGAGGTGGAGAACAGGCATGCGGCAATCCACCAAGTGAAGAAGGACAGGAGCCCTCGAAAAAGCAAGGGGGAGAAAACAGTCCTCAGCCCCCCGAGAGCAACCGACAGCTGGGCCACGGTTTGAGAGGCCTGCATCTCGCCCTGCTCCACCTCGGAGGGGCTCGAGTCCTCATTTGACAGACACGGCAAATTCTCTTCAGGGTAAATCACCCACGAGTATCCACCTGGGGGTTAAAACAAGAGTCTGAAAAATTCAAGCAAGCCTACCGGGGCAATCGAGAACGTGTTGAGACGAACCTTAATGCACTCACCTAATGTCTTTAGCAGCAATGTAGTGTGCAACAGCATCACCAGAGGTGCAACGTACTGAAGAGCTATTACACACAGGTAGTAAAAGACTCGGGCGACCTGTGTGAGGAAAAACAAATTTGCAGTTAAAACATTTAAGCAAATTTCGTTCAAAACAAGCAGCTTGGCAGGAGAGAAGCTCATCAAACAGACTCGCTGAAACCATCACTGGGAGCTTAAGTACAGAGGGAGGCTGCAAGCATATGATTCTGGAGCAGATGTAAGACCAGACACCCCTGCGACTCTACAGCCATTTGCGAGTCTCACTTATGGCTTGGAACATCAAACGGGCTCTTTTCCTCGGCTCCAGCTGTGGAGTGCTGTGGGTTTTGATCCTTGCGCTCCACTAAACTCAAATAGCCTCCTCATTTTACAGCTTTGAGGGCAACAATACCACGCAGTCCTTTTTCATACCGACATACTTCCACCTTTGAGGAATGTCGACACTATAATGCAGGCCCCAAGAGTAGACGCCACAAGAGGGTCCCTGAGTGCATTTATTAACCAGTATCAGATCAAACATCACAAGGACAACCTATAAAGATGGGACACTTGGGATTGATGGGGTATCAGGCAATGAGAAGATGGCTTTGCATCACAATAACTTGCATATTAATGTAATGACACATCTGTAAGAAAAAGATTTAACAAGAACGATAGGTGGTAAAAGTCTACGCGCCATCTTTTGGAGGTCCACTGTACTAATGCGTCCCGCTTCCTTCTTCATCTGCAAGACGCCCTTCTGGGCCAGGTTAAGGTAGGCCTGGAGATGATGCCTCATCATGGCTAGTCTCAGCACACACAGAAGCAGGATTACCCACAGACGCAATGTGTCATATGTCTTCTCGGACATCCTGAAAGCAAATGAACGGGAAAGACATGCCAAATCAGCCCCGACTTGAAGAGAATTAAAAGTATCTAACTCAAAGAAAAAGAAATCACTTTAAGTCAACAGGAAATGGCAATCGCAACCCACTACTTTTTTTTACTACTGCATTCGTGAGAAAAACAAATATAGGGTGGAACTTGTTTGATTAGATTTTGAAAAAGTGGGCATTACACACAAGAACAGAGTTTGTAGTGGATTGCCCAATGATTACTTTCCTTCTATAAACAGCAACAACTTTGAGGACAATTTCTGACCAAGACGTGGAAGGTGAAGAACAAGTTCACCCTCAAGAGCTTCTTTTATTCTGTTTACTTTATTCTACTTCCATTAACCATCATTAAATTACTGGTGGAGAAATTATTTATTTGGCAAGCATTAAAAGACTGCATTACCTACAACGTTTAGCAAATGATTTGACAAAAAAACGTTTCGCCGAGAAAAAAAAGCAAGCACGAAGATGTATCCCTCAACCCTCAGTGGGGCATGAGCAGATAATACAACAACGTATGAATGAGGCTATATGAAAGCCATCGATAAATGTGTTACGATACTTGTTTGCTCAAGAGCAGATGGTCTTTAAAACAAGTTTAATAACAATTCAACATAGTAAAACTAGTAATGCAAAGCATAACAGTAAAATAAAATACTCACAAAGGCACACTATCTTTCCCAAATGTGGGATTTATTATGTAATCCTTTGTTATGGGCTTCACCCATAGCAGTACCATGATTAAGGGAGCCAAGAAGTTGATATGCAGCAATGTCCTGAAGGATGGACACAGAAAAACAACCCATTAGATATGGTAACACACAAGAGTATCGATATCAGTGGAGCAGTAAACATCAACTATCATAAAGTGCCACTGCTTTAAATATACCATTTCAGCCGTAGCATAGCAGTAATCCAGGCCTAAAAGAGGTCCGACTGTAAGCCCCATAGTGTCATGAGAGCAGGTATGGTGAGCTGGCCACGCTGAAGAGGATTAGCTATGTGAGATGTGTAATGCTTAACTCCTCTTTTGTAACACAGTTACCCTGTGTGCTGGCTGAAAAAGTAGACCAGGTCCGTACATCTCTGCTAACTGATGCTCCACATGAATTATCATGGAAATAGTGCTAGTGGTTACGACATTTCATTATAAACTGGTTCGATTCATCTTGATGGAAAAAAAATTGACACACTCTGTCAAACTGTAATACCTACAGTTAAGTAACGACTAAATAGTAATTATAAAAACGGTGAATTCGATTTTCTGAAAGACTTACTGTGTGACTTTGCAGTTGTTTAGTGTGAGGGCATCAAGATGCATCTGAGCCAATCGTAGGCCAGGGAAGGTGAGAAAGGCTCCAATGAGAGCGCAGAGAAGAGCTAGGATCAGCTTAAAGGTCAGCTTGGATATGGGACCCCTGTAGAGACAGAGGAAGAGAGCAAGGCCTTCACCGCAGGGAAGCACAAACCATCACATACATGGCTTAATCTCAACCCATGGAGACATGGTATACTGTATACACACTCCCTCTCTACTGACAGGAGACGGAGGTATCCTACCATAATACTTACTGAGAATCAAGGCCTTGGTTCTCCAGAAACTGCACGGCACTTTCGGAAAAATTTGCAAAGCCTATGAAAGGAGAAACAGACAGAAAGAATAAAATATAGTTGGGTTGTGTGATATAGGTAAAAAAAACGAAACTAAAAAATTAAACACATGCTGTTATAATGCACCGGAAATTCATTATGTACAGGTCCATTTCCCAGTGTCTTATTATAGTAAGAGTTTAGAGTTTGACAAACGATGATGAAGACCATCTAATTATGTTATAGAAATGGGGTGTCCAAACCTGTTCCTGGAGGGCCACGGTTTTGCAGAGTTTAGCTCCAACCACTAGAAACTTGTAAGCAAGTGTGTTAGAGCTAAACTCTGCAGGACATTATCTGTCACTGATGCATAAAATATGAAGACTATGAAACGCTTTGGGAGTCGGCTGTACACGACAGGGCTAAGCTACCTGCACAAGCACACATTTAGCAAACTATTGTCTTATAATTGTCATAATTGACAAATCATCTATAATTGTATATATAATAAATTGTCAATATTGCACACTCCTAGTCATAGTCATAGATCTGAACCCTGGTTACTGGGTCTACGGTGAAGAAGCACAATTGAGATCAGTTTTTAGGAACTGCAACATACCGCAGCCTAATGCACGGTTTAAATCATAACACAGGAATAACAGCCTGACCCTCGCTAATAAGTGATGTGAGTGATTCGAATCAAAAAGATGAAAATGGTCTGCAACATAAAAGCACGATGACTGCCAGTGGACAATTTTGACAGAAATTTAACTAAGCAGCTAAAAGCTTTTCTTTTATTTTCTGCATGTGACCACACAATCCTGGTGTTAAGCGACATCCCAAACAAAAATGTGAGGAACACATTTTTTCTTGAGAGACTGGCTGATGCTTGACGCAAACACGCAAAGGAAAACAGCCAATGATTTTTTTTTTTTTTTTTTAAGTAATTGAATTAATGGAATTAATAAGGTTGGGTCAACGGTGTAATTCTAAATGCAAGTACAGAAATTACAGATGTAGTTACATATAGGTATTTTTAAAAATACAAGTACATTGCTAAAACGTGTATACACAATAAGTGCACTGTACAAATGATTAAACGCACGTACATAGTAGTTAAGGCCACCTAATATAAAGTTGGGCTGATATTTCTACCAGAACGTGCTAATTTCAGACGTTAAATTATTCCAAATTAGACAAAAAAAGACAAAGCAATATGCATAAAACCACTATACCTGTCTCAAGGCCAAATTCCAGGTAGTTCTCGGTGATGATAAGAATAGCCATGGCTTTCACAAAGAAGAAAAAGGCAAAGGTGATGCAGAGGGAACGCTCACCACCCTCCTCTAATCTGAAGTAGTGAGCCGTGAGAGAGAAAAGGATCTTCCTGAGAGAAACTGAAGCTAAGGAACATATTCACAAAGATTATACCAAAAACTGCTCTCCAAAAAAACTGGAATGAATTCTTTGACTAATAATAAAATATTTTGGGTTATAATAACTTTTGCACACATTTTTACACACTGGAACATATTTAGGCTAAGTTGCCTTTAACTGGCATTATTATCATGGACCCCACATAAAGACTCTGTACTACTGAAGCTGGTTGGATTCTAATTAAATCTAATTGAAAAATATCCTTGCTCACAGCTAAAGAGAAACGCATTTAAAACACAACTCATCAAATAATGTCATGGTTATTTTTACAAAAAGGGGACAAACAACAAATCTGAAAATCAAAAAAGACTCCAAATTCAGACAGAAAGCGGCTAGCTGGCGCCTCTTTGTTCCGATGCCTGCCCATTTTGATTATACTGGTCTAGGGTCAATCATTCAACTTGTGGCTACGACGTGCAAATCTGCAAGGCAAGCGGGCGGCCATCTGAGGAAATGTTTCAGTGACCATCACTTTGACAAGGCCATTTTCCCCACCACATACTCTCCACTGAGATCAGGAAAAATGGCTCCTTCCTGTCCACATTCAGCCATTTGCACACATATATAGACCTATCATCATCGTCATCATCTTCATCACCCTAGCAGGCACCTTCCTTCCTTCCTCTCTTTTTTCCCAGGCAAATCAGTCCGGTGGGCCGTGAAAATTGGGCCTCCAATCTTCTGTGGCAGGCTGAGCTAGGTAAAGGGCAGTGGCGAGCGCAGGGAGATTGATCTTTGTGGACTGTGCCGGGGTTAATGTGTGTGATTTGGTGAGGCACTAGAAGGGGAAAGTAGCAGGAAAAAGGCAACAGGTGCAGCTTTCATCACTCACGGCTAGACTGTACCTGCACCGAGACTGTGAAAATTGAGCTTCTCCACAAAGGTTGTCTTATATGAAGGATGTTTTAACATTTAGGGAGTATGGACACATTATTGAATAAAGTACTTTAAGGTTCCTACTGTAAATCTGTTAAAACAACAAACAGTTTTGTATGTAACTCATAACACATGCTGAAAAACTCTACTGTGTTATGGTCCTCTTGTAATGATTTATTAATATGCCAAATACAAAAACTGATGAGAAAGACATTAATAATGGGTTGTTGACATGCTAGGTGTCATCTATGCTCATATATATATATATATATATATATAGCTAACTTTTTTTTATTAATTCTCATATTTGATGCTAGCAAATAAAAACACAAGCTATGTGTTATAGTATGCTGTGTTAATGCAAATAATATCACTAAACGTTCTTTCAGAAAATACAGATATCATGATTTAATGAGAACTACATAGTATACTTATAGGAACATTTTACTTTAGATTTCTATTAGTAATTTATATTACTTATTCATATTATTTATTTTTGACTATTTGTCAGGCTAAAGTGTGACTAAATCGACAAATAAATATTATTTTAAGAGTCTTTTACACTCACCAACACTTTTGATTTAATTGGCCAAATAAAAAAAAAACAGCAAAACTGTAATATTGTTAAATATTATCAGAAATTTAAATAACAATTTTCTATTTATTTTTCTTTTTGGCCCCCAAATTACTGAAACGTATTGTAAATCAATTTTACATTTAAAAAAATAATCAGTGTTATTTGTCAACTCTGCTAATAAATAACTTGAGAATTATTTGCAACGAAATATGAAAAAAGAAAAGCAATGTGAATAAGAGAGTTTTTTTAGCATTTCAAGCAAAAATGGATACATGACAAAGGCCAAGACCAGCAGGCTCCACACCACACTGATGTTCATCTCTCCACTTGGCTCTGCCACACAGAAGTAGAGCTCAGTAATGACATACACCACAGTGGCAGCCACCGTGAAGTCTACCAGCCACTGGAATTCAGGAAAGTAATGCAGAGCTAAAAACAAAAACAAAGATGGACAAAAAGAGAAGCTTTAGGAACCAGACTTACTAAGAAGGACTTTGAAGCTCAAGGATTCATTAGCTTTCATATAACAACACCACATGAGTCACCTAGTGTGTCCACTTCTGCAATGCATTTAGTCTCCAGCTGAAGGTCGATGTCTTTGGGAATAGTCATCGGCTTGTTCTCCAAGTGCCCATTGTACTTCCTGAGAAGCAACCAGAACATAACACATATACTAATGAACAATGAAACACTACAAGTAGGCTAATGCCCAAATTACCATAGGCTTTTTGGGTCCAAAATTCAAATTGAGTGCTAGAGTGCTATTTTTCTCCATTCACTTGCCGGAAGTGTTGCATAAATTGTATTAAAGTTGCTTTTTATTGACGCTTTTGAATATAACAATAGAAAAATACAAGTTTTATTATTAGAAAGCACGTCTTTTAAAGCACATTACTCAAAACATCTAGGCCAAACATAAATAAGAATAATTAGCATATTTTATTTTTGAAAAAAAAAAAAAAAAAACACATTCTAAATGATAACAGTATGCTATTTCAAGAACTAGCCGTTATCATCCTCTGCTGCCCAGATAAGACCGAATTTATTCAGGAGCATCTGGACTACTCTACCCATTCAGTTATGATGTTTCAGCACTCTTGTAAGTGGCTTCACTTGTAGGATGGCGGGGCTTCTCTGGCATTTAACCTCATCACACAATGCAATGCATCACATGACTCATATCTCCTTCCAGGCCGTGTGAATTCTGATTGCAATGTGAAGTGGGATGTCATCATCAGAGTGAGAAGTTCAGACTTGGGAGCCAGTTTACATTTTAGGATACGCTTTAGTCTCATTTATTTTAATCAAAATGTGACTAACTTGGAGAACAATGGAAATAGTGTAATTTAAACATTTAAACATCACTGTATACAATTCAACTTACGACTATTGAATACTATATGAATTTTTCTGAATTTCCTATTAAAAAAAGAATAAATAAACTATATATTAAAAAAGTTGCACCAAATCAAATGTAATACAATACAGTGGTCAAATGATTATAAATGCTCAAAATGATATAAGTGTTACCTATACACTATTATTTAAAAGTTTGGGGTCGATAAGATTTTTTTTTTATGTTTTTGAACATTTCTAATTGCTACCAAAGTAGCATTTATTTGATTAAAAATAAAGTAATATATTTATTCCTTGAAGTTGAATTTTTAGCTCCAGTCTTGTATGCTGATTTGCTGCTTAAGAATTGATTCACGATGATGAATGAACGCACGTATCAACGTGTGGGATCTGCAACTTTGTCCAGAAGACAGCAGATTTTTCGCAGTCCTAACTGAGGGCTCTGTCTCTATTGGAAACCAAACACCAGAGTTTGCACATTTTACTGGGGATTAGAGGAGCCCTCCGCGCCATTGAAGAAAAGCGCTAAATCCACACAACGTTCAAATCAAACATATTTTCACCCATCTCTAATGCTGTCTGCATGACAAAGAATAGAGAAATGAATGTCGGGATCCGCTGGGAACGGTGGGATATTGGAAAGGGGGCACAGGCCTTAGCGTGAACGGGTCTAGTATGCAAGCTTTCTGCCCTGTGGCTCCGAGCCAGCTGAACCTGAGAATCTTGGACTTCTCCTCCGGGTCTCTGTTGTTTACATAGGTCAGGGTGCACAATGGTGTTCAGCACAAAAGCCCTGTAGGCATGGTAGTCTCCCTGCACTGGATCGCAGCATACCTGCCTGACAAAATGGCCCAAGAGCTCCCTGCAGAGCAAAAATGGGCTTTTGTCTGAGAACAGGAGGTAGGTATAATAGAGCTGACTATCAAAACTAAGCTGCTAGACACAGGCTAGTCTACCTTTTCAGGGAATTAGCATTGTATGCATAGTCTGCTTCAGAATACGGGCAACAAAGCTGCTTGATTTTTACCACTTTGTTGAAGAAAGCAAAATGATACACAAAAGTCAAAGGTGTACGAATTTAGAGAAAAGCGCAACAATGATGCCGTGTCGTACCTGTCCTTCTTGCTCTTGCCTCCTTTCTGCTGTTTACCAGCTAAAGTCCTCAGCTCATCTTCTGTGGGATGCTGGTACCAACGCAGGCTAAAAAGACAAGAAGAATTATATTCCCGTAGCTGAAATACAAATAGCTCTTTAAAACCTACATGCACACTGCTTTTCAAGAGATCAGTGGTGCTGCTTAATATTACAGGAAACATTGAGCCAAAATATTAAATCTGTTATTATTTACTAGTTTCATACCTGTGTGACTTTCATCCTCAAACAGATAGAAATGATATTCTGAAGATATTCCGTTTTTATCCATACAATGAAAGTCAATGCAGTCTGAAACAACATGCGAGTCAACCTATTGACTTTCATTGCAAGGCCCACTTTCATAATTCTTTCATGGTGCCTTTGTGACCTTTTTTGAAGGTTGAAAGCTTCCGTCCGAATTCACTGTAACTCCATGGAAAAGACCAACCACCGCAGCTTTCTGAATTTCTCCTTTTATGTTTCTCAGAAGGCATACTGATGTGGAATGATCACAGAATTTTCATTTTTTTCGTGTAAACCATTTCTTCAAATTACAAAGGTTGTTTGATGGTAGTAAAAAATTAGGGGATCTTTGGTGGCAAACATTTACCACAACCCCTTCAACTTTGTTTAGAAACTGGCCTGTCATGAGCCCTGAGAGGGCTGTACTGCTTTCGGTTGTTTTTTCATGTTTACTTCCTAATGAAAACTTAATTATGAAAGTCTCCTGGGCAACACTTCAAGCCCTGCGCTCGAGCCAGAGTTTTCCCAAACTATTTTTACAGCCAAAAACAAGCACAGATGAATTATTGAGCACATTTGAAAGAGCTGTTTACTCTAAACACATATGGCGCTAATTAAGGGGGGAAACAAGCGTGACTTGTACTTTCGTTAGCGGTTCTCTTGGGTCGTAGAGCTTTTTGATGATACCCTTTGGTCTTACTGAAACACCATAATGATGCATTTTTGATGGGCCCTTAATACGAACAATAAAACAGGATATGCTCGGTGCAAAGTGGAGCAGGATCTGCGCTTTGTGTTGTTAAGGCTGCTTCGTAGATTAAGATGCCATTTTAAGCTGACCATCGAGAGGGATGCCAGAAAGGCACAGTGGGCTGTACTTCCTCATTACCTGCCACTGCAGAGGAGCCATCGTGCAAAGGAATAGTGGGGTATGATCTTCTGAATCACGCTGGCCATTACCATGGTAACCACCAGCTGCACACTGATCACACCCTGAAGGGAAAGAGTGAAATATTACAACACTTTCTGATCGGACCAGCAAAAACACAGAACAGCATTCAGACTAGTAAAAAGTAACTAACCCCAATTGCCAGAATTAGTGATTTTTCAAAGCAAACTAACTAAAAATGTGCAAAATGAGCATAAAACGACTCCAAATACTTGACATTTTCCTGCAGACATGGATTTAGGAAAAAAGTGGAATGTCCACAGAGCAATGCATTTGGTGCTGCAATGGTAATAACCTTTTGCAAACGTCGTTGACTTCCCCAGTCAATCACCTACCAACTCTGTAATTGCCTTAAACACCCCAGCATCAAACTATCCCAGCTACAGCACGGGAGGAGCGCTCGAATCAATGGGCAATCTCACCATCCACGCGTGTAAGGCACAGTGTCCTGCCCCTATGTCGAGGAGACGGTGATGTGCATTCAAATGATCGCTGATCCGCACAAATTGCTATGTGCTTAGCTAGCCATTTCAAAACTCGCACAAAAGAAATTTACATGGAAACATGGCTGACATGTCACTCAGGAACAAAGGAATCATGCATCAAATTGTACAGCAATTCAATCACAAGATTAATTAAAATGATCAGAACTATTCTGTTATAATGCAAATTTACATGGTTGACTTTTGTTCCATGACTTTGGAGCCTAATTATGTGGTATATGACGATGCCATGTTCTTAAGACATACAGCGCAGTTTAATGAAATGGAGCACCTCAGGAATAGCCTAACAAATTTGGGTTCTCAATTTTGGGTTTTCGTTTTGTCTAAAACAGTAAAAAAAAAAACTTAATGCGTGTATTTTAATTAACAATATTATGTTAATATGACTCAAATATTTTAAAGAAAATAAGCTGCACTTGACTATGTGTCACACAATTCAGTTGCATTAATGAGGGGAAAAAACAAGTTGTAGTATAAGTGACATTCAGAAATAATGTAAAATATGACTAATGAACATGTATTTCCCCGCACAATGGTATTCAGAACAGAAAAGGAATGAAAAATTTAAGTATAAAACAAACATAAATTACAGTGACATTCATTATAAACAACATTTATTATAAATGGCTAATTTAGTTTACGGTATGTGGGAAATGTGCTATAAAAATAAACTTCGGCTCATGTACCGCCATCATTTGGTACAAATTTAAATATGAGTGCTTTGCATGTTTGGCATGCTTGACGTTAATTGTATTATACAAATCACATTGGAATACAAGTCACAGCGCATTTCAAATGATAAAAAAGCAACTTATATTCCAAAACATTCCGGAATTGAAATTCCCCCCACCCCCCCACATAGTGGGAACACTGCATTAAAGTTGCATTTAAATAATTGTTTTTACTGTATCCCTGGAGAATTCGATTTAAAAAGCTCACTGTATTCAAGACAAAAGTCTAAAAAGCACAGAAAATCCAAAGAATTCAGTTCTTCAGTTCTCTGTACTCATTTCAATGAACACCAACATTAAACTATTCCCACAAAAGGATCAACAGCTGTGATATTTAAGCACTGCTGCAATTTAACTCACAGTAAAACACTGAGAAACTGCAAGTTTGCCAGCATTGCTTTCACTGTGAATAGCTCACTATGTGTGCAGCTCTAACCCAGAGCTTGCCATAAAAAAAATAAAATGTTATATTTCATTTATTTTATCCCGCTTTTCACCACTTAGACAAATGCCAGTAGTACCTGCACAGAGCCACACAATAACACAAAAGCTATAATGTGGTGGTCTGAAACACATGAAAGCAGCCGCATGCTTCTTCTCACTGCTGGTTACAGGCATCTCTGAGAGAACACAAGCCGATGCCACACTACAGTGTTTCTTCCCTCACTTTACCTGAAACATTGCCATGGGAACTATACAGCCCATAAGAATGAATGTGAGACTACCAAAAGAAAGTGCTACTAAATTGAAGCAATGAATGTTATTCTCGCTGGTCTGGATTAAAGCGTACACTACAACGTGCCATTTTATTTAAAGACACAGTAACATCATAAAAGCATTAACCTATATTTTGAATCAAATACATTTTATTGGTACATTCAAACAAATTTATTTAGTATTTATTTTGATCGTTTACATGTAATAGTTTTATTTAGAATAGTTGGATTTATTTTAGTACTTTTTATGCAGTCTGCTAATATTCTTTCATTAGTAACTGAGAGTTAGTAGAGTTGTAAAACTAAACGTGCATCCAACTATCAATTTTGGGATAGGACAGATTCCAAAAAAACCTCCCTTTAGTTGACTCAAACCATCAGAAAAGTGTCACATCCTGGACATTCTCTTTAAAAGCGTGACAAAAAAAAAAAAAAATGGGCCGCCCCCCTCGCTGAGGAAGTTTGATCCTTTAGTGTAAGTCAAAATGAGAGGTTGGGGCAGGAAAGGTAATTGAAGCAGCATGGGACACTTATCTGCCTCACTGGCAGTGACCTGGACAGCACAGGGGCCAAATGAGCTCTGAAGGGGGCCACTGAAGATAACCAGCAGGTCTAGAAGCTCAGTCACCATATGAGATAATGGTCAGAAGAAGAGATGCTCAGGTAAAATATGGATTTTGAGCTCTTTAAAAATACGGCCTGCGGCGACACACCAAAATTTGAGATTTTGCAATTCATTTTCTTTCATTACTTTTGTTTGCAGTGATGTGTTGCAGATTATAATTTAAGCAGGCACAAAGACTAACGCTAGTCTGAAATCATCTAAAATAGATATAATTGTGTTAATAAATGACTAAAGATATTAAATGATACATTAATTACACAACCTTGTAACCGTATTTTTAATGGCGCCTCCAGCGGTTCAACACTATCAGTTCTGCTGAGAGTTAAATATTAATAAAGCAGAATTTATGGGCATGAGTAAGTGCACACAGCAGTATTTAAGGCTAAGTGCATTTCATCAGTCATCCCCCTCCTTCTCCTAAATGTATCTTACTTCCTTATTTTCTATGCTACCTCTCGACTGACCTGTCTCCCCCCCATGTGATGTTTGTGTATGGTCAGAGGGGTCCAATTTCACTGCATGTAACAGTGTATGTGACAAATAAAGGCTTGTACTACTACTACTAGAAACTGTTTGTTAATTTTAAAAAACAAAATGCATAAGTAATGCAATGTAAAAACAACTGTACAAAACTGTGGGTAACTGACAGTTCTACACAAACGTACAGTTTTCATTGTCTACTTTGGGCAAATACAGGAAATATCATGTAATATGTCATGTAAGCAGACATGGTTAAAAGCAAAGACTGCAAATGTGGGAATTGGGACGGGCCCAACTGAAAATTAGAGTAAAATTAGGGTAGTTCACCTAAAAATGATAATTCCGTCATTATTAGTTACCATCATGTTATTACAAACCTACAGCATTCTTATCTGTGGAACATAAAATGACATGTTATGCAAAATGTTTGGGAGTTTCCATTTATTTTCATTGCACCTTTTCCATACAATTAAAGGTAATGGTGACACATTTCATTTTACACAGATTTGCAACTACTTGACGCTGAGAAAATATTGATAAAATGTTCATTTTGGGGTGGACTAAAAGTAGTTTTAATGTCTCTTAAGGTAGGAGACCTCCTCGGGTGCCCTTCCATGACGTCTTCCAGTGGAGGGCATTCTGAGGTCAAAAGCTTACCTGTGCACCACCAGGTGAGGCACATCCTCCTACTAGCAAATCTATCATGTGGTATTCGTCGACTCCAGCATTTACAACTACCACTAACATGACATTACATTATATCATTCTTAATTTCTGTTTAAAAGCACACTTTCACACCAATAGGATGCAATGGACTCAATCCTACCAGGTAAAGCAATGACTGCAGGCATTTATCAGTAGAACGAACACATAAATAAAACATCCTCTTGATATATATTTAGTATGCATTCATGAAAACATGACGGTAATGGTCCATTCAGATGCTGTGATCACTCACCATAGTGATGTTGCAGTGCTGTGATAGATCTCAAAGCCGGCAGACACTCTGAGCACCCCTGAGCGGAGATCCAGCGGCACGGAGCACATAAGCCTGTCTTACGGTGCTGTTATTTGAGAGTACTGTGTTGACAGGTAAAATGAAGACCTAAACAAACACCCCACTGATCGAGCAGCGCATCCGCTGTGTTTTCAACTGCAATAGAGGTCACGCTCAGACTCTCGGAACTGAGTTGCCACTGACAGCCTGTACGATTTAATGACCGCTATAACTCCCTAACAACAAACATATGTGCCACAGTAATATTTAAATTTTGATTAATAACACACGTTTTCATACATATGTACATTAAAAAGTATATTTGAAACAAGCACGTTGTAATAGTCATATTTTTAAAACAGGCACGCTTTTGGGCGACTTAAGACACTCGCAGGACCCCCTTTACCGGAAGTAGTGAGAGAAGCACGTGACGTTTTCCTACCGGTGTTGTTAACCCTACACAGGACTGAAAAGCTGGGCTGTCAATGCAAATTGACTACTAAAATATTAGCGTGCTACTAATAAGTGAAAGATTCTTTGAAAAGTATATATATATATATATATATATATATATTTTTTTTTTTTTAAAAACCTCAGCCTTTCCACTTTATTTTGTTTTTATATTGCATTGAATAGCATTATTATTCTCTGAGTATGTAAACAGCATAGGACTGAGTTACACATTTTTTTACACATCACATTTTTGCAACTGGCTGTTTTAAATTGCTTATTATTTTATTGATAAATATAAAGTCCTAAAACATTTACGTAGTTTACAAAAAGAAGATAAGAAATGTGCTTAAATGTGGGCTCAGCTGCGTAAATCAAAATATAAAGGTAAGATGATGATGTTCTGTGAAGATATCATGCATATTTTCTACCATAAATATATAAAAACTTAATTTTTGTTTAGTTTTTTGTTTTGTTTCAAAACTTCATTTGGACAAATTCAGAATCGTTTTTCTCAGTATTTATTTATTTACTTTTTCCCCCAGATTAATAATACTCTATCCAAACAAACCGTACATACAGAAAAGATTATTTATTCAGCTTTCAGGTTGATGTATAAATCTCCTGAAATAAAACTTGGTGTGTGACTTTAAAGCTGTTAAAACGTGATTATAATTTTCCTACTAACATTTGTCAAATTTCAATGCATTTCTTTAACAACTGATTTTAAAAAATTATTTATTAATTGATTGCTTGATATGGTTTATTTGACCTAATTCTAAGTGAATTACTCTCCGTCTATTAACCGTATATAATTTTAGTATACTGTATGTACTTTATCTTTAAATTCAATGATATCTTAATTTCTTTCATTCATTTCTGTAGAAAGACAATAGAAAAAAAAGCTGTTAAAAGAGCAACCTCTTCAGTATTCTACTGGCAATGGTTTAAAATAGTGTTGAGTTGCTTAGCATGTAATAGATGTAGAAAATAGTAGTAATAAAGAATGAGTAGGTGTGTCCACACCAGTGAGTGCTATAGGATAAACAGCAGTGGGTCGTGAATGAATTCACCCTCACTCCCTTATGTCATTATCACTGTGTACAGTAAACAAGATCTTCTGATCCTGTATTTACAAAAGACCTTTGTACGTGTTTGTCCAACCGATGTCTTTAACAGTCAAAAAGCGAATGTATTTGAATGCTTTGTGGTGTGTTCATATGTTTGCGTTTATTGTATTAGTTTATTTTTTATCACTCTTAAGTGTTTCATTGCACTTTTCTAGTTGCATTATCGTCCCAGATTACATCTGTAGCTTTTAAAACATGATTATAATTTTCCTACTGATTAAATCGCATTTCAATGCACCTCTTCAATGACTGTGTTCATTAGTTGTTTCCATTACCTTGAAACTAATTGGAAAAATTGAGTGTTGTAAAAAGTGATGCTCAGTAGATGCTGTGTAAACAGCAAACACACATTAAACCGGTGGAGCTGGTGTAAACGGTGCTTTAGTGGCGAGCATTAACAGACCCACAGACCTGAATGTTTTCAGAATTGAAATGCTCAAAGACAAAGCACCAATCTGCCTTATTGTTTAATTCAAAATAACAACTAAAGTTTTAAATGTTTCCTTTTAGATCACATATTTTTGTGTTGCAAGATATATCTGTAAGGATCACCTGCCTATACACACAAAACCTAACTTAACAACACAAGACTTAATAATGTCTTGATAACTGTGTGTGTGCATGTGCATGTGTTAATTAACAGTGTAAATTAGTTTTGTTAAATATACACTGAATGTGCAAAGAATATTCTGTATAAATAGTCTGTATAAATCCCTGGTACCTTATTTGAATTCATTTTCATGTTTAATTGAAATAAGAGTACTTTTTTTTACACTGCTTATGATTCAGTCCATATTTCCTGCCTTGAAAAACAAGACGTCCGCATAACAATATCCGGATTTTTCAATAGCATTTGTTTAGGAGGAGCATTCCAAACACTACATAGAATAAAACTTAATGTCCATTAAAAAAGTCAGACTTTTCAGGTTTGACTCAAATTCGTTACGATAACTGAAATACACAAGTGGTGTTAATAAACAAACCCCTCTCTTTTATTATTTGTACAGTGCTGTGTTGAATTGCCTTATTACTATCCCTGCTGCATGTTTTATTTTTGGATGAAATACCATATCTGGGTCATGGGAGATGACAGTCAACTTTCACAGGCAGTTCTCCTTTTTATTCAAGCTTTCTCCTTGGGGTCTGTTCGCTTATTTCCAACTCTCTTGCTCTGCAATACATACTGTGACGATACTACAGCTCAGCGTTTGTATATCCAGTCAAACATCCTCATTTCTAAACGGCATTCATTATTTTTCATGGTGATTTTTAACAAAAACTAAAAACAATCTTTTATTAATTAAACACGATTTGAAATGTGTTCCAGGGCTCCCAGCTGCTCTGCCCTTGACAAACAGAGAGACACACAAATAGACCAATGAATTGTACAGTTTACTGTATCAGTATGATCTGTCATTTAAATTTCCATACAAATTCAACACATAAATGACGTCCGTGTTTGCTTTGAATTTTCTGCTTTATGTTTAACATATTTAAACTTTGGTTTATTTGCCAAGAATTAAACTCTAACAGTATTATTATTATTATTTGGAATCTTAAAATGCAGCGAGCTGACCTGCTTTGACTATACAGCACTCATATTTCTGCACTATTGTTTAAGGAAACGCAAGAGTGGCATTTATATGCCACTGTGATATCCAGTCCACTTAGAAGCATCATACTCGTTCTATCAAATGTCATGCGATTTTTCTAGAGACATAATGTTATTTAAAGGAATTACACTGGAGGTGCTTTTGTTGCATGTATACACTTCTCTCAATGTAAATGTCACCTCGGTGCATTGTTGACATTAGACCTCAGTCGCTAGCCCCAAACATCCCATGCACAGGACGAGACGGAACACTGTGCACATGAATATTATGCATATACCACAGGCAAAACGTGACTAGTGCGCCAAAACGTATTAAACCTGAAACGTATGGAACTCATCTCTCATAAAGGGCTTGCAAACTGCATGCAAATCAAAGTATTTGACAAAGCCAATGGTGACTATGGCTATAGAATAGCATTTCTCTTCCTATAGTGTCCTCTGAGTGAGGCCTTTTGAACAGCTCTGAAAGAAGGCCGGACCGTCTCTGAGAGGGCTGCTTTGTGGGTCCATTGGGTCAGACAGATCTCCTGCTGTGAACTCCCACACCTTACAATCCGTCTCTCCCTGATGCTCCCTGCTCTGTTGTCTCAGAGAGCGCCTACCTAATGGCTAGAGGCCCTTAAACCCAGAGCTAGATCTTTTTAAAAGCAAAATTCTTTAAATAAGCCACATAGAATGACAAACAAAGCCAATATGGTATAATATATTGTAGAAGTCCTAGCCATCCTGATCAAATGGCCTGCTGCTGTTATATGCTGAAGGCATTAGTTTAGATTCTGCCACAGCTCTGCAATCCACAAATGTGATAATTAAAAGAGAGGGGAGGGCGGGTTCTCCAGAGAGAGAGAGAGAGAGAGAAAGAGAGAGAGAGTTCTCTTCATCAAGTAATTAGCCAGGCTTTCATACGGAGCCACTCGGCATCCTTATTATTTTGCGTTGGGTGGATGATGGACTTCACGGGAATCACGGACACACGTACCTGATGTGGCACGTCTGAAAAACAGTAAGATTGCGGGATGAAAGCCGTCTGGACGCACCATATTCATGTGCCGTTATTTGCATGTCCGACTGGGTCCGCCCTTCTGTCAAGGTTGCATTGTGTATATTTTATAGAGCAGTCAGATTCATCTTTTTATTTCATGCCACCATTTGCGGTACTAGAGGATAAAATGCTCTGACATTTAAAATGAATGTTTTCATTCACATTGTATTTGTGTTATTTCATTATTTCAGGTCTTTAAAAGCCAGTGTAAGTGACAGTCTGTCTGTACAGGCCGCTTCTCTGGGTGAACGCTTTTCATGCGCTTTTAGAAAAATGAAGAAACGTAAAAGCTGTTTCTGCACGTTTCACACGATGATGATTTAATGCAGTCTACAGCTTGCTGGAATTTTTTGACAAAAGACAATGATTATTGACAAACTGATTAATGACATAATAGTGTTTAGAGTCACTAACTAACAACACATGTTGTGGTGAAAAAGAGCTTGACCTTTAGGTTCCGGGTGTTTGGTCAGCATTTGACCTTGACCTCTAGGCATGTTATCTGCTGACCTCTTCTTGTTAAAGTCATATTGATTACTGATCCCCAGAGACCTAAGCTCACTGACTGCCCATTTCACTCCCTTTATTCTCATTTATTTTTACTGAAAATCTTCAATCTCTGAATTCAAGTGGTTTGCACAGTGTGTCGTTTTATCTAGTCGTGTGTATTACTGCAATGTCTCTCTGTTTTGAAAGAAATAAAACATTAATAATGAAAAACCCAACTTTGTCAAGTAATTTTTTTTTTATGATGAGATTTTTGTACAGCACTATATGTCTATTTCCAGTTCAGACAGTTTTTTTAAACACATGGCCTGTTTCTATTGCATTATTTGCAAAACCATACGATTGAATATGAATATGGATATGATATAATTAATAAATGATTAGCATTGCTAAGATTTTAATACACTGACATCGAGAATGTCTCAAGATGTGCAAATCCCTTTTTCCTTTTTGTTTACAGCATGTTTCATTTAATAATAATTTAAAATCGCATTTTGGCTTCTTTAAAATAACTGGGAAAAAAAATCAAAATTTACACACCAAACCTCCGTGAGTCAATTGTTCTGTCTGAATCTACCACACTGTTACCATATTTGATGTAATGCCAACTCATTCATGTTAAAACTGAAATAAAAATAAATCCTAAAACTGTTACCATTCTGACAATCGTATTACTCTTTTACCTGATAACTTCATTTCTAAGCTGTCTTACAGAACACTTAAAATGCAAGTTAATTAAAGTGAAAATTTGAAGTGATACACAGCTCGTAAAAACAGATGTGCTTGCCGTACTTCACATGAGCGTAACCTCATCCTCATGCGGTCCAGCAGTCTCTCCAATACTCGTCAGAAAAAAAAGGTTTCCGAGCACTGACCACGCAATGCAGTGGCACACCCAGGAACAACAAGAAGAAGCCGCCGCTGAAGTTCTCAAGGAATAGTTTGTGTCTGGCCGTGAAGCGGGGGCTGGAGCGTTAGCATAACAAAGGCTCTAGAGCATGTGAACTTGAGGAACCTTTCGACCCCGCAGCTCGGTGTTTGAATGGCGCTAAGGCCTCCTCATAGAGCTCCTCCACCACTCTACTATTCGTGGCTAAATTGCTAATCAGGGTAATTTAATAAACTTTTCAATATGCCTTCATCTCTCATCAGGAGAGGCATTCACAGCCTCTGCTCCTCTATTTTACACACACACACAAAGCTTGCTCTTTCTTTTTATTTAGTCGGTTCAGATAGGCAGCTGTTGCTCATAGTTCTCTGTGCAAATGAAATGCTGGAAGTCTGTGTGTGTGTGT
>JAUMHR010000049.1:13035126-13068367 GCA_032361145.1 Enteromius fasciolatus
GGTAAAACACATCCGTATTACTCTAGGGATGTTGGAAAATGAGCCTATTTCCAAAAAAAGTGGAGTGTTCCTTTAAGTTTTAGCAATATTATTGACTTGATTGCACAGACAATATTGGAATAGAATAGAACTGAGCTGGACGATGACATGAACTGACTTCAACAGAAATATTTATTTACTATTATCTACTTTTTTAGAGCTGTTTTACTGAAAAATGTATTATTTTTCTCCTTCCCTTTCTCCTATTTCCTTTTCAACATTTATTAATATAAATTTAGGTCACTTGACTTGACTTGCTCCTTAGTTTTGGAAAGAATAGCTTAACCAGGCTAACAGCCCGACTAAGACCAGCAAAACACTAGTTTTGGTTCGTCGTGTCTTTGATTCCTAGTCAGAAGGGCTTCATACCATTGAAAATTGGTTATTTTTACTTTTTTCTTTGATTTACCCCAACCAGCTTTAACTGTTGAATTGTTTTTCTCCATCTGTGACCACTTCTTAACCTCAGATATGACCCCTTTATTTTATGTGACATAAAAAAAAAATGGAAGAGTCTACTAACCTTTCTTCCTCACATCAAAGAGCAACGCACCTCCTCAGAAGCAATACTAGAAGGAAAGAAAGAACACAATAATTAGTGTCACGTGTGAATGAACTGCTCCTATACGTCTAGTTAAACCCGTCAAAATCTCCTTGCTCCTTTCTGACCTGAAGTAAATGACGTGACCTACTTCTTCCACCTACAGCTCTTTTGTTGGTGTAGATAAAAGCAGCTCCTCACCACATATCTGACAATGTATAAGTAAAGCACATTCCAGTGCACAGTCTCACTCCAAACCCAACAGAGGAACACTAAAAGAGTTTCAGCTATTATAAATAATTTACAGAATTTTTCATTCGCCCTTTTAACCCCTCTGCAAAAAGCACATTTGGCTCCGGTTAAAAATACATGCTCCACATATCTGCTTGGTGTATGAAGGCGAATCTTATCCTGGAGAAACCCGTGGTTTAGTTGCGTCCCAAAGTCAGTGTTGATGTGAGAATAAATAAAAGTGTGAGTACGGGTCGTAGGAATATAAAAACGATAAACAAATACTGTCCCTGACCAAGACGATAAGCACCAATTCAATCTTTTCTCCATTCAACCGTGAAATGTTTATCCTGCTACTATTTAATCTAACTAATGCACATAATCACTCTCTTTTCTTGTCCCGCTGAATCAAGTGCTATGCCCTGGGTACCCACGCTTTGGTACGGCCCTGGCATGCTGCAGTGTTTCCATGGAGATCACCTATGCTCCTCCACCAGGCAAGATGGGTGAGGCTGAGCATCCATGTACACACAAACACACCCCCATCTTGGTATCTGACACCAGACAGCACAAATATCTCTTTGCCAGGGGCTCCTCTCCTTTCATATGTGTGCAAATGAATTCATGGCCATCTAAGAGCGGGCGAGATCAACCCCGTCTACCAACAGCTAACCCAATGGAGAAGGGGCAGCCCTGTCATAGGGCCTTTCAGAAACGGCTAAATCTAGATAAATGCATTTAGCACTGCGTGAAAGCGTATTCGCAAAGTGGTGCAATATTTTCCAATTTATAGCATTTTCATAAATCTTAGTTTTGGGACTGTAATTAGACCGAAGGTAGTTCATATTTATCCAAGAAGTATTTTCCGGGTGTATAGATCTCCGTGTGCTTTTGTGGGCATCGAGGGACATGTACAGTTTATCTCTCTGTTCATCCTGAAATTATTCATTTCATTAGCTTTTATCAATAATGTAACAGTGTGCTTGTTCAGTTCTCCTCTCTCTCTGCCACAACATTACATATGCACTACCACATACACTAACAAAGCAGCTATGTGAACAAAAACACACACACACACACACACACACACACACTCAAGCACACATGACCTACAAACACCATCTGATGTTTTGTCACACTATTGAAATCCATTTTAAATCATTAGCACTCAACATTAGCTATAATCTGTTCTAGAAGTGGAATATTACCAAAAAAAAAAAATATATATATATACATTTTATTTTTATTAAATTAAATTTATTACATTTTATTTTATATTATATATATATATAATACATATTTATGCATTCATCGTTTAGCAAAGAAAAAACATTATATATAATATGAAATAAAGAAGATTTCATTATTTAGTTTATAAATGCATTTATATAACACTCCAGAATATTTTATTATTATTAATAAAAATAAAAATAATAATAACAATAACAACTAAATTTTGTTGCAGGTTTAATATCTTAGAATCTTAATCTCATACTATAATTTCTTTCCCTAGGATGGAAGAGCCTCTACTTACCCATACACTAAAATAATCCTTTTGTGATTGGAGGGCTAATTTGAAGTGTCAATTATTCTTATGCAAATGCATATGTTCTTTCTCACATTTCAAAAGAGGCTGAGCACAGATGGCTACCCACAAATCATGCCACGCAAGGCGAAGCAGCCGGCCAGACAATAAGACCTTGTATAATGTGATGATGGTGTCTGCATGTCTGTCTTCCCTTACGCTGGTGGATGCTTGTAACGATAACTTTCACTGCAAACAAATCGGCTGATTTAGATATATTCATGATAGTTTATCAGTACAAGTCTAAGAACATAAAAACACAAAGAGGTTGTGATAGCATTATTATAAAGCTATAGATTGTGTGTTTTATAGATGGCTGTATTAAAACTGTATTGCCATATGCATTTTTTAGCATACACTAACAAATGTGGGCAGCAAGGAGAAGAAAGAAAGAAAAAGGAAAGTCAAACAGAAAGAAAGAGACAGTAAGGAACAAGAGGCTGCTCTCTCACCGTGACCTGAACAAGCCACTAAAACGTGATTTCTGACAGTTTGCTAGCACTCAGGCTGAGAGACAGCGGCCTCTATGCTTTCACGCTAAAGACCATGATTTTGCCTCTGAGAAGTCGGCTGACAGACACACCTGCTGCAAAACCAAGCAACACCCAGACAAATATGTGGATAGGCTTCAACAAACTAGCATGGTAATAATGGCCAATCACTTTAAGTGCTGCAGAGACAACTTAGTCATGTGGAGAAATTAGCTAACGCTTTGCAATTCATACAGAACAACGTTGTCTTTTTTCTAAAAGGAGAAGATACAGGAAGAGACTGCAAAACAAAAGACAATGTTCCTTGACCTTCTCAGCTGATCCATCGGTTAACAAAAAAGGAAGAGAAAAGACGACGGCAAAGAAAACTTTTCAGAAGAGTGGATCAAACAACCAGCTCTGGCGTCCTGTTACAGCACAACAATGGAGCCATTGAAACCAAGACTGAACATGGCAACCGGGTCCACAGGTTCCGATTGTCTCACAAAGGGTCAAGAGGGAGAGGAGAAGCTGAATGTTGAGATATTTTAGACGATAATGGTGCTCCAGAAATGAGACGGTTTTAGTTTGCCAAGTTTGTTTTGACTTATCTACCTAGGAGGCTAAACTTGTTAAACCTGGACGGCTAAAGAAATAAGGGAATTGTCCAGACCTTAATGCCTCATGTCCATGTGGATATCGGATCGGCTAACAAGATCCAAGAGTTTGTGGAGTTTGAATAAAGTGATACTTTACATACGCACTGTTCCTGAATAATGTTAATTGGGGCATAAAAGCTGAACCCTTTTCAACTCCATAGCCTAATGCCACTTAGTAAGTTCCCCAACAAAGCCCAACTGAGATGCTTGCTTACACAGTCACGGCTTCAGCTCTACACTAAAACAATTCACACATTCTGTAAGTAATGAGAGAATGAGCACTTATTATAGGCTGAATAGCATTCACCCTTCACCTCCACCAATGAAAACTCAACTGGAAGATGTTTTACTCAAAACGACTAGTCTATTGAATTGGCCAGTCCCCTTTAAGAAATCTGAGCTTTATTAAAGGAAGCACTGTCAGCCTGTGTGCATAAAAAAACAACAACAACAACACTCCAACAAATCTGACTAGCAGAAACACTCAACATTAAAAGCAGATTTTCCTCAAGGTTTGCTTCCTATGAAACGTTGGATAACTTGAACATCTTTAATAAATTAAAGTTGATTTTTTTTTTAATATAAATCAACAGTTTGCAGGAATACATGCAATGGTTTGGCTAATTAATAATAATAATAATAATAATTGCATCTTCATTTGAACCTGTTGCTTCAACACTGTACACTGTACACATTAGGGAATTCAATGGTCCACTTGTCTCCTCCCCAGAAACCACTGGATGTCTAAACTAAGTAATGAACAGCTGTAGTAAAAACTGTTTCTTAATGTCTCTGTCTAAAGTATAGTGGATCCCCAAATGACCAAAAATCCAATGAATAAAACTTATCTCGCGCCAGCAGTGAAGGTTTACTTCCTGCAGGATTCTGAAATCCTGCAGTACAAAATGGTGGCTCACTTCACACCAAAAGCTAAGTCCAGACAAGCAACCATGATACTGTCACAAACACTGTCACTGTGAGGGTGGACATGCCTATTCACACAGCTCACACTAGTCTCTCCATGTGCCAGTGTTTTTCTTTTTCACCTATCTCCCCAAAAAAGTGTGTGTGTGTGTGTGTCATACACATCAAAACGGTAAGGTGAATCCTTTTGAGCTGGCGGTGCAGTTGGCCACAGAATGAATAAACATCCATGTCAGGAGAAACTGATACACTCCCCTTTTCAAGCAGACGGGCCTCTCGTGGGAAATCCAGCACTAACACAATGGATAGAGACGGCCTTTTGTTGAGTCTCTCAGCTATGGGCTACTACTTCTCTCGAGTCTGTAGCCTGAACAGACCACTCCCATCGGTTCCTATTCCCCCTCTCACACACAATTAACTTTTACCTTTTTTTATACTCATCCATACTAGAATGTGTTTCTTTGTTACTTAAGAAGGTTGGAAATCAGCAATGATTAAAATGAACAATATGAGTATTGTGGTTCCCAACTTGGGATGCTGGGATATTGGTGCACCCACCAGGCTCAAAAACAGCTAGTTCAGCTTCCAGGCAGAAACGGCTAGTTTACCACAGTATACTGACAATTCTATGCCAAAAAAAAAAAAAATTAATGACCTCATGGTGAGGACGTAACACGAAGATGTTCATCCAAAACAAACTCTTAAGGAAGAGCTCCCAACAGGTCAACCTGTGGGGATTTACGTGAAGCTTGTAATATAATATAATACATATATTTATATTTATTTGAGCTAAGTTTACACTTTTCCAGTCTTGCTTAAAGAGAAGTTTTCATTCACTGCCTGCATTATCATTCCTTGGCTCTATTCTTTGCTTTCAGCTCCCATTTGGGCCACAATAAAGATATTATGCATGACAGTTTTTGAAGCAGAATAGGTACTGGTCGAGCCTGCTGTGTGGCTACAAAGTGGGCCCATTCTCTTGGGCTGGGCTCAGTTACGGGGCCTGGGCAGTGGGACAAGGACAACATTGCTGGGACATTCCCAAACTGATGGAAACAAAAAGATTCAAACCACAGTGAGTCTTGGACCCCCCTGTCGAGGACATCTTGATGAACAGGCCAACTAAGTGAA
Source organism: Enteromius fasciolatus (assembly GCA_032361145.1). Lineage (NCBI taxonomy): Eukaryota > Metazoa > Chordata > Actinopteri > Cypriniformes > Cyprinidae > Enteromius > Enteromius fasciolatus. The sequence continues at coordinate 13,040,707 of JAUMHR010000049.1, forward strand.
CTAAGTAGCCTCTCTCTCCTCACAGCTGAACGGGGACTGAAGGCACAGAAATTAGAAATTAGAAAGCTTATTTCATTTGGTGCTTAAAGGAATGGTTCACTCAAAAAGTACAAATTTGTCATTTACACAGTCCCACATGTTATTGCAAACCTGCATTACCTTTTTTTTTTTATTATGTCAAATATCTTTATTCTGTTGAAAACAAACGTTTTGGGGACCACAGATTTCCATTGTACGGTCAATAAAATGACCACAAAACCAGTCCTAAGGGTCATTGTTAAGGCTTGTTAGGATAGGGCAATATTTGGCTGAGATACAACTATTTGAAAATCTGCAATTTGAGGGTAGGGGGAATTATTTTATTCTTTTAAAATCACAATATTGAGAAAATGCTGTCCAAATGAAATAATCAGCCACGCATATCACTAATTAAAAATGACCCATTTTTTTGACCCATACAATGTATTGTTGGCTATTGCTACAAATATACCTGTGCAGTTTATGACTGTTTCTGTGGCCCAGGGTCACAGATACCACCAGTATATGTCTTTAAATATGTTCCACTGAGAAAGAATGTCATACAATTTTTTGGTGAACTTAGAATTGGGGCATTTTTCTTGGCCACTAATCAAATAAATCTCATTACAGGCTTTTTAATCTTCTCGGTTCTATTAAAGCTCAAGGATCTTTCACAAATCAGTCTGGAGGAGATGATCATCAGGTGTGATGCAAACTTGTGAAGATCATGAATCTTGAGTGCTGCTATTAAGCAACATTTGCTTTTCTGTGTAAGGATGTTAGAGCTCTTGAACCGCTGCATTTACAAATGACACTGCATTAGAAAAACACAACACTCAAGTTAAAAGTAAAAAAAAAAAAAAAAATTAAATATGTATTTCTAGATCACTTTTTGTATTGTGTGAACGGCTTGTAAGACATTCTTAAACTCGTAATGTATAATAAACAAACAAACAAACACAAAAATACATAGCAAAATGGTAGCCTTTCCATACACATTTTAACCACACCAGGCCCAGTAGACTCTGTAACCCCCTGGTGTCTTAGAGCAGACGGATAACCAGGCATATGAGAAAGTGCTTACATGGGGTCCTGAAATCAGGGGACCATATGTGCAAACGTTCTGTATCATTATGCTGTGCGGCGGTGCACAGGGAGACCACCATAACTTAGTTTGTCGTCCACACAAAGTTTGGGCCAAGCTTGGATGGATTCATTAGACGGCCTTTCTTTGGAGCCAATGAAGCTCAAAAGACCTCCAACAAAGGAGCTAATCACAGACTCTCTCCTCAGCTTTGGCCAGAGTCTTTCTTTTCACTAGGTCTTAGATCATTTCTCACATCTAGCTGGCCAGCTAGCTCCAAGCTTGTCTGGACAGACAAACAAAGCTGTGGGATATTTATTCTCTGTGTATATGTACAGCTGTTGCTTCTATAGGACGAGGGAGCATGCACATGTGAACAAACCCCCCCCCACACACACACACACATTCATATACACAGAGCTGCTACTTTTGCTGGTTTTGTGTCACACACAAACAGACCTGCGCTTGTGGGGGTGTTTATAACTTCTGTTGGTAGTGGTGTGCTAATGTGTATGTTTGCATGTGTGTGAGTAATATCTGTGAGGGCAAAACAGACAATGAAACTGCAGGCCTCTATTCTAACATTGACCTTGAACCCGGTAGTCTTCATTCCCATGGTTGCTGCGTGAGTCCTTGTGCATTGGAAGCCTTTTGGATTTGTGTTGCCTTATCCTTGCCCTCTTTCAATTAAACGGCAAGCCTCCATTCCTGCAATACAACATTGCAGTCTCACTTATGGGTGTAAAACATCCGTGTCATATGCCCTTTTATTTGCTATTATTCATGTTCATACTATTTAAAGAGCAAAGAATGCAAAAAGGTTTTGCAGCCACATGCTAGTGTAGATCTATTGTTCCTTAGTGTACTAGTGCTTTAAAGAACAAAAACAGATAAGCTGATGTGAAGAAACTATATATAAAAATAAAAAATATCTGAATATTTCACAGTTCTTTATAACAAACATGTTCTTTGATGAAGCTCTGGTACTAAAAATAATATAAAGGTAAGGATAGAGAGAAACAAACAAACAAAATTATTTGTTTTCCTATTAAAATGATTTTAGTAATTTATTGTATACACTTCTGTTGAGATTTGGGGTTGCACATACGCTACTTTGTTTTTAAACAACGTCAGATTTTAATTTAAAATAACAGTTTTTTGTTTTATTATATTTTAACATGTAATTATTCCTGTGATGCAAAGCAGAGTTTTTAGCAGTCATTACTCCAGGCTTCAGTTACATGATCCTTCAGAAATCATTATGCTGATTTGACGCTCAAGTAACATTTCTTCTTATCATCACATTTAAAAAAAAATTATTTGAGTATTTTCATATTCCACGGTTGCTTTTATTACATGCCTATTATTTTTGACAGTTCTGACATTCGAAATTCTATTGAATTATTCCTTTAAAACAACAGCATTTATTTTTTTGTGGCAATTTATGTCTTTGCTATCACTCTGGATCAATGTAATGCATCCTTACTAAATAAAAGACTTGTACTTTTAAACTGTAGTGTATATATGCCTTAAACCATACATTGCATTTATTTACAGTTACCAGCCACCGGCAAGTGTTCCATTCATGTCAATTCATACTTGCATTTGGCTCTTGGTGAGTCTTATTATTGGACTCTGCCACCAGCTATTATTAGATTTGGACTATTAGAAGTATTGCAACATCCTGTGAATGAGTGATAGTTGCTTAATCTATTTGTCTTTTTTTTTTTGTAAAAACGCATTTGAGTGTTGCATTGAAGCAATGCAAGAGATCTCATATTTTATCACAGCGCATGCCATTTTCTCAAATAAAAACCACCGAGATGAAACGAAAAGAGGGAAAAGTGCACTGACACAGGGTATTCCTCAGTTGCGGAGAGGGGCTGCGTGCACCCCCCGCCCTTTCACTTCGCAGCGGCACCCACAGAAGGCAGAAAGGCTTTCTGACATTGCCCTACATTCAGCTGACTGATCCCACACACACAGTCTTCTGTCACAAATAATCATTACAGCCGCACCCGTGCCCGTACACACACACACACACACACCCTCTTTCTCTCCCACTGTATTAAATATTGAAGATTTCAACTTTCAACTGGGAGCATGTTCAAGCACCCTCCCATCAAAACACAGAGACATGCGCACACACACACACACACACACAGCGTGTGCATTGCCCTAGCTGCAATACAAACCACCTCTATTAGAGTGTCAATCGTATTCAGATCATTCCTTTCTTGCCGGCACTGGCTTTCAGAATGTATGGAAACCCTACATCCTCAGACGGGACTGCGCCCACGCCCACGCCCATCAATCCATCCATCCATCCTCACACATTTATGTGCTTTCTTTCTTTCCGTATCCCTTTGTTCCTCTCTCCACATCAAGGTGCCTTGCATTTCTGCTTAATGTTGGCTAATGCTTTCGAAAGAATACCACCCGAGCACTGCTGCCCGCTTCTGCTGCGAGTACCCATGTCACCGGGTCGTCATTAATTATTCCCTTGCTTACAACATGCTGTTGCCACGGTAATGTGCCATTAACGGAGAGCCAAGCGAACGGCAGTCTCTATGCAAATGAGGCTGCCACAAAGACCCTGGGCAGATCGGAGGATGCTGAGACGGACACACTGTGTATTAGACTTGAATAAAAGGGACGATAATGTACCTGGGATTCCTTTTAAAACACAACAGTTATGCCGAACGAGTGCAGGAAGGAGCAGAAGAGGAGGGTTCGGTGGAAGCACCTGGCATTTTAGAAAATACAGGGGGGTGTGTGTGTGGTATTTGATGGACATTTGAGGGACGAGTTGGCAGGGACCATCAGCTTAACAGCAGATGCCTCTGCGACAAATCCGCAAGTCCTCGATTTGGATATAACTCGCATGTGATGATGTGGAGAAAATAAAGCTTTGAAACGAAGGCCTTAAATTTAGAATATGTCCTTGTCGTCCTGACAAGTTTGCTGGGATTGTGGTGCCCATGCTAGTGGCGGACGTAGCTGCGTGTGGCTTTAGATAAAAATCTGTGAATAATATTTGCCTGTGATGTCTCAAAACGAGAAGACGAGAAGTCTGTGAGAAGGGGAAAATGAGAAATGCAAAGATGAAGATTTGTGCCCCGCTGAACATTATGCCGTTTTGGCACGTAAACCCTGAGCCAATCAAAAGCGATGTTCTTGAAGCATTTAGGGATGGCAGACCAAATCAGCGAGAAATCACAAGGCTGCATTACTTACACACTGAAATATTAGAAATAAATAACATCACCATATTCCAATACAAATAATAAGAAAATTTTTTTTTGGTATACATTTTTTCGGTGTGTGCAGTATTTGACTGATATTACTATTAGGAACAATAATAAGAATTATATTAATAATACATTTAAGTAGTTTAGATTTAGTAGTCAAAATTACAAAAAGAAAAAAAAGCTTTGGTTTTAACACACATTTCAAACTTTAAATGCAATTATTACATAAACCTTAAAAAAAATAAAAAAAAACCACCAGTTTATTTAGGCTTTACAAATTTCATAGAAAATTTCAGTTTCACATTTTATTTGACATCACAGTTGATGAACTGACTGATGCCGCTCAATTAGAGATTCTAGACAGAAGTCATGGCAGGTTGCCGGAGAGGAAATGTTCCCTGCCTTTTGGATACAGATTGCAGCCATTATCAGGACAATTTCCCAGGTGGAGAAAAACATCAGAGGAGTCTGGGATAACGGTGAATAAGAATCACAGATGAGGATTTGTTTGTCGGGGTGGGGTGGTGGGATCTACAATTTTATATGCAATTGTCATTGTCTGCAGCAGACCTTTCTGCAACTTTTATTCTGTAAAAGCCATCACTGAAACAGGGCATTGGGTGCCTTCACAATTTCGAGGGCATTCTTGTGTGTTACTTCTAATATGTGACATGTGATTTAACAAATCCACAGACGGAGGGGAAATTCCAGGTATCAGATATATTTGATATGAAGTAAATAGAGCAGAGAGGGGAAGAGAAAATAACATCAAAACAAGCTCTGAAAGGGTTTGATGACAGACAAATATGTCTTTGTGTTTCTATACGCTTCTTTTACACGAAGCTATATTTTGACTAAGGTGTATTTACACTAAGGTATATTTTGTGCCATTGACAATCATGTATGGACTTTCTACCCCTCTCTGTCTCTCTCTCACACACACACACACAATGGGCAAACCCTGTCACTGCTGAGAGTCCAATCAAGCATTTGAATGCAGTGACACATCCGGTCTTTTTATTTTTTTTTTTGGAAATGACAACATTTATTCATCAGGCAGAGAGAAATTTCACTCAAAGACCCCACAGTGCTCTGCCAGGGCCGGTCTGGCCCTGTTAATTGATTGCTTCTCACTAACAAGGATGTAAAGTCCTCCATTGTGCACCTCTTCCTCTATGCTAATGAAGTCCAAACACAACACGCTCTTTCTTTCGTTTCCTCTCTGCGTCCCCCTTCCTCTCTTTCTCTCTCCGATAGGAGGTTTTGATGTGAAGATGCTATGACAGGCTTGCTCTCTTTCTCTCTCTGCAGCTGGCACGAAAGATGTGATAGGAGCCAGGACCAGGAAGCAGTAATGGGATCATGGGAGAGTGATTGCAAACACACACACTCCTCCAAGTTTCCCCTCACACTGCCCCTAATGAGGGGTAAAGGGACAATATCGTCATTGTTACCCCAGTGTTTGGGAACCTCAGGGCCAAGAACAATAGCTGTTTACCCAAGCAGTAGTGAAAGTCCTCACTGTGTTCGTTAATTAATCGGACGGCTCCTGATTACGTTTGCTCTGCACACCCCACTCAATACCACCTTTCACATCCAGCCATTAGAGACGGGGGACTCTCTCTCGGTTCTGCTTCCTGTCTCTTTCATTTGGTTTTTACACCATCCACAATCTTCTACACACACTTACTCACTCCCCATATACCCTTACTGCGCAAGTAAGAGCACTCATTCCCTAATACAATGCAAAGGCTATTGAGAAAGAGATATTAACAAATCAAATCAAATAAATGAACAGTAACAATAATAATAATAATAGATTTTGTATAATAAAGTAATAAAATAATATAACAATGGTATATTAAAATAATGATATTTTTATTATTAGTAGTAGTAGTAGTGTTATTAATGTATATTTTATGATGAAATTAAATGTTATGAATTTGTAAGTTCATAAAATAACAACATTTGTATATTGGAATTGGATTCATAGCAGTTAAATGGTATTACAAAAAGGCATAGGTCCCACCTTACCGTCTTTACGGAGCGAATTTGCGTTGGTGAAGTCACCCTCCCGTTTACCATCATATATCTCTCTCACACCGCAACCCAATCCACTACAAGCGATATGCAAAGCGCCATCATGAATATGTGCAATTAGGCAGGGCTGGTGAGATTTTTCCGACTTATGGGATGTGACATTTGTAGGGCAGAAGCACAGATCAGCATAAGCGAGAGTGACAAATGCCTAATCCCTTCCTCCACATTTCACGATTTTTTCAGGTCTATCAGAATACGTTCTTGAATACACACACCTACGCCGCATATTCGCGCATTTGAATTCCCCGATCAACACGCCTCGGCCGTGGCCACACGGTATCATGGATACGAACAACATCACCACGAGCAAGAACAAGAGGAGACTTCTTAATGGATCATGAAGATTTGTCAGAGTGCTTGTGCTCTGTACATCAAGGCCGTTCTGTATGGAAATGACACAATTTTGAAACTGTTTGTGTGACAGCGAGTCTCAATAATCAGTTCGTGAGGTACCGGGAGGGGAAAACATACACAATGCATATACAGTTATATTCACAAGCCACACAATAAAAAAAGCAAAATGACAGACATAAAATCCTCCACTAATAACCATCCTTGGGAGCCTTTTACCAAAAACCATGCGGATCCAGTGAAAATGGATTATGTGTTCACTATACTTTTGCTTGTCAAATCACTGGCAATCCTCGCTATTCATCACACACCTACTTCAGCTGAATATAAAGACTACAGCTAGTCATTTTATATGAAAACATTAGAAAACATAAGTTTTCTATTATATTTCCCAAAGTAAGCAATATCATACTTCCAGGAAATTACAGTTCCCTTCAGTGCACTTAAATAAATATATATTAAGAAATGCACTATATATACATATATCTCAACACACACACATTCTCAGGCAGACTGGTTTTATTTAGGTGTAGGAGTTTAATTTTGCTGAGAGATGTCTGTGAACCCTATAATATGGTTCAGGTTCGAATCCTCTTGGAAAATCATCAACCCATAATCCTTCACATTGTGACGCATTCAAATGAGGTGCTGGAACTCCCACTAACGCAGTGTAGCAGCGACGGCTAATTTACACACACACACACACACACACACAAAATCAGAAATTGTTCGCTCTCACAATACGCAGGCATACCCCAACCCCCACATACTGTATATAGTAACAAAATTTGAGCGAAACACACACACACACCTGCACGTAACGTGGCAACATTGCATGAGCTCCTCTTTGCAAACCTCTTCCCCCACAAGCTACCACACACACACATCATGTCACACACACGGCGCATGGCGAGGCGTCGCTCACACCACCCAGGAAATTAACTTGACATTTTATGGCGACCACAGAGGAAAAAATATGGAAGGAAAGAAAAAAAAAAAAAACAAAGCGTACCAAAGGCACAGATAACATAAACCCTCTCCAGAGCCTCGCCATCATATTCGCCAGGATTTTCACCGATCTGCAATGCAGACGGCACGGGGTGGCCACAGAAAATGAGCTTTTCCGTCCTCGCCCGCCTTCCTCTGAAGACGACGGCTGTCTCTCTCTCACTCTTTTTCTCCCTCGACAAATGCGTCCTGTCTATTTTCATATCCAATTCAGTTGGTCCCATTGGTGCGGTTCTGCCTGATGTGAGGTTAACAAAATGAAATAAATAGAAACGGGGCAATCTCACCTCAGTCTAAGCTCCCAATTAAAATGATACAGCCGCCCATGTCAGAGAACGAGAGCGTATTGAAATGGGGAAGGAGAGTTGCTTTGTGGCTGCTTGGATTTATTTTTTCGTATATATGCGCGTGCATGATGGACGGAGCCATACTGTCATTGCGACTCTTCCTGCACACACACATCTTTTCCGATCCTTAGACACAATCTAGCATAATATATCTTCGCTAAACCACAGCTATAGGGCAAACAACTAAATATTACAAAAGCATTTATTTAAAAAAAAAGCAGTGGTTATTTGGGTCTTCACATATGACATATGTGTGTTCTTCTAAGATGTTCATAGGACTAAAGCCGTTGGGCCATGCTCGCTGTCATAATCTCAAAGAAAAGATTCAGAAAAGATGCACACCCGTGCATAAAGAGTCCAAATTAATGTATCTCAGGATGCTGAGTGCATGGACACACACACACACACACGTGTGCTCGTCTGACTTGGTGCATCTCTCTGTGGCTGGGTCCTGCTCTATTAGACATGCAGGAATGTTAACATCATTATGCATTATTCTGAGTGTCTGTCTGTGCTTTCACACCCTCCTCCTCTCTCTCTCTTTCCATTCGCCATATTGTGTCTGAGGAGAGGCCCAGACGTGTGTGTGCCACAGACTAACACAGTATTGTGTCTCCTGTCTGGGGATGGGCATTATTTTAACGGTCTTTCATGTGCCGGTGCACACAAATCACTGATCTTTTTGGAAATGGAAGAAGTGACAAACACACGAATACAGACTACCACACCCAATCACACACATTTACAAATTGCATTAAAGCTCTACCCATGCCTTGCAAATTATGCCCGGGCTAGGTTCTCAAAAGTCTAAAGAAAAGCGCATGCAAAAGTGTGCATGTGAGACAAAAATGGAGAAGATAAAAAGAAAACAAATCAACATATTAAATTATATATTATTTTTTTTTACTTATAAAAAGAATATACATATTCTAAAAATGCTCAGGGGCTATTACAGTCACGTGAGTGTTTACTTATTATGCAGCTTCATACAAAATGTAATCAGCTGTGACTATCATCAAGTCCCATTTTCAGGCCGTTAATGGGGAGGGGCTTTTATATTTGCAGTATTTCTCTTTGGGAATAATAAAAAGCCAACAAGACACTTATAAAATGACATTCTGATGAAGCTTAAGCACTGACCTCTTTTTTTCTTACCCAAAATGTTACTAGGCTGAAATAAAATGTGTTTAAAATTTACTGCTTAGAATTTAAGGGCAACAAATGACTTTTATTATTAAGTTCTTCAATTAAATCTCTATACCTCTATTTTTAGCCTAGCAATAAATAGTCTTTTTTTTTTTATTTAACACCTTTAAGTATTACACTTCTTATTTCATTGACATATTTAATATTTAAATGTATCACTCTTAAAATGTATCATACAGTATCACTAAAATATTGTGGTGAAAAAAAATTACTATGATATACAGTCAAATATATCAAAGTAAGTGATAGAGCAATGAGCAAAATGATGCAGACTGTATATTAACAGTCTATGCGAAGGATTTAAATTAATATGCATGATTCGTAATGTCCTTTAATCTCAAATCTGACATTTCGCCAGAATTTTTGTACCCCCAGAATATATATGTAAACATTCAGTGTATTTGCAGTGAAACTATTACAGCCTCTCCCCTCTGCTTCCCATCTCAACTCCTCCCCCTTGCTGCTTGAAATCTGCATACATTTGCATGGCATTACCATGCGCATATTCTTTGTTCTGAGAGGGAAAGGATGGTGCGGTTTACAACCAAATTGCGCGTCGCTGTTATGCACTCCACTTGAAGATGCTTGGATATTTAATGAACGCAAAAAATGCTTCATCATCTGTAGTTGTGAACGGCTAACAAGCTTTTTGAAAATGAGAAGAAAAGAAAACAAACAAAAAAAACTGGTTATATTAGAGACTGCTGTAAATTGTAGGAGGCAGGGACTGTTCAGTGAATCAAATAACCTCTCAAATTTAAAATATTTATGTTAACAAGACCTAAATCATTCACTGACATGCACGAATGTATATTTTTTACATGCTGTAGATCTTGTTTTGTAATATTGAAATGCGGTTGAACAGTGCCCAATGCAGATTTAATTTTTTACGACACCATATGTATTCAAACATGTCACATAAAACACAGCGATACAGAACGTTTGATACACAGCAGAAGCATAGGCTGGCATCCTGTAAACTGACATCTATTGTCCTCGTGGGCTCTTCCCTTTGTGCCACGGCCAACTGTAATCATGCAAACGCAGGCGCCAGACTTCATTAGCTCCTCAGGGCCAACACTAATCACACCACAGCAAGGCACAAGAGAGGAGGGGCCACCGAGTACGCATAAAACAGCCGGGCATCGCCTGTGTGCTGCTGATATACAGGTATAGTGTACTGATAGCATGCATGCTAGCACTAACTGCTTTTTTTCCCCTTATATTTGCAAACTTTGCTAGTCAGCTTTGTGAGTATACACATTCAGAGTTTATACAGTAAAATTTAAAAATTAAAATATGTCCTGGCTGGGTGTGAATACATATTACACAGTAATGAGAAAGAACTTGGATGGGAAAGAACTTAAAAGTGCACTGAAAAAAATAATAGGATCTAATCCTATAATAGGATTTAAATCTGACAGCATATATGAGAATTAAGACTTTTGTTTTGAGACCAGCATGCTTTGTCGCAACTACATAAATCTATCAGATAAAATAACATCAAAACGATTTGTGTTGCATTTTGCGTTTATCTAAGAACTCACCTCATGTTAGTTTATCACTTGATAAATGCCAGTTTCCTTCTGCTCACTTCCTGTGGTAATGGTCACATTTTTCATCCTGCAACAAAAGGAAGAAAGGACATATTGACTAATTTGCTATTTTACAGTCAGATTCAAGTGAACATCCACCTATGTTTAACTCATTAAGGGAAATGTTTATTAATAATTACTATTAATTATGATTTATTGCAATTATTTATATCAGCTGCCAGTAGTAATTGTAGCAGAATTACCATCAACTAGTCTGTTCATGCAGCGAACATTCATGTAAGTTAAGATAAACCCTAAGAAGGGATAATTTCATGGCCACAGAAAAATACCTTCTTACAGTATCACTGCATTAGAGCAAGTAGCAAGGGTCGAAATCGTAATTCATTTGCAAGGCAGAATCAGAAACTCATGTAATTTGTGCAAAAGTTTTATTAACTATGTTAACTCACATAACTGAACACACACGTATACATACACTTACACAAGGGGAAAGTGCAAAGAAGGCTTAAGGGTAAACCATTAGGAAAAGCCAAAACTGAAGTTACGAAAAGAGTCGGTTGACCACCAGTAAAACCATCAGTGCCGTTTATAACAGATTTTATAACTAATACTAAACCTTCATTTAGTTATATGTACGAAACTTGCATTGCCTCATTGGTGAGGGTCTGATGCAGTCTCGAAGTCCTGATGGTTCCAAGGTTTTGGATTGGCAATCATGTTCTTCCTGGTTTGACGAGTGATGAATTCTAAAGATGCCCTGACTCTGATGATTGGTAGATAAAAGAAGAGCTGAGAGAGAGATCTGTTGCGTTACATGGAGAGTCAAGGCCTCGGCCTGGTGTAAAACTTTGGTATTGCCGTCATCTTAGTGTCTCACAAGACTGCAGACTGCGCTGAATCTACGCCCACCCAATGCGTTTGCATCGGTCATGGGGGCTTAGCCAGGAGACGAGAGAGATGGTGGTGTTCCAGCATCCAGAAATGCAAAAAGCGAGGCGGGTCCCCGCCGTGGGGCCTTTTGAAACATGTTGAGGGTCACACCTCTTGTGGGTCAAAGAGCCAATAGTGTGTCGATTCCTTGGAGGGAACTCTCCAAGGAAGTCTTAGATACCAAACATGAAATGTGTTGATATTAGGAGGTGATATTAGCTAGTGATCTATCATAAACACGCATAAAACAGTATACCATACACAAGACCATATAGACAACGACCTGAAGGATGTGTGTTCACTAAAAGTTTTCCTGTCAATTAATTTAGGGAAAAGTCCATTGTCTTTTCAAAAGAAAAAACTAGTCAGAGTTGCTTTGTTCACATTCCTTCAAGCAATAAACCGGTGTTATCAGTCGGTTGCCATGGAATCAGAGGCCTGTTTTGCCTTCCTGAGGTGTTAGCTGCCTTTTGGGGGAAGGGTCCACAGACCCTCATAGTGCAGTTTGAGTTACCCATTGGGCTGGGTAACGTGGTATTATTATTAGTGGTCTTATTATAATTCAGATTATTTGTTAAATGTAACAAAAGGTTTGCGACTGATTGGTTCAAATGCTACACACATGTAAACATAAATGTGGCATAAACGATTTCATACTTTCATGAACTGGCATATGGTTTGTGTTGGTCTCGTTGGTACATTTTTTTTGTGCAAACTCTGTTAATTTTAACATATCCTAAATTGTCAAACTGGACATAAGGGGGAAAAAAACACTACTGAACATTACACAAGTGAACAATATGCTCTGTATATGTGTGTGTGTGTGTGTACGAATGAATCTCACAGCAGCATACTGTCATGTTGTTGTGTCTGTGGCATATGCAAATGTCTGTTCATTTAAATGAACACATATTTACTGCCTTCCATCTTTGCAGGATATCATCCCTGGATGTCCAGAAAGAGTTACTGCAGCTGGTGTAACCAGCATTGCATTTACCTGGAGGGGGGTTCACCACTGGTGACTTTTCAGATGAAATGACTCTTTCGGCTTCCAACCATCCCTCTGTATGGGAGAATACTGGCAGAGGCTGCATGACTGTCACCTCAAAGTATGTCTCTGGCCAGCAGAGCCCGAGATCTCTGCAGCTATGCATTCCCTAGAGTCACACACACATACACACTGCTGCTCTGCTCTACTGTCGCACTGATCCAAAGCATAACATTATATCTTTCTACATACTTAGGCATATAAATGTAAATAGCTCTGTAGTTCGCAGATGTTGACAGCTTAACAAGAAGCTTTGGATGGTTTCTTGATTTGTTCAGCAAGAACTAAATATGCAAAATAACACATCTGCTACACATACTGCTAGAGGGCTGCAGCTTTTCAAGCCAAATGTGTGTATTTTTATACCCTTAGCAGTAAACTTAATCAAATTGTATTATGAAATATGTATTTTTGTGCATGGGATAAGAGAATATTGTTTTTCAGGATACTACAACACAATAAGGAAGACTCTGAAACGTATAGGTTTTTTTGTAAACCTGTGCATTCTGTGTTATCTACAGAAACTCTCAAAGAGCGTTGTAGGGCCATGTCCATAGAAAGGTAGTCCTCTCCTGACACATGTCAGAGGCAGAGTGACAGCTGTCAGCTTTTATTAAGCCTCTGTGTCTGTATGGCTTGAGTCACTGCTGCTATACAATGCATCCTGCAATGCATTTTTACTTTTTACATGAGCTAGTAATATTCTATTACATTTTATTTTTACCTACAAATAAGTTTTTCAAGACTTTTTAATCCTCTCCCACTTTCATAAGCCCTTAGAAGACTTATTTCTCATGTCAAAAGCTCAGAAAATAATTGTAAAAGCATTACAAATAAAAAAAAATAATATCTGATGGTTCAACTACATTAACAGCAGAGTACTGTTTCCAATGAGTCAGTCTTGACAGCTTTTGTGCTGAATGCAAACGTAAAAGGCAGAAACAAAAGGCAAATTCCAATGAAATTTATTTTCAAAAACGCACATCACAATCATTGCTTTTACAAAATACAATGCAATAAAAGATTTCAACTTATTTGTGAGAATGTTCCCTCTTCTGTTTACAATACAAACATTTATATGGATTCAAAACGATAGCATGATAGTACACCGCAAGTTATTGTATACATCATATCTTTTGAATGAATGTCACACGCTGATGTTATTCAATACATTCAGAAAAACCTTCACAGATAGCAATAATTAAGTGGAGCAGCTATGCTAAAAAGCTAAGAGTCTCCATGCGCTTGTATCGCCTGCAGTACGGTGAAACCAAGGTCCATTTTCGCTCTTGATGTTGGCAGTGTTTGAGTCGTCCCCATCCCCCACCCCCTCTCTCCACACCCTCAGCGTCTGCACTCACTGGATCCCTCTGCCAACACCTCAGTCCTGACAATCAGTGGCTACTGGACTATATATGAAGGCCGACTGCTCTAGCATGGAGCCAGGTATGATTCCCCAGCTGACAGTCTGCATCACATCTGATGGCTGAGAAGCAAGAGCTCCCTCTCACACACACACACACACACACACACACACACACAGAGAGCTGTATAGCTCACGGATCATGACCAGCTACAAACATAAACACTTAGATCATGCATACAAGCGTTCACAAACACAGCCCACACCTTCTCACACGTATATATCTCACACCACGCTGGTGATTGGTTATAAATACATCTCTGAGGAATAACTTTTTCAAATTGTACAATGACAACTTTTATTGATCTGATCACAAGTAGATGATGCTAAAGGAGTAAACCGATTTTAAAATGCTTTTGCCCACTTCCAGAGGGACTCAAAACTTAACTGGATTGCTTTTGTTTGAATAAGTTTAAATTAAGACCGCCCACCAGAACGATCGGTTTTGTTCAAAAACTCACACCGTAACCAAACATTGTTGCTGTGTTTCTTATCCTTTCGATTTGTTTTAGTCAATACTATCCATACAGAATATCTTGAGGAAATCCACAAAGAAATCGTCACAGGAGACACATTTGAAATGCAGGTGGAGACTGTATGTGTCTTGGCTGACCACTTGTGATCGGATGAGTGAAAAGGCATCTTAATACCAGGTGGAAACAGGGCCTTTTCAATTTCAGTTGAACCAAAAAACATCGGTCCAGCTGTGGATAACGCTTTGTGTAGCCATGTGGCACAAAACGACTGTGACTATGTGAATGATTGTTGCCTATTGTCTATATGGTTGTCCTTTTCATCTACGCCACCAACCTTAATGCTTTCTTATCTCATTTCTCAAAACGTTTAGCGCAGGAGATACTCTCATTTCCTCCCATTAACCACTGACAGGCGGAGTCTAAAACATGCAGGAATTTAATTACATTCGGTCGGCTCTCATAACGGCAGTCTGGTTGCGGGCGGTGGGGGTGTTTGAGGTGGAGGTAGGTTGCACACATCAGGTATAAGTGTGTGTGTGTGGGTGAGTGGGTGCAAGAAGGAGGGAGTTTTGCTGACACCTCTGTTGCCCACTTTCACGCTAATTAACACTTCTCAGATACCGGGTGACGGCAGTCTACACGACAGGCTCAAGAGGACATTTGCACAGACCTTTCGTCTCTGAACAATCTGTTCAGATAAAGGTGTGCGCGATACTTGCGACAAACGTGTGCGCGGGAGTATAATATATACACATGCACAAATACCTAACTGACAGCAACAAATGCACACGCATGAAACGGATGTCCACTGATGCCACCTCATTATACCATCCCTGCTGGTCACCATCTGTAGAAAGTCATTCAATAACTCGGTCCGAACCAGGATAACACAGGACCATGGCGGTGTGATTCATGTAACTGTCCGTTCTCCATGAGAATGCCTCACTGCCACTCCGCACTATAATATCATGTCTTTTTGATGCTTTCCTCCACACTGAATTCAAAGGAAGCCCATCACTCTATGACAGCCGATGTCAGTCCTGCTGATAGATGCATGAAGCACATTTCAACACGAGAATGCGCGTTAAATTAGCGCTCTGCTCGGCCCGCTGTTATTAGAATTTATCCTACCCTGGCGGATAATTGATCACCATAAATGAGAACCTCTGTGTTCTTAGAGGAAACCTGCATATGCTTCTAATTACAGTTTTTGCAAGAGTAACGCGCATGCGCCATCGTGCGAGGCTTCTATATGTTTCTGTGCGTCTGGTATGGGGGTGATATACAAGGAGGTAAGCATTAAGAGTCATTTCTAGCACTCTGGCAGTGCCAAGAGGACGCGCTGAGATGAAAGGTAATGCAAATGGAAGTGTCATACAGCGAGTTCCATTCTAGACAGCCACCTTTGAAATAATTAAGACAGTGGAATGGAGTGCAGCCCGAGTGAGGAATAGCAATTCCTCTGAGTGACTCCTTCTAAAGACAGCAAGCTACCAGGCACAACACTGGATTTCCATTTAAATGTTTGTTAAATTCACCAAAAGGGTATTTTATTGTTAATTTGATGATCTCTGTCAAAGGGACATCATTTAAAATTAATTATGACCTTTTTGCGATAATCGTGATGGTTATTAAATGTAATCACATTGAACGCAATCATGTCAAAACGCATTAAACGTACAAGAATCTGGCCTTCTTTTTAGCCTTAGCCGAGGGCCACAATTCCACGTAGAGCAAATAAATATTCATCTAGAATTTTCTAAATCGCTAACGGCTGAAAATGAATACAAAGTGGGTGAAATGCAGAGGATTCCATGCTGCGTTGGAATATGGCGCATGTGTTGTGCCGGATAAGTACAAGGCTTGCCACAAGCCATTCGCATATGTAGCTGACAATAGTGGGGCGGGTTTTTGCATGCAAATGGGTTTCTCATCATGCACGTTGCCAGCCACACCAGCTAATTTCATAATTGGCGAGCGTGATTATGCGAACGCGGTGCCGCCTTATTGGAACATGCGAGGTGGGCTTGTAATCAAGCGCGTGCCAGCGGACATTTTAGGTCTATCCTTTTCGCATGCTCACCACTGCTAAATTCTTTAAGATGGTGGCACCTTGAAGGAAATGCTACTGCGCTGACGGAGCCCAGCCCACCTCCTCCCTACCCAGAGTCTGCAATGCGATTCTAGGAAGATTGTGGGGCACCCTTCGCTTACCCCACCTGCATGATAAATTTTTAATTCCCACGTCACTAATAAGCATATTAAGCTGAGAGTCTGGAGCATCCGCATATATGCATGAGTCCGCATGCATTAAATTTGCATAGAATCGACTGATTCAAATGTAAGTATGCTAACGTGCAGCATTTCCCTGTGCAACATTACTGCCATGAATGACAAATGCTGCCTTTGGATTGCATCCCATGTGTTTTTTAAAAACATAATAAAGAATCTCTGCTGAGGTTTTCTCAGAAATGAGGTGGCACAGTTCTAATTACACTGATCTCACCAAAACTGATTATAATTTTTTTTTTTTTTTTAACCAAACAATCTCGCTGTATATCCTAATCCTAGCAATATTTCAACTGCATTATTCACTCCAGGAATTTTTTTATATAGGTTCCTTAAACTGATTATTAAATCACTGTTAAAATGTAAAAATGTACAGTAAAATTACGCTGCAATTTATAAACAATGTAAGCTTTAAATATTTTTTTTTTTTAGAAAAAAACAGTCAAGTTCTCATTGGCATTGCATGCATCATTTAGGCTCTTTCATATGATTTGAGTTTTGAGGGGTATTTCATCCGCAGTTATTGACTTATTTATAGCTCTGAGAATTTGCATAATCTAAATTCAGCAAACAACAGACATGCTCAGTCACACCGCTGCGGTTAACACCACTAACACATACGGTGTCATTGCACAGATTGCTTTGTACTATTTTATAACTGTCATTATCATGCAATGTACTATTACCAATTACATACATTGCAACAAGATATACTGTACTGTATAATACACAGTGACAGATTTCAAGCAAAATCAACAGTAGCACTATACAATAACTCAAATTAATACTTCAGCCTTTTAAAAAGACTGAAATATTAAACGCAGGATTGAACTTTGACATTTTACCTATTGCAATTTGTGTGAATTTACTCATGTTACTATGGGTTATATATATTAAAAGAAAAACGTAGGATTTTTTGCATTCACTGTACTGCTTCTAAATCTTGACACTGAGATTAATTTGCTGCATGAATCATGCTGCAGGGTTGTTTTATTTGAACTTTTTGAACATTTTGGCACTAATGAGCGGTGCATTGACTCTGATAAATCAAGATTTGAGTGTGAGATACCAGATTGTTGCTGATATACACAATTACACACAACCATGACAAATCTGAATGCAAACATGCACACATACATTTAAGTGGCTTTTTGAAAGCCTTACAGATCCACACCCACGCACAGAGAATCTTCCACGTACTAATACACACGTATACTATGGAACCTGTCCTGCTTTTGCACATTGCCATCATACGCATGTGAGATCACCCCTTGTTGCCACAGCGACTCCAACCAGCGGGAACAACACTGTACATGTGACCTGGTCGGGAAGGGGCAGATCTACAGGATGCTCTGTGCCAACATGTATCTGCTTGTTTAACATCACAGCACATTTTATGGCACTTTATTCAGTTAGATTGTAGGAAGTAAACTTACACGTGCATGTAAGCTTACTGAATCTAGAATAGCTTCTTGTGAAGTCAGTGGGATGTAGATGAGAAAGAGCAAAAAATACTCATTACAACACTGTAAAAAAAAAGTATGAGTATGCTGCAAGTGATTAACTAAATGCCACTTTACGTACCAAACTAAATTTATTTGTGGGACATAAAACCTAAAAGTCAACATAAATGTTGTCTTAACATTATATGACTTAGGGACTAAAAGTGATCGGACCCTCTCCAACAATGGAGAAGTCTTTAAAGACTCCTCTTTTTAAATCTGTTTATTGTAATTGACTCGAGTATACTTTGTATTGTTATTATTTTATAGTAGTAGCACTTTGGGTTTTAGAAAAACACATTACAAATAAAACGCATCATTAGCATTTCCTTTAAGCTTTCTATTAAACTCTTAAATCTCTCTGTAACCTTACACAATTACAAAAAAAACAACACAAATACAATAGAATACAATTTCTTCCTCTTGTGCTCCGCTGTCTTAGGAATGGCTAGTTAAAGATGCTATATACATTAGCATCTACAATTAGTTTCTCTACAAATGCATTTTTATCAAAATTGAAAAAAAAAGCAAAGACTATGTTAACAATTGACTAAGAATGGATCTGAGGACACCATTAAAAAAACTTAACAGGCTAAGCATCCGTTGACTAAATATACTTAAAATTAGAGGTAAACAAAATACATCTGAGGAAATAAACACAAACGACAATGTCAGTTGCCCAAATGCTAACAAATGAATGAGATAAGCACAGTGTTAAAGACAACTGTGCAGAAGCGCTATGAAGGGATTGTGACTGAGAACAGGTGGAGGATGTGGAGTAGCCAAAAATATGAAGATTGCCTGCCCAATGAATACTGATAAGCTGCCATGGTCACCATGGTTATAGTATTCAGCCAATTACAAGACAGCAATATGCCTGAACTGTCTAAGACACACACACACACACATACGTGCACGCGCACACAATAGCAAACGGCTCATTAAAGAGCTGCAGGCAACCAGCCTACTACATAAAAATTAATATTCAAAAGGAACCTTGGAGTTCACCTCAGTCTATGTCCTAAATCATGTAAACATGCTGAATATTTAGTTGAAGCTCGGAGCGAGTACACATACACATCTTTGCTGATTTTCATAAACACTGAGATTATAAGATATATAAGATATCACTTAAAAGGTGTAAATCCTCAAACAATAATACATGAAATATTAAATATGTTTTTATATGTTACAAGTTAAAACTGGCTTTTAGCATGCAGCGCTGTCTTCTCTATAGCATCACTGATATTCTTGAAAAAACATGACCCATTTCTATCACTCAAAGCATGTGGTTTTGCAGTAATGAAAGAAGTGATCTCAAAAATGATTTGCAAACATTCAACACTACATTCAACCTTTCAACAGTACACATTAAATTGCAATGCGGACATTTTGAATAGATTGACTGTCAAGTCCTGGTGCATACAAAGCAAGCGCTGGATATGTAAAACGAAAGGACATGCAACATTATCATGAGAATCATCATTAAGGGTTTGACTGAAGTGCAAAAACAAGGTGTACAGTTTTGTGTGATGCAAAAAAAAAAAAAAAACAAGAAAAGAAAAAAGGAGAAAATGTCAAATGAATTTAGCATGACGCAAGTAAAAAACAGGTTTTTGTTTTTAACACCATTGTTGTCTTGAGCTCACAAGGCAGGGTGTCAATGTCTTTTCACAGTGGATTCTGGTAATAGCCTGGCAATATCATGTTCCTTCTTTTTTTCCTATTGACAACACACAAGGACCTACTATTACAGCCATTCACAGAAAAGAGCCTGGGATTAAAACTATTTTAGTTTTGGCATTTAATCACAGCTATGTGTTTTTGTTTTCTTTTAAAATAGATCAGAATTAAAAAATAAAACTACAAATACAACCATAATAATATTAATATACTATAATGGATTCATTTATTTTAGAAAGTCTGTTGGCTAGATTTAAAAAAAAAAAAAAAAAATTAGTTTAGTTTAAAATTGCTTTTAAACCTAATGGGCTATTTCTCAGACTAACATGCTGAATACAATTGCAATTGCACTGAGTAAGTGTTTAGTTCTGTTATATTGTTGCTGTTTAAGACAGAATGTGTGTTAAGGTTTACTAAGCCTATACAAAGCCTATTCTGCAACTAACTTGCCTGTAGGCCTCTAAAAATGTTTTGTTTATTTAAAAAATAAAAAAATTATCTGAATAAATTCATAATAGAGTAGACCTATATTACTGCAAAGAATAAATGGGGTATAATGAGAGGGCGTTAAGCCAGACGTAAAAAAAATCTCACACTTGTCAAGTTCAAATGCAAGCGCTCTGAGGACAATAGTGGTGATGTCATGTTTCAACGCGGTCTCAGAGCTGCAGCAAAGCTATGCTTCAAAACTTCAAGCTCAATACGCCGCGTCTTTTACATACACGCGCCTTATTCCCACACTTACAAACAATTCACCTCAGCAGCAGCAGCGTATATAGCTATCATGCTTGTGATATATTCACAGCCGTTAGGCTACTGTTCCTGCTTTGGGGCCCGCGTCTGCCGAGGCTGGGAACGGTCGCCACTTTCTAAAGGGATGCAGATGAGTCGGGTGCACTTGACATCTTTTCATGACCCATGTCGCCCCCAGCCCCCCCACGCTGTCTGTCATATTCTGGATAGGGCCGTGGCATTGCCACTTGCCCTCGAGCGTGGGAATGGGAGCGTCCAGTCGTTCACATCTACTGCGCTCCGTTTAACGGAATCAATTAAGGAGGACCGACCCCCTCGCTCCCCATGTGCCCACCCCTTTTCATTTTTGTCAGCTCTCTCTATATGTCCTAATTATTTCTGTTTGGGATGCCAGCGCCGTTTCCTGGCCAAAGGCGACCGAGCTGAAATAAATAGTGAGCACGTGGGCTCCTCTCTCTTCACGTGTCAGTTTTCAGTAAATTGGTGAGATCATACAAACTCGAGTATTATTCATTTAATCTCTGCGAGTCTATTAATTTATCACGCTGCGTAAAACAATATTTCCTCAGTAAAAAACGAACCTGACTTTTTTCTTTGTTTGCTTGCTAACGTTTACATTTTTTTGCGCGCAAGCGTTAAGTATAAATTACATACTTCTCACAGCAAAAAAAAAGAAAAAGAAAAAAAAATAATAAAAAAAAATTTAAATAAAAATTTAAAAAATAAAATAAAACCCAATTTCTTGTTTGTCAATGTGTCTGGCGAACAGCCCTCCAAATGTACTGACATGTAATATATTTTTGTAAACGTATCTTCGTGTCATTAGGCATCCAGAGTTTTCGATGAGCCGGGAGGCAGTTTTTACTTTCGGTTATCTAGCTTTATGAAGTGCAACATACTCATACAGCTAGATAACCAAAGATAACAACTCGCTTCCAATTCCACAACAGTAATCCCCGGATACCTCCGTGTCTTGTGTGCAAGAATAAATCCAAGTGAAGAAGTTGCTAAAACAATGAAAATAGGCACGAGACTTCACACTTGTCATTTGCAGTTCTTAAAAGTAGGTATTCTCGCAACGGAAATAAATGACAGTTTCTTCACAGGGTAATGTGAATCAAAACGGAAGCTATAATCCATTTGACATCGGAGTAGTTAACGTTAAAACAATATGAGAGTTGGAGTGAGGGAGCCTGTCGAATAAGAAGCAGTCATCCTCGCACAGGCCATCATTTGCATTGCAAATTACCTCCCAATCTCACAAAAGGCTCCTTTGGCTCTATTAAATCGTGGCAGCAGCGATAGATATCCCACGGAACCAGCAGCGAGATTATACAAAGGAAAAATCCGATTCCAGAGGAAAAAAGTGCACACGGAAATAACATCGCGTTTGTTTCGGCACTGAATGGAGAGATCTCTCTTATTTTTGGCCGAGTGGTGCCAGGTTGTCCGTGCACGAAGGAGATCGGCAATGCCACAGATCCCTGAGAGCTGCTATGAGAGAGACGAGAGGAGGATTGTGTTGCTGCTGCCAGCGGTCTGAGAGAGGGAACAGGGCCACATCTCGAGGAGTGGGGGGCGGAGGGGGTAAGCGGGGGGACGGGCTTCCAGTACCAAAATATGGACCAGCCAGAGAAGGTCAAAGGTCTCAGACCAGGGGAGTGCAAGGCGATGATGATGGTGGTGATGATGATGATAATGATGATGATGTCATTAGAAATCTCCAGAGCGCGTTCGCATCCCTCGTGCAGGTTGAAGCGACGATCCTTACGCACTTTTCCTGTACGCATAACGCATTTTCAACTACGAGCGTGCTTGGTGGAAATATGTCAGAGGCAACGCCATTGACCCTCTCCAACGTGGATTTCTAATTTTAGAGCGACTGAATACGTGAAAATGCTCGCCGGCGACAAGGGGAATCTTGCGATCGCTCCCTCTGGCATCGACAGTCAACACGCAAAGGTATGTTATAGCAGCTCTCTGGACAGAGTATTGTGGTTTCCATTGCTAATATACGCCCTTATATTCTGATCAATTATTTTTAAATTGATTAGCCTACATATTCGTGCCTATTTTCTGTTCCGTGAGAACTGTAATTGAGTGCAATAAGTGGATCACAGACCTATCAATCAAAGCGTGATGCTGACTTTCCAGCATCTGTGTGGGTTTCAGAATGTGGGACTCATAGCACGACTCTCTCTGTCTGTGTGTATGCGTGTTATCGTAAAGTTGGAAAACATTCACAATAAAATGATTTCTAACACTTAACTCGTAGACTGTGTCTTCAATTCATTTACACGCTGAGACATTGACTGCATAGACTATCTGATACATCACAAACAGATGTCAGCACGCGAGGTGTTCTGTAGGCCTGTACAGTAACATACACAAATAATTGAACTCTTTCCTTACAGGTCCACATCCTGGTCAAAAGACAGCTATCATTAATCTGATACGATGGTTTTCTGAGTGAATTGGTTTAGGTGAATAATGTCAACAGCATTTAAGACAAATAATAGCTTTGAAAACTTCTCCCTCATTCAGGCCTTCTAGATCATAGCCAAATACAAATAGCAAACACAGAGCCCTGCTAAAATCAATACAAGACCTTTGACTCGCATGCTCACCTGAAGCATTTTCACATATACATATATATAACTACATTATTAACACAAGTAAAAGTCGGTTGTCTTTCCTGAAACAACATCACCGCCAAGAAGTAATTAGTAATCAATGACGGCTCACGAAACATCACGTAGAAATGTGTGCAAAATTGACTTCCCTTGCGCATAATGACAAGTTGTGAGACTTGGTCACATTGTACTGTCGCTGCATGAGTCTTTGGCCTTGAGACAAGTGCTTTGTGTTAGATCAGTTCAAATGTTAATATCTATGACACTGTTCTACAATGTGGTTTTAATATCTCAAAGATAAACTCCAATGTACAAAATCTGCAATGCAACTAATATTATTCCTAATGGCCACAAAAAAGAGAAAAAGAAAAAAAAAGAGAGAAGTGTTTCCAGATGTACTCACTTGAGCAAAGGTTTTTTATAATTATGCCGAAGTCGACGTTACCAGATGCAACTCCTGCTGTAGGTGAGAAGCCGGCGTGTACGGGCAGCTTTCGGTTTAAAATTGCCGCTAATACGCAGTTCATTACGCGTGCCTCAGCGGCTCTGATTCTCACTAGAGCACAGTCCAAGCGCACGAGAACGACAGCTACCGTATAAACGAGAGCCAGTGAGAGGGGGAGAGAGAGAGGAGGGGTTGAGAAGTTTCCCATAACCTATTTGTCTGCAGCACCAAATAGAAAAGTGCACTGTTGAGCAGAGAAGGTCGACATGTTCCCCCCCACTTTCTTTCCTTTTCTTTTTTTCATGAAGGGTGTTCGGGAGGGGGCAGTCCTCTCTGTGAAAGAAAGGACGTGCTCTGAAATTCAAACAAGTTCGCCAGGTCTTTTGTTGGACTTGAACTGAGGAGGCATTGTTCCTCTATTGGCGTGGACTAGCCCCAAGTTCCCAGACCAGGTTACGGATTGACTGCGGTAATGAATTTGCTCCGAGCGCTTCTGCCCAACACGTTTTGACTGACGGAACGCAATGGCCATCTGACACTGAGAGGACATCATCAGCTCGGGGAAAACTTACACAACGATACGTAATAGCTTTTGAAGAAGAGGAAAAAGAAAGAAAAGTGAAATTGGTGCTATTTAAACTCACCATAACCTCAAGTGCGAATGCGCGCACGTAATCACAGAATAGGGCCTCCTGTTACATCTTTCATCTCGTGCCATGAATGCACAGGCCTATAGGCTACACACAATAATATTGGCAGTCTACGAATTATACAGCAAGTTAAATTTCGGCGCCTCTATAGTTACTAAAATACTTTTACATAATGCATCTTTTGATAGGCTATGCAAAATTGTAATAAAAATAATAAATAATATTATGTTTTGTCCTATCCGAAAAAATGGTGAATACCGTTGCTATAGTTACATCCTTTGGCTACTGAGATTGCTGTGCGACAGCATTTGAATACGCGCACTGATTTACTTATAAGTTTGAAACACACATGTAACAAGGAATAAGCACTTGTGAGCCCCTGATGCCAGACCTTTTGTTTTGACATTTAATAATACGGCTTCAAACATTAATTAAGGGGGAGACCCCCCTCCCCCCCAAAAAAAAATAAAAATAAAATTCACAACATGCATAATTGCATATTTATACATCGTCCTTAATTATTATTATTATTGTCATTATAGCAAGTTTTTTTTATTTTTATTTAATGATCATGTTCAGATTTCCACCGTGACATTTCCTAATTTAAGATTCTGCACGTTTCCAAATAATGTTGCCTAATTCTTATTCCTTCACTGCTATTGCTCCTCAATTATCGCTAGCACTTGTGTTTGACTAAAACGAATTCACGTTTAGATTTTACAACGAGGTCACGTCCAATGACGTAGCAAGCCTATCGGCTACGTGCAGCCATATTTAAATACATCAGGGAAATTAGCGCATCAAATATGCAAATCCCCCAACATAGCCTTTCTTTCAGCGGTCGGAGTAATTTCCCCTCATCGGCTTCGAGGTGGCTCGTTTCTTTTTCGGAAGAATATGTAAGTTGCTGTTTTTTATTGAAAGGAAGAACCTTTCTTGACCGTGAAACTGGACCATATGCAGCAAAGAAGCGGAGACTCATTGCCAGGGAAGTCGCCCATCATGCATAATGAGACGCCTGCTCCGCCATTCTTACAGCTTCACCGCAGTTGGTCCTTGCGTGTGTATAATTTTTAATATTGATGCATATTTAAAAGGTATATTTGAATTTCCTTTGCATTCACGACGGCTGCGTTGTCTTGATTCCATTTTATTTTATGCGCCTTTGGCTCATCGCGATGCGGATTTTTATTGCATAGGCTGCAGCATTGTCTCCATTATTGTTAAATATGCACATTTTAAAGAGGGTTAAACAATACTTAATGTTTTTTCCTCATACACCTTAAAGATCGGTAAATAGAAGTATTATAAAATACCAGTAAATATTCAAAAGCATTAGCGAACAAAGACATTTGAGCGGCTCATACAAAAGGCACAAAGAGCATTGTGTTACATTAGCATATCAAGTTAGAGCATCTCTTATTCACAAATAGTCGGTTAAAAGATAGCCTACCGCAACTGTACTTACCTACTATATAAAGAAAATATTTGCAATATTTGAAATCGTCTATGCGAACTAAAATTAGTGAAACAACATTTCTATGCACTTAACAGTAATAACAAATTATTATTAGAGAACATAAAAAATATTTCGTAAATTATAGTAATTCAAAAACGGGCATCGCATCCTAAGTTTTCTGTAACCCACATGAACAAATAGACTAGTCTAGTCAAAAAAAGATGAAATCGTGAGACAAATGCTTAGAAAATTAATTGACAAACACGAAGTCTATTGCTTTGAACTTGCTATTGACACAAACATACATCGACCTTAAAACTTACCGCTAAAGTCACCATAAGGCCTATTATCCACTTCCTATTAATATAACTGCGTTCACTTTCGAGTCGAGACTCTTTTCCAGAACTTTTTGCGCATTCTTAGGCATCTCTTCTTCATAGTTCCTACTCGTAAAGCGTCTGATCTTCATCTTGTGAACCTTTGCTCAACTGATCTAGCACCCAATAGAAGTGGTCAGACGGGCACGCGTAAAGATTTACTCCCAATGGGTCAACACACGTGCTTTCCTATGCTCGCATGTTTTCCGCCTTAAACTTCAGACAGCCCTGCTATATCTCTTTATAAGAACAGACATCAATGAGCAAAACAGGACTTACTTGGACTCCGCATGTCCTCATCTTGGCGACTTCGTACGGTCCGAAGTTGTATAGCACATGTGTGATCTGCTGCGCCTGTTCGCAACACAGCAGGACCGCGATTACCATACTTATGCATATTTAAAACCTATAGAGAAAAGGACTTCAAACTTTCCCACCGCTCCTATAAATATATTGAGAGACAATGACTCACCATAACGTTCTGAATTATAATACAAACCATACAAAACTGTTTTTGTACAGCCAGAATGAATTCTATTAGCCATCTTCAAATCCTAATATATTTTTAGGATGTTCTTATGTGATTTTGCATTCAATTCTAAGGTTTTTTTTTTGTCCTTCAATGGTTTTCGGGACCAAGAAATCTAGTCTATAGTTAGTATGAAGTTAATATAAGAAGCACATTTAGTCATATTTCGAGAATGGAAAGATATTTCAGACACCCTTAAAGCCTAATCCAAAAGTGTCTTAATATCTCCAAAAGAATGTTTTAGAAGCATAAAAAAACGTTTCACTGAAAGAAATTGGCAATTGTATGATTTTTGTATTGACTTTCACACATTTCTATAACCGTTACTTTAGAATAAAGTAAAACAACGACAAAAAAAGATTTAGGTTTTTGCGTATCCTGAACAGGACATTTTTTTCCTCAACGCGTCCCTACGCGTAAATACTGTTATTGGATTGAAAAGATAATGATTCTTATTAACGACGTAGATAAACAACTACAGTAAAAGGAAAAACACAGGCAACAAATTGTCTTAATGGTCACTCATTGCATCAAAAAATAGTT
>JAUMHR010000049.1:13068467-13082524 GCA_032361145.1 Enteromius fasciolatus
GTGTGATTAATGAACAGCCTCTTTAATTACGCGTCTAAATGTCTTTAGATCATTCTGGGTCTAAACGAACCGCGCGGCTTAATTTCCATTCCTCCTCTTCTTTCTCTCTCGTGGTTCTTTTCACAATCATTAATACCACCGCTCTAGAAAGATATCAAATAGGCTATAAAATATTTGGAGAGACTTGTAGTTTAAGTGAGTTGAACGTATGATAGATAGAGAGAAAGAGAGATGGGTAGAGAGGGATTGGAGAGAGGGGAGAGACTGATTTCCAGGTAATTCAATACAAAGACATTCATGTTTTCTTTCTATTGTTTAGCTGTGCCGAATAATGCAGTGCACAAACACGATTAACAGAGAATCCAGATAAAACGATGTAGATTTACAAATATCGTACAGTGTTGATAAATAGTGTTTTGTCCTTATCTTTTGCCGCATCTTTATTTTCCGTGTGGGACACATAACCTCGTGGCCAATTCCTCTAAACGTGACAGACTGCAAATAAAATAATAAACTCTATTCTAAATGATATTTCAAGCCATTTCTAAATATTGCCTCAGCCATTCGTTCTCTAGAAATTCATTCGAAGTGAGAAATGAAATTTGAGTCACTGTGACGCATTTCTGTAACACGTGGCGACATCTAGTGGTGTGATGGTCTATGGCGCAGTCCTGCAGAAACAAAAGTAAGGCTTTCATCAGGAGACAAGAGCGCCAATTCCACGTGAACATACCCTTCAGAAATGCATACAGCAATCTATCATCTCAATTGTATTTGATTGTGTATTAGTTTTCTCTCTCTCAAATCTCCCATTATCCTAATATAAATCTACGCCAGTCGTCATCTTTTAAAAGCACTGATAGATAAAACGATTTCAAACTGTACCCAAGTGTGATAGATTTATAAATACTAAGCTTTAAAATATAAAGGAGCCTTGTGACCTTTTCTATTTTTGTAGACACGTTAGACTAAATACATTTGTGTATTGGGGAAATAAAATCCAGCAGACTACACGCACAATAACAGGCAAGCAGCAACAGTTCTGAAAATATGTATCCAAATATTGTCTTTATGGTAGATTTCTTTGTTAGTTCGTTATATTTTTGTCACCCTCAATTATCAGTGATGACGAACTATTGTCGGTCTTGCTGAAAATTGGACCCAGTCGCCTACTGTGCTGGCTGTAGAAACGCGAAGGAAAAGTCTTACAGCCTATACTTTCCGCATTCTTGTTTGACCCAGAGCCGTTAATAAAGATAGAAAATGTGTTAGTAAGCAAAGAGACATTTCAAAGGTTAATTTTCTTTTTAAAATGTAATTTAAAAAACAGCGTCGCAGGCACTTCTGGCCAATACGCGGGTTACACGCGATGTATTATAAAAGGGTGCTCAAATGTCTTTTATTAAGCATACTACAGTATAATGCAGTATTAACGCGCATGGTTTTATTTAAAAATTAATCTTAAATGTCACGTTATTTAAAAAAAAAAAAAACTTTTACAGTTATAACATGTTTACTTGATGATTGTCAGAAATGCACTAGCATGCCCTCCTTTTCTGCAAAGCAACGAACAAATGTGTTGCGGAACATTTTTTTAATTTATTTCATTTACTTAAATAAGAAAGAAAGAAAAGCAACGAGAAAGAGGGAAATCATATTTTGGGACTAAAAATATTCGATATTTTCCCCAAATACCCGCAACTAATGCGATATTTATCGATGGTGAGGCTATGTGGCCTAATGGAAGTTAAATAATAACCAAATCAATGAAATTAATTAATTAAAACAAAAATAAAATAACATAAAGCTTAACGTATAACAAACATTTGAGTTTTTCTCTAAAGAAAATGCTGTTTTCTCTCGTTTTTTAGCGGAAGGCTTACCGTCAGAATGAGTTTACTGCAATTAGATAGCTATGCCCATGCGAGCTTTTATTTGACTTTTTATTATTTGTGAAAAGTTTTAGTGTTCGATATATTGAATGGTATTCATGACGTTTTACAAAGGCCCTTCCTATCTGTTCATTTGTAACTTGTCAATCTCGCAGTTATTAATCGTTAGCCAAGATTGCAGTCGACTGTAAATTCTTTCAGCGTCAAAGTGCGCCTCTGATTCTCTTTCTTTCGTTTGCTGTGTTCACATCTAATGTATTTTTTGAAAGGTTTGTGAGTGTAACTCGAATGAGAGATAATATCTTCTGTACAACATCTGAAGGAGAGGAAAAGAATCTGCTGATTAAACGTTGAATTAATCTCTTTGTTGTGACTGTCTTCTTGATCACCACAGGCGTTCATAAATACTTACATTTTAGTTTTATATAGGGCTACAATATATATTTGAATTATACATATCAAAGCTAGAGAATACTAAGGAGCGTCATTTATATGTATATATGTATGACAACTTCATGATGTTCTCTGATCTGGGGAAAAATAGCCTACAAACGAAAGGTCTCCCGAATCTATGTGATGATAGTAGCCTGTTGTGAGCATTAACATTTATTTTTAATGTACAGGCCAATAGCAAATAATGTGATCAAGCAACTAGAAATAGCTTAAAATGTAGGCTACTCTAAACAAATAAAATGCGACACATAACCCAACTGGCAAATTTATGTCTAAGCCAAAGACTATATAAATGTAGACTATATGTCGAATTTGTGCAGCATGTTTGTGTGTGTATATCTGAAGGCATCTGACAGAGGTTAGTTCACTACTAGTAGCAGGTGAAGGGCTTTATAAAGGCGACATTGCCTGGCACGAAATCTTTTAACCATTGAACAATGGTGACATCTTGTGGCCAGAAGGATTCATTGTTTCTTCAACAGCCTTTATTGTTTCTACTACGGTGTAATAATCTCAGGTCTTACATTTTTCTTTTTTTTTTTGAACACCTTTTTGCTATTTTTTATATAGACAATTAATAAACAATAGAAAATCCAAGGTCTACAGTTTAGGCTATAACGCGTACACATAAAATCCGTGTTACTTCTATTAACGCCAGTTATACTGATAAACATGTTAACGTTAGCTCTTTGACTGGAAAGCAAGAACTAATATTTGATTAACATTCTTGAGCTAAGCATATTTTCAAGGGAAACAAGAAGAAACTCCAGCTCAGCTCAGGGGTTGTTATCTGAGGGATGTGTAGCCCTTGTATGTTCATCGGAAGAGTTTAAACATTTCCTTTCACAATCCTGCCACTTTGGAATAACCATAGCGACCAAACCTTAATAAATCAGAAGCAAAGCAAACTCCGAATTTGTTTATAGGCCGTTTTGAAGCTCTTACCTCTTTCAAAACACGAACAGCTGTACAGATGCTTTCTTCATGTTTAAGGTATGGTTTATAGTATTCTACTTTGTCTTGTAAGCGTTTTGACTCTCTTGGACGTTGCTGACAGGTAAGAAATCTCCAACATTTTACACCCCCTAACCTGAAGAAAACGCGCCAAGTTTAGCTTCCGGTTCCATATATGGACTGGCCGCGTGCACGCGACTGAAAGGTACTTGAAAGGCTTCTGATTGGCTGAACCAACTGATTAGATTTTTGACTCGTTGCAGTTGTTTCAATGCTATCTTTTAACTTGATACGATTTTACAAAACAGTTATGAGAGGTTGTAATGTGTGAATGTATGGTGAATATGATTTTTTTTCAGGCAAACTAGCCTAAGTTTTTATTTTGGATTATCGCAGCTTGGAGCATAGCTACAAACCATGGATTGTAAGCCTTGTGCATATTTAAAGACAAGCCCACATCAATAATAATAATTCTGCAATTAACCATTTTGAATGGAAATTTTTGGTTTAGAGTTACTGACTAAATAGATAGCACACAGATATCTTGCAATCGAGTTCAGGGACAGAACACAATAAAAATCACACAAGGACGTCTGTGTAACTAAGAAAGCCAGTAACTTTACTGAATTCTCTGCAAAATACAAATACCTTTTTTTAGTCCCAGCAGGAGAAACAATTTTTATTCCATACATTAATTTTTTTTACTACATACAGCTGAATCAAGTCCCTTGAGATACAGAGATGTGGTTTAATTTAATGACATCTTGTCTTCAAGTGGCGACAAAGTCCAGCTTGTGCCGCTGAAAGCCTCTTTTTCCTGGTTAGAAAACAAAAAAAAGACACTTTCTCTCAACCTTACCCATTGTAGGTTTATACAAGCTACATTTGTTACTACAGATTTTTTCAGCTTTTTTTAATTTTTTATTTTTATTCTGTTATTTATATACTTAATGGAAACAACACTCGAGAGACAGAGAGAGAGAGAGAGAGAGAGAGAGAGAAAGAGAGAAAAACAAAAAGGTCAACCAAAAAATCGATTAAAAAAAAGAAAAAAGTAACCGGAGAGTCATATATGGACAGTGGAAATCTATATAACAAACAATGGCATTTTCACAATACTGTACACTTGTTAGTTAGACGAGAATATTCCCAATTCTCAACAAGACCAACTCATTGAAAGGTAATCTGAGGCACTGGGAGGGTGAGTCAGAGGTACCAGCCACTAGCATGAACAACTTGTGAAGAAACACAACGGTCTCAAACCCAGAAAGGATAATGGAGCGGCAAACAAAACATCACTTTTTGTCTTTGGTAGAAAAAACAGACTAACATATGTCCTGTCAAAATCACAGAATGCACAATGATAGATATGTATATCAATTGAACAAAACTAGTCACGATCCACTAAATGATGATACAAGCTTACATGAGCAGTCATGAGGTATCTATGACTGTGCTGTCTTATATTATAAAATCTTCAGTGCAATGTCGAATAATGTGACACTGGAACGTTTGTGAATATTCCAGAGCAAAGTGGATACCTTGTGCTTCAGAAAAAAGGTGGGTAGGGCATATTTATGAAAAAAAAAGCATCATTCTAAACGCATTTGCCCCTGAAAGACTCAGTCCGGTGGAGGGGAAAAAACCAAGGGGAAAAGAAAGATGATTAAACGTGTGCAACTGCACATCCCCGCAATGGGGAAAACGTTATGACCATAATTTTTTATCATATATATTCATATATTAGAAAGCTATACACAAGCATGTTAATTTCACAGATTTTTAAAAAAAGATTCTTAATATTATTATTCAATATACTTAGAAATACACGTTTAAAAACAAAACTTCTACAAAGAGAGAGAAAGAGAGAGAGAGGGGAAAAAAAAAAAACATTGAGCAAAGCAAGGGTTCACTGTCATGGCTTACGGTTTGAAAAGCCCAAGGTTTCTCATCCTTTTGACGATCATTTCTCATATAAGCAAAGCTATCAAAACACATTCTGGCTCTTATAAACTACAAAAAGCCACAAAAATGCTTTGCATTGTATTCCTTTTTGATATGAAAATATAAGCAAGTGTATCATACAATTTTTTTTTCTCTTTTTCTTCTTTTAATACTGAACAACAACTGCAAATCCTAGGTTAAAATGTCATCAGACTGAAGTAACATGGCTCTTAATTTAAAGTCCTTCATCTCCGTCCTGCTGTTTTCTTTCCTTCAGCAGGAGAGTTATTTTTTTATTTAATTTTTTTTCCTGAAATACCCACTCCCCCATAACTTAACCAAAGAACCTGCACATATATCTGTACAATCCTTCGAAATTCTTGCATAACAGTTATGTTTGTGAGAAATCAGCAACCTTGACCCTTCCCCCGTGTCCCAGCCTTTTCTCTATGTACAATACGTTGAACCTGCAACATGACATTGTCACCCATAACATACATTTAGCGAAGGGGGCCCTCTGAAGAGAGTGGCGCTAAAAAAAAGGAATCTGTACATATTGTACTGGTACAACAACTCAAGTGCTAAGGTGTCACCTCCGCGGTATGCTCTCTGCTGTGCTCCTCTTGTGGCTGAACATCACTGAGGCATGTACTTTACAAAAAAAAAAAAGAAGAAGAAGAAGAAGATCCAAGAGTACCTGACACTTTTTGTTGGTTTGTTACTCTGCATACATGTACACCTACACAACGTGTAAATATATATGCATATATGGTAATTCTTTACATTGTATTCCACACACTGCACAAGTTATGCATAGTAACCCCACCCACTAAACCCTCCCCGACCCTGGTGTATCAGTTCTCCTTCCCGCTTCCCTCCCTGAAATCCCAGTCAATCACAACAATACGTATATCAGACACATTCTGATAAAATAATAATAAAAATAAAAAAAATACAGGTAATTTCGAGAGCACTTCCTCCCCTCTCTACAGCAAATCAGAGAATAAGGGTGAGCAATGATTAGCGCGTGAGCCGCTTCGCATGGGGAGGTCAAGATCGAGGACGGGGCTGTCCACAAGGGGGGCATGGTTTAGGCTTATCATGTGGCCCACCCCTCCGAAAGGCGGACGCGCTTGATGGATGGGCTGTCTTGCTCATCCAGGCCGGGCCGGCCCAATCCTAACGGTGAATGGAAGTCGGGACGGTGGTCATCGCGGTCGCTGCCGTCATGTGAGCTGCCGCAGCTGCTGAGACTGTCGG
This sequence comes from Enteromius fasciolatus, assembly GCA_032361145.1. Classification (NCBI taxonomy): domain Eukaryota; kingdom Metazoa; phylum Chordata; class Actinopteri; order Cypriniformes; family Cyprinidae; genus Enteromius; species Enteromius fasciolatus. The sequence continues at coordinate 13,074,971 of JAUMHR010000049.1, forward strand.
CCGGGGAGCGGCCCGAGTCCTGTCGCCCCTGTGGGGGCGGGCCCTGGTGCTGCTGGTGGGACGGTAGCAGGCCGTAGCCGCCGGGCGTGGTGCTGCTGGATCGATCTCTAGGAGGAGAAACAGGTTCGGACTTGATGTGCAGGCTTTGAGTAGAGGGCAGGGACAGATTTGAACCTTGACATAAGTGAGTGCTAGAGCAATTTCTGTAGGAAGGAAAGGAAATGGAGGGGTTACGGATCGGAACGAGTGCTGGTGCACTCTTGTACAAAGATACAATCAAATCACTGACTTTGTTTGATAGCATTTTAATTGCAGAATTGTTAAATGTTTTCTATACAGTGACTAAGAGCAGTAAGGGTGAGAAAAAGAATTAAAACAGACTATGTGTGTATAGGTAATTAAGCGTGTGCGTGTTTGCGTTTGGATGTACCCCAGCTGACTGAGAGCAGAGTGCTGCATGTTCTGGATCTGATGCTGCTGCCATCCACTCATTGAACCCAGATGCAGAGTGTTGGCACTGTTAAAGCCAGATATCGAGGACAGATCTGCACTGCTCAGAGAGTATTCTAAAAGAAAACACATGACCTGGGTTAACTTTTGCTTCCTAAAACAAGATGCTGCTTATTTGGATAACAATGTCTCCGCCTGCTGGAGAGACAGCGCTATTACATGTAGAATAGACAAATCATTGAGATTCTAAAAAATATAATAATTTAATAATAATATCCAATAAAAGACAAAAATAAAAAAACAACAATAAAGAAAATGAATTAATATTAAATACATCTAATATTATTGTATTATTAAAAGAAAAATAATAATAAATCAAATAAATTATGAAATTCTAATTTGAATAACCTGTACACATCATGTTAATTCCAAAGATTGAATACAAAGTTTCATATTGTTACATTTATTCATATATTTAATACTGAAATTTTGTTATATACGTAGTAATACATATTTAAAAAGAACACTTCTACAAAGAGAGACCTCAAATTACACGATTGAAAAGCTCATGGTTTCTTACTATTATTTTTCGTTTTCATGTAACAGAAAATAAACCAATCCTACATAGAGATTATGCATTAATTCTGCCTGGATTTATTAAAGTAATACAAACATACAAAAATGTAATTTCTGCTGTTTTACAGTAATTAGTTATAGATCACTGAACTGTATTTTAGAGTGTAATTTAACCAGTAATTAGTATACTATATTATTTGTGTAATCAATAAAAAATAAATAAATATGAAAATAAATGTATTCTTCTATACAAAATCATTTTGAAATATTCTGCTTAAGATGTGAAATGTGTATATAATACAAAGTGTAGTCATTGTTAGTGTCTTTGAATATAGTTTTAACGGCAGGTCAAATTCTACCTACCAGTACCATATGAGGTTGAAATGGCTGATGGGTAGCCGCCCATTCCCTGTCCCGGTAGAGTAGGCGTCGCTACAGAAACCACGGGGGTCGCCAGTGACTGGGCGGACTGAGAGTTGTTTATTCTCTGATTCTATAAGAAGAGGAAGAGAGCAGAGGAACACATATAGATGACTTGTCACGTCAGCAGACTTTGACCTATCCGTATCTTCATCAAAGCACCACTTCCTCCCCAAAATAATGAACGAAATAATAATCACTTGACATGAAGCACCACTGAAGCCTCTCAACCTATGATTTACAATCCCTCTTAGGGCACTGGTCGCTATAGAAACTCAAGGTCTCCAAGGCAACAGAAGGGTTGGAGGTGTTTTTTCTTTCTCTTTTGTTGTGCTGGCACGATGACTTGAATGATGTGACAGCTTAAGAAAAGCAGAGGTGGAGATATAGAGGTCAGAAAGACCCAAAAACAAGGCTCTTGTGACCACTAGATGTCACTCTGGAGCTTGGTTGTGTAAATGTTCCTTTTTCACTAATATGTCTTTTACGGGACAGAATGTGCACTATTGGCATTGGAACAATAAGCTCAACAACATCAGAGGGCACACTATTTGTTTTTTTATGCGCATGAGGATGAAACATGCCCTTCGGTTTTAATAGCACGTGTCACAGGTTTGAGTGACAGTGTCACTTACCAATAGAAGGTCAACATCCTCAGACTGATGGCAGTAAAGGGAGGGTGATAAATCCAGAATTAGTGAAGCTGATGGCCGCCTATGACACTACGTGAACCTACAGGTGAGCACTTTGCTAAACAACACCAAAATATGAAGGACTCTATCCTATTTTTTAGTTTATGAAACTACTGGAGAGGAAATGAGAAGAAAGGAGAGGAGAACCACGGACGGTTATGAAGGAACCGAGGTGCATGGGTTGTATCATCAGGGCTCTTAGTGGTGAACTTACGATAGAGGGCATGTTGTTCTTGACCCCGGGCGGGATGAGAACTCGTAGGTCAGGTTTACGGCTGTTCATTCCCAGGTTAACCGGTGGAGGGGACTTGGCCTGCATGCTCTTGTTCATGCCTCCGGAGGACACCAGAAGTCCTGGAGAGTTACGGTGGTTTCCATAGCCATTTCCTAATACGAGACAGAAAAGGAGGGAAAAAGGCGTTAGACATAAGAGAACCAAATTAAGTACATTAAACTTTCACCATCCCACACAATTTAAACAAGCTTCATTTGACTCTCTCGCCTGGACCAGAATGCACCATTTGCACCGTCATCTACTGTGAAGCCTCTAGTCAAGCCTGTCTGCAGCTCTCCACACGGTTCCAGTGAGCCTTCACCACACGCAGCCATTAAACACTGTTTTATCCGTTCTGGAGTATTGCAACCATCTTTCACCAAGAATGTGCTCTTTCAATTCAATGTTTCCACACCATTTCCCCCAACTTTCACCTCCACCGCCACTCATTCATTTGTACCAAGCACTTGGTAAACACACCCTCTCATTCACCCTCCATCAAACCGAACCAGACTAATTCTGCTACCCCAAATCACCCCGTCACGCTCGGATGATTTACACTCATGAATCATTATATATCATTATGACTCAAAATATATTTTTTTGCCGGCCTCTGCGTAAAAAGATCCAAGTTCTCGGTTCAACTGATTATCAAGGATTAGCTACTGTATATAATTTTCTTAGGATAAAATCCTTTAAAAACAGCAACATTTTCACTTTAAAATTAATGTGATATACCACTACATTATTTTAGTTATCCAAATATATTGTATTTATTGTAATACCTCAGTACTTCATATAGATTAGAAATATATATCTTATTAATATTACTCTGAAATGTAAAAGGCTTGTTAAAATAAAACAAAACAAATCCAATCAAATAAAATACTTTTTTGAGTTTTTTGTTAATTGTCACAGAGATGTAAATGGCTCAAAAACAGCTTTGAACAGCCATAATTCATTATTTGCAGTGGGGATGGGGGAAAAGGACGGCATTTGTTCCCCAAATGTATTTAAACAAAGCAAAGCAAAACCAATCACTGGTTAGATTAATGGTTTCATTCATTATTATTTGCCATTAATTGTGCTAATATTTTCTGTAAAGTATTAAAAATGTCGCTTGGTGAGAAATATAAAGTCTAGTCTCTTCAAAGAGCGCAAAGGTTTAAGTGCAGCTGAATGATGAAGTATGAGGTGCTTGGTCTTAAGGTAAACCGAATCTGTGACACAATTTCTGTTTCTGAGTAAACTGTTGCAGCGCCATGTCTCTTTAAAAAAGTTAAGAGATGCAAATGTGGAGTGTGGGTAGATGAAGAGAAAGAGAGAGGAGAGAGGAGAGAGATAAGGCTCATTTGTTGCTCTCATGGTAAGGAGGCAGGTGTTTGATGAATAGAGACAGGTGGCACTGGGTGGAGCTTTAGGAGCTAGTGTCAAATTAGAGCAAAACTGTAAAAACTTCATTAGAAAGCTCATCTAAAGGTATATTTTTTAACATGAACATGTTTTTGTTCAAACACTTGATCTTAACGAAATTAATTTCCTTATTTGAATGAATAAAAAAAACTCAAATCCATTATGATTAGTTTACAAGTTACATTTGAAAAAAAAAAAATTACTGTACGATATTGAGGGAGAAAATGGATTTCGAATAATATTCCAGTCATTTCAGGACCCTTTATTTCAACCATAAAGGATCACTCGAAGTCCCATCTGGAGCACAATGGGAAGGTTGCCACTATCACATCTCATTTCCCAAGGCAGCAGTCTCTATAAATGACATAAAATCCACGGCCCTTAAGAATTGACAGTGAAGGCCATCATTTGGCAATCAATGATAAATACATGTGTGCACATGTGGCTTTCACTTATGACTACCAGAAGTGGATCAGACAAGCAATCTTTATTCCTCATCCACAATTGCTAACCCGACTTCATCATCTCCAAAGAACCAGAGGGGTACATTATACTGGGAAAAAAATACACACTACAGAGTCTTTGTTTCAATCCAAATCCCTCTTTTTTTTTTTTTTTGCTTTCGAGGGGGAAAATATGGAGTGCTGCATGGCTTTTGCCACTTAAAAGAGGGTTAGGAATTATACGGTAGACATAAATGAATTTCCCAATCATACACTCAAGAGGAAAACTAGATGCAGATGTCGTCCTCGGCAATTTCGCCATGGTGAGTTTTCTTTAATTTGAAGGCGATGGTTTTTGTTGTTTTTAAATGAGAAGTCTTGAAAGCGCAATTTGCACGATTCAAGGAAAATAAGGAGGACATGAGTCGGGAACCAGGAAGAGTAACTGTGATTGTGAGAGGTTGTGTTTGTACAAGTGTGAGCGGGTGGATGTTAGTGCCATGTGCACTGATACAGTTCCTGTCTCCTCATACATAGTGAAGTATGGGGCTCGAAAAACAGCTGGCTGGAGCTCTTCTCTAAACACTCAAACAGCTACACTTCATTGTTTACAGTGGAAATGCGAAAATAACACAGCCTTGATCCCATGCGTTTGATAAAAATATATTTCAACGCTGTGCAAGCTGAGCTCAATCCACAGCACTTAATAAAAAATAAATAAAAACGATAAAAATAAGTGATTAAAATAAAATACAACAAAGTATATTTGATTGAGCTGAAGCAGAACTATTGCAAGTATAGGCCTGCTTTAAATACATTTCATTTAAAGACTCATATTATTCGAAGATCCAGCACAATCTCTCGAGCAATTCGTACATATTCGTACGAGGTGCCAAATTTGTGCCAATTCGTACTAATTCGTATGAGTGATTTGTCTAAAACCACGTGATGGGTAGGTTTAGAGTCAGGGTTATGTTTAGGTCATTCGTACAAATTCATACCAATTGGCATCTCGTAAAATACGTACGATTTAGAATAAATCGTATGTATTCATACGAGTGAGGTTGTACAAATTCGTATGAATTAGCCACCTCGTAAAATAAGTACGAATTGCCGTGAGATCAGGTTGGAAGATCCTACAATCCTCATCAACACTGACATCGAAACACTTTTTTAGGTTTAATATTAAGAAACTTGCATTGCGCACAAGCAGCACTCTAAAGTTTAATGATATATTTTATATCATCAAGTCACGAGCGATATGTCACTGAATGTGTTAACAGATTTGAACTATGCTTAGTATAAAATAAATTTATTTTAAAGACACCTTTTTAGTGAGAAACTTACAATAAAAATAACTGGGGCCAATTCATAAATATTTACATCGCTTTTTTTCCTATAGTATAGCCACAAGACAATAACAATATGCATGTTGTGAGACAAAACGGCTTACTAAAACTACTACTACTACTAGATTTACCAGGCTTAGTGCTTTTGTAAAATAGTTTGGTGTACATCTGTGCATTCTGACATTTTTTTTGATTTCTTAGCCATTTGACGAACGCATAATGCACAATGAAAAAAAAAAAAATAGAATGATAGAAGGGATAGAAGCATTCATGGAGACTGGTCTTACTTCTGCTTTGGTAACCATAGAAACCTGTGATTTTGCAATGTGCGCAGATTAATTAAATAGCCTTGCACAGTACAGTACACCCTGAGCCAATCATGAAACACACGGAGCGCTCAGATCGCACAGACCGAGGTGTATTTAACAAGCAGGCCACCGTCATTAGTGATCAACAACATCAAGCAAGAGTTAAAGTGACCCGTCGAGAGCAGACAGACGGACACGATGAGTTCAACTGAGGACGTGTGTGCCAGACACCGCTGATGAATGAGCCTCAGCGACATGATTTATGGACCAGAAGCAGCACAGCTGGGATTCAGGTGGCCAATAAGTAGCGCAAAACTCATTTCTCTCACGCTAGTCACTGACTCTTACAGTTGTTTGTTCTAGAAGGCATCTGAGAGCCAGAAGCAGTTCGCTAGGCCACGACAGTGTCCATCTTCTGAGGCACGCAGTTTCCCTCGCAAAAGCCACGCAAGTGTCTTCCCTGTGCGCCTGTGGCCCAGCTATCGCCCTCACAATGGGGAAGTACTAAAATTACAGCTGCCCAGAAACGAGCGGTCCCCTCCTCACACACAAATCGCCTGATGTGTACACATGATAAAGGAGCCGATTCTATTTCTGGGGCTCCGCAGAGGAGGCTTAACTGTAAATGGGCTTGGCCTAAGTTTCCACTCAGCGTCAAGGCAAGCTGACCGGCTGGTGTGGTTAAGTGCACGCTCGCTTTCCCTGCTAGTTGGAACGTCTCTGATTTCTTGTTGTGGTGTAACGGCCTCATTTAATCCTGTTGTCCGTGTTTGTTGATTCGGTGTTGAGGTTTCAGGCCAGCCCTGGTTCTAGCAACTGAAAGAATTTCAGAGGTGTGGTAGGAACAGATGCCCGGAAACAGTAAATTAACAATAAAAAAAACACAAAGAAAAAGTCTGCTATAAGACTCCACCTAAGAGGTAAAAAAAAAAGACTGGCCCCTTCTCGTGCGTTGGCTGACCTCTCCGTATCTCATAGCACAACCCTACGTGTCACAGATATATACTGTAAATACACGTAGCAGAGGAATTGCGGTTGTCTGAGAATGCCAGGGTGTCGGCTCAACAAATAACTGTCTGCCACAAACATCATACCATGACACACTTTTGCTGGAACATGCTGGCAAAACACCAGTACATAGTGTAACTTGGGAAAAAAATCATTCAAATATATTAAATATATAGAGAGGCACACTGCTATTCAATTTTTCTCTTTAAAGTTTATGACTTTTATGTCCACCAAGGCTGAATATTTTTGATAAAAAAGTGAAGACAGTTATATTGTGAAATAATATTACAATCTAAAATAAATGTTTTCTTTTTATCAATATTTTAACTAATTATTCCTAAAACGCAAAGCTAAATTTGCAAACAACATTATTATAAACTACTCTAAACAGTACCAATATGGCAAAAAATTCCTCTCCTTCCTCTGCCATCTTTCCAGAAAGTGTTTGCCCAAGCATGTCACGTTTCCGGTGGCGCTAACACCAAAAAGCTTATTGCCAACCGCTGTTAGAAGAAGTCACTGACATTATTGCGGGCGGCTGCACTGGCCCATGTATGGTGGTGGCCTCATATACTGATCTAGGATCAGTGATCCGTAGCATTTGTATTTCCGATTTGTGCT
>JAUMHR010000049.1:13083723-13095165 GCA_032361145.1 Enteromius fasciolatus
GTGTTTTCTGTGTATCGACCTACGCCTGGACTCTGACTATTCTCATGCTCTGCCTTCTCCACTCTCGTCTGCCGGTAGCGACTTTACGCCTATCTGTTTTGCTCTGTCTTATAATAAAAGTAGCTTGCATATGATCGTGACACAATATATATCTAAAAAATATTTACATGCATATATTCATATTTAAGTAATATATATTATAAATAAATATATTTATTATATCAACATAAAATATTTTTTCTCATATATATATACATGCATATTTTCATCAAAGACAGATTGAGATTCCATTTCAGATTCATCAATGACATCATAATCACATGGCGCAACTGATTGGTTCTTTTTGAATCAGCAGCCAATGACCTTGATGCTAAACATTTAAACACTTGGCTAGTGCTTGCTATAGCAGTTGCAGTACGCTTCAGAAAACCCTAACTCCACCTGTATAGATCTGTTATGGGTGATTCATGTATTCTTTATATTGGTATGTTTCTTACATGCTCACAGCAGCATGTTGTGGATGTATGAGCAGTAGAATGTCTCAGTACTTGCTCTGCAGCAGCAGTTTGTAAACCTATACCACCAAGAACAAACACATTAACATTGTCAAGTTCCTTTGAGAGTTTTCATGATAGAAACAAAACACTCAATCGGTGGGTCAAGACAGAGCAGGAGAGCTAACTTGCAATTGAATTTTACATATTTGCTAAGGTAATGGCAGAAAAAAAGATATACATATACACAGATATTAGATATAATAGCACAAATTGGTAACACTTTACAATAGCAGTACATGAATTATGATATACTAATACATGAATTAACAATTACTTGACTATAAACTAATGATGAGTTAAGACATCTATTAATCAAGAACTTAACTACGACATGACTCACATGAATTAAAGCATGAATAATGCCATAATGAAATATTTACATTTAAACTAACTCATCTGACAAACAATAATGTATTCAGAATTAAAAACAAGTTCATCTCATCTTTTTTTGAGTGAAGCCACTGCTGGCATCCTACAATAACTTTTTCATTATAATTAAGCTGACACAATTTTCCAAAATAAAATCATAGAGAAGATGATTATTGCTTTGGTTATGTTATATATTGGTTTACTTTCATTTTTATCATAATAATGCACTGAAGTCAGATGTTTCTCTTGTGCTCTTGCTCTTCTTTTGGGCCACTATTGCCTTTCCTCCTACTGTTCAGTTCCTTCTCCATCCAAATGCAGCCACAGGACCTCTGCTCTTCCACTTCTTTACAAACCCCCGAAAAGCACCAAATATCTGATTTAGATGAGCTGAATATGTATAAAAAATGTGTCATTGTTAAGATTTTAAGGAAGTAAACAAGTCATGAATTCATGTTATTTTATAAGTAAATAATGAAGTGTTAGTAATGATGTGCCCCCCCAAGTAAAGTCATGACATAATGATACATTAACAACTCATGAGTTCATGACGTGACAGCTGCAGGTGGCAGATCTACAAACAATTTTGTGCCATTAAAGCATGTTTGATTTAGTTTACCACAAATTGTTAATTAAAACATTAACTAACATGCAGTAACTAACATGTCATTAAAGTAGAGTTATTCATGCTTTAATTCATGTGAGTCATGTCGTAGTTAAGTTAGTTCTTGATTAATAGATGTCTTAACTCATCATTAGTTTATAGTCAATTGTTAATTTATGTATTAGTAACAAATTTAATTACACACAGGAGGCAAATATCAACATTTCAGATGTAGACTTATGCCACTTTTCCTTTATCTCTGATATTCATGTATGACTGTCATGTTTTACCTCCCAGTGGTTATTAAATAAAAATTTCTAGTGTATGTTTACATTCACACAAAACAAGAATGCCAATATCTCTAGAAGACGTATACAGTAAGTTTACGAGGACTAATCATAACAAATAACAAACTGATTCATACAAAGACTCATTAGCGACCATTTTACAAAATATGCTTTAGTGAAAGAAATAATGGAAGTTCTAACTGTATTTTCCACCAATATCATAGTTTTGATCAGAATCACATCCAGTCAGGCAGTCTTGCTGCAAAAGTTCAAATTGAAGCCTGTATCTGGAGATTCTGTATATGCATATGATAAGAAATCCACACATATCTCATCCAGGCTGTCGTTTGTTGAAGACAGGTGGCTTTAAAAGACAGAGTAATTTAACTGGCTACCTGTTGGAACAATCTTCATTTCAGGAGCACCTATGATGCCCTTAAATGCTGTCTACAGAGGCAATGCTAGGTTTTGGAACAGAGAAATTGTGTTTTAATGGGGGTACTTGATGAGGGAACGTGTCATGGCTGTGTCATTTCTCTTGGTCACAAAATGGAGTCTGATTGTGTATGTGTGTGCGCACACATGGGGGTGGGTGGTGGAAGAAAGACAGAGAGAGAGAGAAGGAAAGAGAGAGAGGCTGTCACCCTGCCAGTCTGGGGACTGGGGACAGACATGCATCATTAGGTTCACAATGACAAGGTGTTATTACAGTATTTTTCATGTCCTCACACTGTCAGTGCAAACCTACACACAAGAAGACTCAAACCCAACTCACTCAGTATTACTTTCAAACAAATCTACTCAGACCTCCACACTGATTCTGACTGAGAGTGAAACAATATCATATCTGACATGAAAAAAAATCACACTTGAAAGAAAACAAACACACAACCAACAGCACAGCTCACTTTCCCTTTAACATCTATTTGAAGTACTCCACCTCCGGATTGAACCCGTACTATGTAACTACTGTATGCATTATTTCTATAAAAATGTTCTCATATGTTTCTACCAGTCTATTTTATGTACAGCAGGGGCACTAGTGAAAATGCCCTTTTGAATAAATCTTTTTTTATTTTTCTTCTAACATAAATACTACATAAAAAAGGTAATTTATTTACAGTTTATACAGTTTATCTGTATAACAACGCAGATATTCATAACGCTCAAAAATTAACCAAATACACACTACAATAATGTAATTAAATGTAATTTGAAGTCTTTAACTTTCTGAAAAAAAAAATCATGCAAACCTCTGGGGTCAGCAAGATTATTTTCTTTAAAAATATATACTTTTTAAAAATGATCAAGTGACAGTAATTGCTTAAGTGACAGTATACTAAAATCAATTTCAATAAATGCTGTTCTTATGTTTTTTGTGTATTTGTTAATTTACCAAACAATCTTCAGCTGAAAAATTTTGCTTTGCCATTACAAGAATAAATTACATAAATATATGCAAATACAAAAAATGTTTTTTTTAAGCTAAAAAAAAAATATTTCACAATATTTACTGTAGTTTTGTTCAAATAAATGCAGCTTTGCTAAACATTACTGGAAGAAAAAAAAAAGAAATACACATAGGTTGTACTAATATTGATACACAGATTATATTTGAATTATACTATACTAAATGCATATTAAATGTTTAATTCTGGAACATTAAATATGTTGTGTCCTTTACAATATCCTTAACACCACTTTTAAGCAAATTGCAATATGTTTATATATTAAATTGTGTTAAAATGGAACCACATCAAGTATCTTCAGTTTAATTTAATTGCACAAGATTAACACATTTGCATTTAATTTAAAATACACTTTTATACATCTTGAACTGGAGTTACAATATATTCTAGAATAGAGTATGCAGCAAAAAAGGGATGGTAACCATATCAATTTCAACCATAATAGTTTTATATTTACTGTACTACAATACAGCCTTATATTTTTACAGGTACAAGCAGGTAAACAATTAAAACCCAACAACATATTGATGTTAAGTGTGCTTATTACCAAATTATAGCTGATACAATGTAAGAATTCACTTGGATATTACATATAATTAATATAAATAATTAATACACTTTATAAAATCTATTGTAAATTGTTGTTGTGTCTTACTGAAATGCAAGCATGCTCATTACATAAATATTTTTTCGCAGTAGGTCAAAGTATGGGTTTACAATAAATAAGATACATACACTTTAAACCCACTAAGTTCTAGTTAAGAGTAAAATTTGTATGTTTAGTAGTACGCATATATTCGTTACCAAGAATTTTAAGTACATTTTTGAAACCCCTACCTATTTTTAACCTGGGGAATTTCGTTCTTATTTGACACCATAACTCTTCTCTTTTTTTGAACCATTCTCTTTTTCTATTTTCTAACCATACTATTTTTCTATTTCTATTCTTTTTTCTAAATATTAAAACTTTGTTTATAATAAAATTGCTTATTTCAAGGTTAAAAAAAGTGGTCTGGACATGACTGATACACATACTGTACTATAACACCTCAGCAGCAGTCTATAGATATGTGGACTCATGTCCACAGGTTTTCCTTTATATTTTCTGAAGGCTTTTGGACAGGCAGCATCCCAGGAGAGCTCTTGTCAGACGTAGTACAGCGAGAGAGAGCGATGGATAGTGAGAGACAGATACAAGTTGAGGAAAGACCACACGCTCACGACTGTCCCTTTCTCTTTGCAGTCTGCTAGTCAAGGATCAGATGACTGATAAAGACACATATCCCACAGCAGAAGGTGGAGACAATCACTGCTGACTAACAGACCCTGTCAATTAGCCCCATGCCATGACGATAAGAGTCCCGTAATGAGTCTTTCATATCAGCGGCGAGACTGGACCCGTCCCGTCTGACAGAGAGACTTGCGCACCATTGCCTCCATTAGATAAAAAAGCTTTCCTCTGTCAAATGATACATTACAGAGTTTGTGCTCTTATCTTTTGACCGAGACATCCCCGTCCTTTTTACCCATTCTGATCTGATTGTAAAAGATTGAGGTAACACAACCAGCTTTCTCTGTCTCTTGGTCTATTAACAAGACAATACAGCTGTCACATTTGAGATAATGGGTTGACTATTGGGAAACTTACGTAAGCATCTCTTTAGGATTCTTGGCATTGAAACCACCTTATTAAATGCTTATTTCATATACATTTGATATTAAATTCAACGTAATAATATGTGTTTAAAGGATTCCAACACAACATGTGGATATCTGTGCTTAAGAAAACAACACGATTACTTAAATATTGTGCAAAAAAGTCCCTGGTTCCACTGGCAAAACATTCTGTAATATTTTCTAATTAAACTCTTTTAAGTATTATAATTTTTCTCCTGTACCACAGAGACAGATACTTAGCCCCCGAAAAAGAAAGAGAAAGAGAGAGAGAGAGAGAGAAAAACACCTTCCACCCACTCCAAGTGTTCCCACTTTGTGGCAGTTATTAGGAGCTAATAGAATTGCAATGTTGCAATATGCTGATCCAATTACAGGATCTACATTAGCAATTAACTTCTGGCTAAAAATAACAATAATGCCAATTACATGCATAAATAATCATATAATCAGCATATTCTGTCACCAGACAATTATTGTGATTACCCCTCAGTTTATGGAATGCTTCGCCAGAGGGATGTGTACACAAAGCCATTCTCATTTCCCCTCGCTTTCTTATAAATTACCAATTTCATTTCGTGCTCGCAAATGAAAAATCAACACACTTAAACATCCTCTAAAATGAACATTTGTGGCTATAAGTACTGCTAATGGAATAGGACAGTTACTGTACGGTTTAGACTTTCAGTAAAGCTTAACCAAAAGACACGGTTACACTTTGTCTTTTGAAAGTTGGACAGGGCCAACTTCTTTTACTGTTTCAATCCAGACTAAGATCATTTGGATGAATAAAAAATCTGTCTTATTGTAGTTGTGGAAATGGACTTTTAACGTCCTTCAGTTTTATGTTGCTGTCTGGGCCTAGAGAGCTGGTTTTTGTTCAATGTCCGGTTCCCTGGGGTTGAGAGAAGGTCTTTGACTTCTTCTGCTGGCAGAAAAACAGAGCACAGCTTGCAGGGAAAGCCCAGCGATGGTGGTCCGAGACGGTATCTTGCAGTGAACGACTATTCCGTATGTTAGGCTGACATGCAGAATGAGGACAGGATCGCTGTCGGCTGTGGGGCAGACTGACTAACAGTTATTTGGCAGAAGTACCTTTTTTGCCACTTGGTCTGAAACAATAGAACGGATATTCTGATAAGGCTAATATATATATGTATACTTGCATTAAGAGGTGGTAATCTCTTCATCATCTACAAGTGTGTTTATCCATTTGTTTCCAAGGAAGCAAATGTGGTAACCAGTTTCTTTTTGTTATGTAGATGAAATCCCTGGATTGGGTCATTTAAAATTATTACACCCTAAGCACTCTGTAATGCTCCGCAATGATCCAAATAGCACAATATTTTCAATGAGTAGTATGTGAAACCAAGGTTACCAAGCCTGTGGCTTAAGCACAACTGCACTTTTCCAACACGTTCTTTATCATTCATCAGTCAAGCTTCCAGTATTTCTGTATTGTAGAGGACGCTACACTATGTGTATGTTACAACAATAATTAAACAGGGTTATTATATTTAGCTAATTCAAACCATAACTATTGAAATTATTGTGTTAATTTAAATGAAGCTACATTAAAATAAAGCAGAAATATGTAACTAAAAACTGAAATCAAATAAAAGTAAAAAGTAAAAAAAAATATTAATATGGAAAAAAGTTATAAAAATGGCAAAATAACCACCAAAAATCAATAATAAAATGAGAATGAATAATTTAAAATAAAATAAAGATAAATAAATACAAATAAAACTGAAATAGTATATAAAAATGCTAAAACAATACTACATACAAAGTAACATGTGCACTGCGTATTTGAAAGTGAAGACTATTCTGTTTAATTAACTATTCTGACTATTTAAAATCATAAAAATGTAAAATAAACTAAAGTTATTCATTTTATTTATTGATTTTTTTTTATAAATATTAAATAAAAATTATACCATTATTAAGGTGTTATAGAATAAAAATATTCATTTTGTTTACATAAAAATGTAACTAGCTTCCAAGCAAACCAAAGCAACCTACGTAAGCTAAGAATCAGTCTCACAACAAATAAACTAACAGAAAAGCTGCAGTTCAGAATTTGTGCCTTTGTGTTGTTTCGCCTTTGAAGGAGGCTAAATGTGGCTGCATTTGGACAGAATGGCACTCAGTTTCAGTAGGAGGTCTAGAACTGAGCATTCGTGTGAAAGGGGTGAGATGGGTGTGTGTGGCACAGAGTTGAGTGAGAGCGGCCTGAGCTGGTTCCACTGCGCATCAACAGAGATTGCAGCCAGCTTCTGGGAACACTTTCTTTATAGCAGCTAAAGCTCTGGGCTCGTGTGTACTGCCTCTGTAAATAGTGTTAAAGAGAAAGGAGAGGCTAGCTACCATTTTTGGCCGAGGCATCTCTCAGCTTCTTACTGACATATGCTGTCTGCTTAGGACATACAGTACTATTAGTCACAAGTTATAAATATGACCCAGAACAAACAGTTGAGGTCTAAAAGTTCTGAAGACTGCAGCACAGGGTCAGGTTGCATAATGGGATAATAACAGGTATAGGGAGACCTCTTTATTTATCCATAATAATATTAGACTGGATAAACTCTAATGAGCTCCTGCTGTCCATCTAAGTGAGTGACAACCATGACAGCTGTAATATATATTTTTATTGGTACATTGGTTTAGCTGCCATGTGTATTTGATTAATATCTATTGTTATATAAAAGGAACATGATGAACCTAATGGCTGCTCTTTGTGAGCTGCATATGTAAAGCAGCCCAGTTTAAAAAAAGGAAACATTTGCTTTAGCGTTCAAACAATGAAAAAAAAATGTCTTCAATGTCTACAGGACTTTTCCTGTGACCACCAAGACGAAGATTACTTCAATCTCTTTATATGCAGCCAATTACAATGCACCCGTCCTGCTCAGCTGCCACAAATGCTTTTTATAAAAACGAAACCTTCAGAAGTGCCCGCAAGAATTGAAGGAATTTACCATCCACACAAAACCTGTGGATTTGTTGCAGTTCATATAATTTTGGTTTTGGCTCTGGAATAATTTGCAAGCGTGCACTTCAAATGAGATGCTTTCGTGCAAAGTGCAGCGTGTTGTGCATTGTGGACGACAGTCTGGAGTAATTGAGGTCATTTGATATGCACCATTTGGGGGTTGTTTTAACATGAGTCGAATGAACCCTTGCCATACCTCCTTCAATGTGCTTAAATATACTGCATATTTGAATCAATGGCGGAATATTGTCTCTAGTCAGATATTTAGAAATGCATTTTTGTACTGTATGTTTTAAATACAGACAGCATCTAAAATGTATTCATTTATTTAATACAAAAATGTACTGTTACATTTTACTGCTTTAATAGCTTTTTATTTATACATGTTTGAGCCTATAACCCAACTCTTAAAAGAATATTTCTGTTTCAATACAAACAAAGTTTAACTGACAGTTCACTAGTTCCCACTACCTCGGCGATAAAATAGATTGTCTGGCGAACTGTCCGGGGGACAGGCAGGGAGCCTGGCGGCCTCCGAGCCCTAGGAGGTTTAACCCTCTAGGAGGCTAGGGTTAACAGATGCTCGGAGCACAGCCTGGTCCCCGCGAGCCTCCCGGAGGAAGTGAAGAACTTGGCAAAACGAGGGACCCTCGGCTCGGGTGGTGGAAGGGGAGGTGAAATAAGACAAAAAACGCAGAAGCCGAGGATAGGGAGTGAGCGGTATTTAAGGCGGAGGAGAGGAGATTTGCGGGGTTATCAGTAATAAAGGAGATTGGTGGCAGCTGCGATCGTTCGTGTGTGCTCCTCCTGAAATTCGATTAATTGCTTAATCGTCATTAAAAGTTTATCTTGTCTTTTTTAAAATTAAAATAAATAAAATTTACAGTGAGGCTCCTACAGTACAATTTTAGTTAAGAAAAAGTCGACAAAGGCGAGAAAGTTATTTTATATAGTAATCAACAATTGGAAAAAAGACGTAACTCAGCAGAAACAAGTCGCAAAATAAAGGAATCAAGTCCCATCACAGCGAAATTAGTGAAACACAATAGCAACAAGTCCCAAAAATGGAAACAAATCTCAAAACAACAAATTTACCACAACTCAATGGAAACAAAAAATTAGCACAAGACGACAGGAAATAGTAGTAAAAAACTGAAATCAAACCACAACCCAATGAAAATAAGTTGCAACACAACGGAAATAAGTGGCAACATAACGAAATTAGCAGATAAGCTAAATTCGTCCTATGCACTGTGTTGGCGCTAATCAACAATATATAAACATCAGTTATCAATGTCTGTGCATTCATATACAAATATGTTCTATAAGTAGCCTTAATGCACTTAATGCCTCGTTTTCCAACGAGGTTGTCCCAGTTTCATCTATCTTGCCAACATGACACTTTGTTTTTGTCAGCACCCCCAATAGTTTGCAGAATTAAATTACAGCTTGAATGCACACATAAAGTTTTTTAAGAACTTGTCCACTACTATTAAAGAAACTATTACAGAAAGCTACATGCAGTCACAAAGGTCCTCAAATTACCACAAGCACACAAACTCAGTCTCATTGTCTTGTGCAAATACGTACATAATACGTAGAGTAGACAACTACAACATCAAGCTTATCAACCCACCACAAGATTGCACCCAGTCTGAAAACCAGTAAGTCCCAGAGGAACATCCATGACTTACTGGTTCCCAGACCATAGAAACCCAGGAGAGAGGCACTCCACCCAAGCATGGTATTGGTGAAGATGGTGGCACATGGCCAGAATCTAGTTCCAAAGAGAAGCGCACAAGACATGATTTGGCACAAGTTGTTCTGAACACAGAATGTTCCCCTAAATGCTATTTATGTTTGCTCAGTCATACACGTCTGTAGATATACTGTGAGAATGATGAATGTACAGACTATCACAGAATGAACTGCCTGCAGATGAATCATTGTCCGGTATATATGATATACTATTCGGTAACATAAAGTCTAACTTGCGTGGAATGCCAAATCCACAGAAATGAGTATTCTTCAGGTTGGCCTCGATAAAAACTCTGAGGTCTAAGGTCTTGGCTCATTAACTGAGAAAACAAAATGTCAGAGGTGGTCAAACAATGTGATTAATTTGCCTGAGGAAGAAAATTGGTTGCAAATGAACAAAATATGTAATTTCCGACCTCTTGGACAGGGAGCGAGAACACATAATAAGGCAGGTCTAATTACTGTGCCGAGGTGAGGACCTCAACTCAAGCCCTTATCACAGTTTTAAATCCACGTTACACAAAGGGCTTGCTGGTTGTCAGATTAGACGGTGTAACATTCCTTGAATTCTGAGTAAATGAATCAGAAAGCATTTAACAAAACATCCAAGGTGGTTTCATAATGATCTTGAGCACGCTGTGAGCACAAAGCTAGGTAAAAAGGTATGAAACCCTGCACTGCTGTAGTAAAGACTGTAGCCAGAAATCCGATATGATGCCGCACGCAGGATTTTGTTGAATGGAGTGACCATTGAATTGTATTAATCTGGCCACATAAACTACGTCTTGTAAAATAAAGTATTTTGTTGAAAGCCAGTCTGCAGAGTTTGGGGTGGTGTGAGGGTCTGACACCAGTTGGCAGTACCGTCAACGTCTGGCCACAGCTATGCCACTTTCTAGTTGTCTGCTTTTATGTGGCAGCCCTGCAGCCGCCCACATTCCATAGTGTCCAAACATGTTAACCAAACATGAATCACCAATCTGATGCCACCACCCAAACCAGTAAAATCTTTATAGTTTCACTTGCTGCCACACCAACCACCTGTGCAGACATCAGCATGTGATTTCCAGTTGATATTAACATATTTACCATTCAAATCCTACATAAACCCAGTTCTCCAGTTACTGATTGCTGAGAATAATCAGTCATTTCTAATTAAATCATTTCCCTCATGTTGTTGCACACCGTAAGATCTTTGTTCATCTTCAGAATACAAATGTAGATATTTCTGATGAAATCCGAGAGTTTTCTGACCCTCCATAGACAGCAATGTAACTGAAATGTTCATAGACCCAGAAACATAGTAAAGACTTTGGTAAAACAGTCCACGTGACTTCAGTGGCTCAAACATAATCTAACAAAGCTAACAGGTTTAGGGCGGGGATGCGGAAAAGAAGAATTTCAATAAAATTCATTATTTTTGTTTTCTTTACACACATAAAATACAGGTTGTACATAAAATACAGCTGAAACCTGATGTCAGCTATTTTAACAACGACCTCACTACTGTTCCTGGGTCTGTGAACCTTTCAGTTGCATTCCTGTCTATGGAGGGTCAGAAATAGGGGTGGGCGATAAGACGATTTTTGATCGTGGAAGATAAAAATTACTCCACGATCAGCTTTTTAAGGAATATCGTAGTATCGTGTTAATTATCATCTCCGTCTCAATATGCTGCACAACGCGACACACGTTCACATCAGTGTTAACTCAGTGCTAGAATTACACT
>JAUMHR010000049.1:13098442-13124791 GCA_032361145.1 Enteromius fasciolatus
GAATTTATTTTGTTAAACTGGGATTTAATTCACTTAATTTCTGTTACCGAGAGTGATGGAAGAATGACAGTTGGTTTATTGCTGCATTTGGTAAAACATCTCTTTGCTTCTGTCTGGCTTTATTGAGGTTGGAGAGCTGTTCGGCCGCTCGGAGATGGGAAGCTGCCAGTAATGGACAGTTGCAGATGCCAAATTGGGGAAGTGAAAGTGCTGGTACCCCCTCCTCTCTCTCTCTCCATCATTTTTCTCAACCATTACAATAAAGGCCTAAGAACCACAAACCCTCACACTGAGTGTACATGAACACACACACCCACGTTAACCTCAAGAAATCTCGAACCATTACCCCACATTTTAAACTACTTCAGTTCAAAGGTTTGGGACCTTTTTATTGTTTTTTTTTTTTTTTAATTGCTTTTCTGCATTTCTTTGATCAAAAATGAAGTAAATTAGTCATATTGTGAAATATTATTACAATTCAAAATAACTAAATATTTTCTATTTTAGGCAAAGCTGAATTTTAAGCAGCCCTTGCTATCACATTATCCTACAGAAATCATTTTAATACACATGCACGTACGCAAAATATCCAACAATTCATGAACCATGTTGTAAATACATGCGCTACTGTTAATTCTTCATACAGTATATGCAAAAATATTTAAAAAATAAAATTCAAATACACATCCGCACAAATTCAATATCTATCTATAGGACTTAAAACAATAAGGATTAGGAAAGATGCATGCAGAATCTAGTTGATGCTATCCTTTATTTTCTCTTCCTCTTTACTTGCTTCCTGCACCTAACAATCACATACCTATTAAACTATTAAACTAGCAGGTTCTCCAGGCAGTGTAATCATTTGTATATTGTTGCCGATGTCATTGCTGTCTTTTGAGTTTAGGTGCCTCGGAAACACATTGATATGTATTTGCAATAGATTATTGCTTGCATATCTCACGACACGCACTAAAAAAATGTTTGGGCACTGATTTGTCATAGACAGTTCGGCCAGAAATGAAAATATTCATGTAATTTCAACCATGTACACTTAGAAGAGATTGAACCTTTAGAGATCAAAAAAAAAAAAAAACTTTAAAGTGCAAATTTGAACTTCTAGC
The DNA here is from genome assembly GCA_032361145.1 of Enteromius fasciolatus. Classification (NCBI taxonomy): domain Eukaryota; kingdom Metazoa; phylum Chordata; class Actinopteri; order Cypriniformes; family Cyprinidae; genus Enteromius; species Enteromius fasciolatus. Next base: position 13,099,567 of record JAUMHR010000049.1, read on the forward strand.
TATCAAAAAGGTTCAAAGTTGAACTTAAAGGTTCTATAGTGATCCACTGGTTGGCAGTTATTTTTAGAACCTTTGTTGTGGTAAAAGTTTCATAGCATAGTAAAGTCTCTTTCATGAACTTCCCTGTACTGTAAAGACTAGACTAAGTAAAGTTAGAACACCATTTCCTTGCATTAGTCATTTACTAATTAACACAATCAGTATTAAAACTGAATCAAAAGTAAATTCATTAATTCAGTTACTAATTGTGATGTCAGATGGCCTCAATCAGTTTAACTGAATGCTTAGGCCTTGAGTTAACACAATTTTTCATCTGTGCCCCATGACTACCTTGCACATCTCTTAATTGCACAATAACCTTTAGTTCACAAAAATTAAAATTCTGTTATATTTTAATAAATGAACAATATGTATAATGTATAATGTATTTAATTGAGAGTTTGAAGTGAATTTCTTGCAACCAAAAAAAGATGTTGTTTATAAAGCTATCTTCCTATTTTACAGCTGTACATCCCTTTAATTTTCTCCATACCACATTCAACCTTTAAAGGGGTCATCCAGTGCCACATGCACTTTTACAAGCTGTTTAGACTGAAATGTGTGTTGGGAGAGTGAGTACACAACCACCCTACAATAATAAAGATCCACCTGGTAGTTTTCTTTAAATTAAAAAAAAAATAAGTTGCCCCTTCTGAAATCAAGCCATTCTCAAATGTCACTCCCACAATAGTTGATTGACAGCAGGGTGTCAAACAGACTGAACTGGTGTCTTACTTCAGACCCGCCCTGAGTGAGTCGTCATCAGACCGAGATGCAGAGACAAGTAAGACTCCTAAGAGATGTTTTGTTGTTGAATGTGTTAAAGAAGTAGTAGTCATTTACTCCCGACATCTGAGTGACTGAAAAAGCGGAAGATTAACGTTATGTTTGGTTCTGACTGGAAAGGCACTCTTGATCAACCGAAATGCGTTTATGTTATGCACGAATCATTCATGATCCAGCCTCACCTACAGAATCAGTGAGTATAAGGTCTTTTAATGAATCTTTGCAAATGGCCGTTCCTAATATTGTGCTAATTAGCAAATTTCACTATGAATACGGCTAAAAAAGATCCTCTGAGCGCTCCTCTGAAAAGAGGGGCGGGGTTAGTGAAGCTCATGAAGATTTAAAGGGGAAGTACACAAAACAGAGTGAACAAACAAGCTACATTACAAACTTTACATTAAGACCCTAAAGAATCATATGAGCTGGTGGAAAATTGGCTTTGTATGACTCCTTTAAATCTCAGTTAGCTTATTATTCAGTTTAGAACATGACAAGTGTGATGATGACTCAGAAGACTTTGGATCCATTTGCAAACTGTTTATTTCACTCGTAGTCGGACAGGCAAATCCAAACACCGCAGACAAGAACAACAGAGGCAGAGCAAGACAGTACCAGATACAAGCAGAAGGTCGGGGCATCAAGCGGGAATCAGAACGGTAAATCCAGGCGTGGGTCAGGGCAACAGGAAGAATCAAAGAATCAAGAATCAAAGTCGATAAACAGTCCAGGTAAGCAACAAGATAGGTCCAGTAATCCACAAGGGTAAACGCTTAGAGTTGTCGGCAAAACTTCTGCAAAACAACTGTCTCACAGGCTCCCCTTTAAATAAACGGAAACACCCCGGGGCAGAAATCCCCAAGGTGCATGGGTCAAAACAGTCTGGGTGGGAACTAATATTCCGGGGATGGTTCCCGCTGATGACGGCCAGACAGAGCCACAGAGAACCGCCTTGTGACAGACCCACTGTCCTGGCTTGTACGTGGGGTTAGAACATCGGTGGCGGTCTGCTTGATCGGTGACTCGGCGGACTGCTCTTTGTAAGTGAACATGGGCTTGATTCCAGGTCTCCTCACTTCTTTGAAGCCAGTGGTCAAGTGTAGGGAGGCTGGATGGTTCACCGGTCCAAGGGAACATGTGGGGCTGGTAGCCGAGCACGCACTTGAATGGGCTTAGTTCTGGGCTTATTCTGCCCACAAGAGATATTGGCTCCAGTCTTGCTTATTAGCATAACAGTAAGATCTAAAGGAAGCGGGTGAGCTCTTGATTGAGCCTTTCAGCTTGACCGTTGGCTTGGGGGTGGTAGCTGAAGGTCAGGCTAACATTAATGTTCATCTGTGTGCAGAATGTACAAGATGTGAACTGAAGCCCACGATCTGTGACTATGTCCTCGGGTATGCCATAGTACCTGAAGACCTGTTCCATCACTACTCGGGCGGTCTCCCAGGCAGTGGGGAGTTTGAGAGGGAGGAGTTGGCAGGCTTTGGAGAAGCGGTGATGATGGTGAGTATGGCCGTGAATCCATTAGAGGCTGGTAGGTCAGTGACGAAATCCAAAGCGATATGGGACCAAGGCCTCTGGCGAATGGGAAATGGGTGGAGAAGCCTGGCCGGTCTCTGATGTGAGGACTTAGTTATGTTGCAGGCGGGGCACTGATAGATGAACTGTACAACATCAGAGGTTAAGGTGGGCCACCAGAACCGGTTGGTGACCAGTTCTGTGGTAGCGGTGATTCCTGGATGGCCAGCGTTGGGTGAGCCGTGGATGTGGTGTAACAGTCTCTTGCGGAGGCGTTCTGGTACATATTCTTGACCTGGTGGGCATTCAGGAGGCCTGGGTTCCGTACTCTGAGCATCTGGTAACTCTACCATAATGTCCCAGCATATAGTGGTGTGTGGCGGTGGGATGATGAATTCGGGCGAATTCTGGGTTAAATTGGCGAGAGAGCACGTCGGCCTTGTCATTCTTGGAGTCAGGTCTGTAAGTGATCCGGAAGACATCGCACAGGGGTACAGTTTGCCTGAGTCTCCATGTCTATGTGACAGTATGGGTCCTATAACGGTACTGGAAGCATCTACCTCGACAATGAACTCCTTTTCTGGGTCGGGGTGACGTAGGATGGGAGCTGTGGTGAATTTGGCTTTGAGGTTGGTGAACGCTTGTTCCCCTTGAGAACTCCAACATAAAACAGAGGGCCCCTTCTTGGTCATGGTGGTTAGAGGAGCTGCTACCTGGCTGAGGTTTCTGATAAAGCGGCGGTAGAATTTGGCAAACCCTAGGAATCTCTGTAAGTCTTTAATGGTACGAGGGCTAATGATGTACCCTAGGAAAGATGTGCTGGTCTGGTGGAACTCACATTTGGGCAGTTTTGGTACAACTGGTGCTTGATCAGGCGTTGTGATACCGTTCTGACTTGTTGGACGTGGTCCTGGTAGTTTTCAGAGTAGATGAGAATGTCATCTATGTACACAATGACGTAACGATTGAGTTCCTCTCTGAGGACGTTGTTGACGAGGGCCTGGAAGATGGACGGACTGTTGGAGAGACCAAACGACATCACCTGATATTCATAGTGCCCTGTGGTTGTAGAGAAGGCTGTTTTCCACTCATCCCCCTCTTTAATCCTAATGAGGTTGTAGCCACTTCTCAGATCCAGCTTGGTGAAGTAGTGGGCCTTTCGTAGCTGTTCCAGTGCGGCCAGGATTAGGGGTATTGGGTAACGGTACTTTACTGTCACCTCATTGAGACCTCTGTAGTCGATGCACCGCCGAAGATCGCGTCCTTTTTCTTAATAAAGAAGAAGCCCGCCGAGGCGGGGGATGTCGAAGGCCGTATGAATCCCTTTTTGAGTTCCTCCTTCGATGTAGGCTTTCATGCTTCCGTTTCAGGCTGGGAAAGTGGAAACACAGCCACACGGGAGGTACATGGAATCTTCATACGATTCTGTGTACCTCCAGCCACACAGGAGGTAAACGGAATCTTCATACGATTAGTGAAGGCTTCATCAATAAAATTTCCCTCTGCCCCTGAGTCTATGAAGGCGGTGGTAGACATCCTCCGTTCATTGATTATTAGCGTTACAGGCAAAGTCATAGAATGGTTAGAGGAATCTTCACTCACCCGAGATGGCGTGGCTCTAGGAGGACGAACTGGACAGTTGGCCCTAACATGTCCAGGTTGTCCGCTGTACAGGCAGAGGTTGTCTCGGAAATGCTGATCACGTTCTTCGTCGGTCAGGTGAGTCCTCCCGATCTGCATGGGTTCAGGAGTGCCGTAACTTGAGGCTGACGTGGTGAAGCGGGCCGATGAAGGCGGATGGCTTGGCCCATGACGAGTACGCATCAAGTTGTCGATCTGATCTGCGTTTTTCCCTCATCACGACAGGCCAGCTCAGACTGAAGTTCACGGCTCAGTCCCTTGCAATACATTGCTTTTAATGGTTCAGGAGGCCAGCCGGTTTGTGCAGCCAGGGTCCGAAAATGAAGTGTGTAATCCACTGCAGTTGTAGCTCCCTGCTTCAGTGAGAGATTCTCCTCTCCCCCCCACCCTTGTTATTTCAAGATATTTTATAAAGATTTACCAGAACACTCGTGTATTGATTATTTTCACCAACAGAGGGCACTGCGAGCTGCATTGATTAAACTGAACCTGGAGGACAGCAGGACACTATTATCATCAATTCTCAAAAGAGACATCCTTGTCTTTATCAAGCTATAGTATGTTATAAGTATGTTATATATAAATAATACTGTTTGTATGTACTTTACAGCTGCCTTTATAACTTTATAACTATAATTGTATGACTTATGTTGTTTTAACACAGACTGAAATTGATGGAGACATTTTAATGAACCTAACTGAGACTACGAAATCTTAAATATTTCCAAAAATTGAAAGATTAAGTTAAATTCATAAGACTATAAGAAAACCTAACAAAAGAAGAAGAAAGATCACCTTTGAATAATGTTGAGGAAACAAATTAAAATTGTTGCAGGTTCAGCAAAGTAAGAAAACAGAGCAGTAGTCCATCAAGCAACCACTGTATGGTTGGTTTGCTAAAATACAGTGATACTTTAATACTAGCATTTTTATTGTATGTATTGTATGTAATGTAAGCATGCTTTATGTATATTATATATGAATAAAACTGTATATGGATAATCTGTCTATATAGTGAAATTGGATTAGTAATATATACTATTTAATAATAATAATAATAATAACATAAATAGTAATAATAATGACAATGTTATTGCTATCTAAAAAAAATGTTCAAAAAGGAACCCATGAGGGTCATTACTGCACCTTTAAGTGAAGTTTCCAATTAGAACCTTTTCAAAAAGGTTAAAAATGAACCTTCAGTTGCAATCTCCAGGAAGCTCAAAGGTTCATTTTTTAACCTTTTCTTGTAAGAGTGTATGACTTTCATTATTTTGTGGGCCATAAAAAAACATTTTTAATTATTGTTCCCACTCTTTTTTTAGCTCATACAATTAAAGTCAACCATGGCCAGTGCTGTTTTTGATTGCAACGGTGTGAATGTGAACGAAATTATAACAAAATCTTTATTTTTGAGTGAACTATCTCTTTAAGTACAACAGAGCTGGCCTAATGATTTCTTCCTACTCATTTAGGGACTTCTGTTTAGGGGAAGTGATACAGGAAGTCTGGATCCTAAGGAGGCGGCATTGAATGAATGACAGAAAGATCATCTCTTCTTGCAAAAGTTGGCTTACAAATGTCTGTAGAGTAGTAAAAAAAAACAATGTGTTGTCACTGATGATGATGGTAATAAAACCTGCATATGCGGACTCGTCGGAAATACGGGGAAGTGCATTGCAAAATCTTTTGACCGCTGGGCACTGCATCCAAGGGGATTTCCATCTGAGCTTCTGCAAATATTACAGAACACTATTTTTAGAGACGAAACAATTATTCTGAAAACAGGAATATGCTTCTATGGTATTTCTTGCCTTACTATTCTGAGAACTTGATTAAATATTTTGTACAGACGCACACATATACGAGCCCCATTAATAAATAACTCCTACATTGATAGGAAGCTTTATCTCAACACAAACTGACCTAATGCTGTATTTTGTTCTACTCTAGTTATAGAGTAAACAGTAACCCGTCTCTCTCCTTCAGAATAAAACGTGGGGTGTGAACTTTCCCTGACAGAATGAGGGCAGGGAGACATCCAGGGAATTAAGGTGTTGCTCAAGCACAATTATATAATTATACATTTCCTTTGTTGTTGCCATATTAGACAAAATTTACCAACAATTGCTGTAAATGAGGCCTGTCTTTGAAGTTATCAGACAATTACACACACAACATAAAAGTAGGATTTCAAGATCTTGGAGACTGCAGCCTTTGTTTAAAGATTACATCTTGTCACTACAGAAGCAGGGATTTGACTGAGCCGAACAAATGTGTGTTCCTTTCTCTCCAGCATGATATAAACATCAGAGCTGTGAAAGTTCTGCTGGAATTCATTTAGTCAGAAAAAGGTTTGATGAACTACAGCGCCGTCACAATGCCAATAGATTCTTATCTAAAATGATGCCATAGGGAAGTGGAGGGAAAACTCACACGGAAATGGTACTTAAAGACACATTTGGTAGAGACATGCACCAATAAACTTCCAAAGTGTGGAAAAAATTGTGTGTAATTGCGAGGCAAAGTAAACCCATTGAATTCACAACTGAGAAATATGGGGTATATGGGGTAAATATAGGTAAATGCGTGTTTCTAATACTGTATGTCCGATTCGTGGGACCATAGGGAGAAGGTGTATTTTGTTTTATTTTTTCTCACACAAACAGCTAATGTTGATGTGAGTGGGTGTCTATCAGCACAAAGGCACATATGGACATTCGTTCCTGAAACTCGTTTTGTGATGTGCGATGATAATTGAATATACTGTACTGTGGACAATAATAGTTATGTTCGGTCAACATTATTGTGGCATAACCAAAAAAAGTATTTGCTAACACTCAATGTATAAAAGTGCATTCAGCTTAACTTCAGTTGAACCCTGAATAGTGCTTTATCTAATTCTCTTATGGAGGTCAGGTCTACATGCAAACTTGATTTTGAGCATTTTAAGCTACAGCGCAAATATTAAATTATGTCTATGAATGCTTAATTTAGCATGCTGGCTTATTATTAGGCTTTGACAAACATCCGTATGACCTATACTGATTGATACAGCTGTTTAAAAGTGTACTGAAATGCCTTCAATTTACTCCAGTGGCTAATTTCTACCTTGCAAGTACTTAAACACTATGTGCATGTGTGTGTGTGTGCACAGCACAGTCTGAAAATACTACCTGAATCGGCAAATCCGGGGTCCTTATATCAAACAAACTCTTTTTATCTCCAAGGAACCTCAGAAGGTAGCTATCTGCAACCCACAGAGTGCAGGTCTTATTATTTCTGTTTCATTATAGTGAGCAAATTAAATATCAGGGCCAGAAACAGGAGTCGTGTAGTCTTTTAATTATGTCTAATAAATCTAACTCCCTAATTGCCCCTGGGGAAAAGAAGGACTGCTGGGTAATGGAGGGGCCTGGAATGGCACTTTGCTATTTGTTATTCTACCTTCCTAGATTAAGCCGACAGACAAAAAGTGGGTGATTGTCAAGGAGCACACCGTGTTTGTTTATGTCCTTGTAGCTGGAGGGGACTACCATTCCAACGAACATCGAGAAAACGCATGCTAATTGGATGTGTTTACTTAATACTGAAGCGTGATGCTATTGCTGTGGATTGTGCAGTTGAGAGAGGTTTGCGTATTTCTTTTCTGTTTGAAAATAAGTTAAGCAACTCTTCATTAAGGGCATATCCACATCTGCTCTATTAATGTGGAAACTGCTGTTAATAGATCCTGATGCTCACATGGGTATTAACAGACAAAGACACTGAGCAGAGATAATTATGTTGCGGTAAAGATTACTGTCGTTCTGTCGGCTTCAATATATGTCACTATGAAGTGAATAATCAGTTGTTTGCTGAGTGACTTCTGCTTAGTTTTAGTACACATCTGATGAAGTCCTTAATGTTTTTAACTAAAGCGGACAGGCATGTTCAACTCGAAAGTAATTTCAAAGTAAAAAGATCAACAAGGCGTCCTAAAAACTTTAAAATACTATTCTTATAATGTGGCATAAGAACGTACAGACAATGTCAAAAGGTGTCTTATTAAGTATACATAATAATATAGGAATTAATAGAGTAAGTTCACCCAAAAATGAAAATTCTGTCATAAATTCATCACCCTCATGTTGATCCAAACGCATTAGTCTTCATAGCTGATCAAGTTGATCCACTGATGTCACAGTTTTTTGGGGCCGGGGGGGGGGGGAAATGAACTAACCCTTTAATGTGTAACATGAACTTCTCAACAAATACATGTTCTTTGTTCAGACAGACTTTTCAGTGGCAGATTTGAGGGGTTCTATTGAACTTCCTTTCCATTATATCACAGACCACAAATTAGTCAAACTAAGTTCCTTGTCTCAAAATCTGTCTGATGGGTGTCACTGTGCACTCTATTATTTGACTCACAGCACCATTGGTCTGTGTTTGTGTGTGTATAGTCAGACGTGATAAACCTGAGGCCTTCGCTGGTGGCTAGAGCTGGGGGCTGCTTACTCACTGGTGTTAATGAATCACAATGACTGTATAAGTGGAGTGGTGTTAGGTTGGAAAAAAGCAGAATGGTTTGTGGTAAGTCAACTTGAACAGAATGTTTTTAAGGTGCCTGCTTAGAAAGACCTGTTTTTTTTTAACTATGCAACTGCCTGAAAGTGTACATTTTTAATAAAATCTTTAGATAAAACATTGTTTTTTTGTTTTGTTTTGCTTTTCTTGGGAAGGATCCTACTAATTCCATTTGTTTTGTCAAACAAAAAGCTCTATAAAATAAAAAGTAATACACTTGCAAAAAATAAAATAAAAAATTGCATATCAAGAAAATCTGACTTTTTGTCAATCTTTGAAGGTCCCTGGTGTTTCTACCAACTCAGAAATCATGAAAAAGAACAACCCAGTAATTTTGTTTTGGTGAGCCTTTCTCTGCCAGCATGTTTTTTCCACTGTATATATTTTGTTTCTACTGTATACAGTATTACACTGCTGTCGCACAGATCTAATATAAACATGCAATTTCTTTCTCAGCTGATCGTTTTTGCGACTCATGTACGTTTATAAAATAAACGTATGTGTATTTCACAGTTTAAGTGCAATAAGACATAAAAGAGAACTTAGATTAGTATCGCGTGCCATGTGACAGCCGCTTTCTTTGCACATGATTCGGATGTGTGCACTCAAATATCTAGTTACATATATCAGAAGTTTGAACTGATATGGTTTTAAAGCATGATTTCAGCAGTACAGACGTGATAATCAAAATCAAACAGATGTTTTTTTAGCAAAGTATGTGAGGAACGATCTGTAAAGGCACGGCCCTATTTTAGAAAAGGGGGCGGGAAGCAGCAGCTCATTTGCATTTAAAGAGACAAGCATGAAAAAGGCACTTTTGCTTCCACTCAAAATAGCCATTTTTTTATTATATAATAAGTGATGTGTCGGGTATTTTGAGCTGAAACTTCACAGACACAATCTGGAGACACCTGAGACTTATATTGCATATTTTAAAAAGAAGCATAAGGTCTCCACAAAAACTCCACAACTTCCTGTTTCAAAAGAAAATGCATTAAAAAAAGGGGGGAAATCTGTTTTAATAATAGATTTAGATTTTTTTAATAAACTACAAATGACTGATGAAGTTCAAAAAGATGTTTCCGACTAACTCTCGGTAATACCACATGGGCACAACTTACTGTATAAGACCACTAAAGTTTGTAGACAAGAGCAAATAATGGTTCTGAGAAAGTAAACGCAATGGACTAATTATTTCCTTCGGAGCTAATTTTCTTCTTTTAGGTTTCCCTAAAGCCATAAACAAATTTTTTATATATTAATTTCCTCCAAAAATCATGGGTCTTTCGGGCCTAATAACCAACCCAGTGGAGTCCAATGAGTGAAAATCTTTTTATGAAAACTGCAAACCCCTCATGGTCTAGCTTTCCCAATTCCTCTGAGACGTCACAACAGATAGATGAAACAAAGAGAGGAAGATAAAATTTGGAAAAGGTCCGCAGGGTCAGCTTTTCAAAAATGGAATGGACCGTAAACAGCACATTTCATTTTGCGTTTGCCAGAAGGCACATTTCTAACGGTCGACAATTACTCAGAGGAATTAAAAAAATTACTGTATTTTCTAAACATGTCAGCACTTTTTTATGGCATTAGTTCACAAAATTGTTTTACTTGCATATCTTACATTAGAAAGATAGCTGACAATTAACGATGGCAACTGCATTTTATAGTGCTGTGGATGTGCAGTTAACCAAACTTTTTCTTTATTGTGCTGCTTCTGTTAGGTGTATTATTTGTACCCAATAGATTATTTGAGCAGGTAAATGAATCATTCAAGAGCAATTAAGCAAGGGTCTCTTACGATCAAGAAGAGGCTGTACATGTATTATTTAGAGTAGCCTCTTCTTCCTCATTCACATGGAAATCTATGTTTTGATCATGGTATAATGGCTCTTAACTGACTGATTTCAGACTCAAACCTGCTGTTCATATGAAATAGATGTATAAATACAATGGTCTCACAATTTGAAGATGACAGGTGTCTCATTTAAACCAGCTGAAAAGGTCTTCTCCATATTCTTTATAACCCAATCTAACCTAAAGGTGTGTTGTACTGAATGCTTTTCCAGGTGCATTTCCCAAAAGCAACTATATGGTCACGAGTTCCATTGTTGCAGTTGAGTTAAATTAAAATCACAGCCAGTTAGCGAGTGATGCTTTTGGAAAATGCATAATTTTAGGGTCTCTAAACTTTGTGCAGAGTTTAGCTCCAACCCTAATTAAGCACACCTGAACTAGCAAGTAAAGGTCTAACTAGGCATGCTAAAATCCTCCAGGCAGGTGTGTTGAGGTAAGCTGGAGATAAACTGTGGCTATGTCTACACTAATAGGGATAAATTTGAAAATGGTGTTTTTCGTCTAAAAACGCTCCGTGCTTTAAATGGACTGAAAATGAGCTGGAGCATGTACAAACTGATATTAATCTTTAATAAGGCTGTCAAAATTGAGAGAAAACAAAACAACTGCTGTACAATGCCATCCGCCATCTCAGTTGAATTGGTCCCATGACTGCATCATATGACTAAAATGCCACATCATTTTCGAAAGCCTCTGTTTTCACACTCCACATTGCGACGCAATGGCGTTTTCAAATGTATCCACTTTGGAGAGCGTCAGAACTCCGACTGCAATTATGGATATACAACGTATGAAACATATCAAGCTTAATATTTACATTTATATGCCATCCAAATAGGCTAGAGATTACTTACCCTACAATGACCTGTCCTGTCCTGTAACAGTACAGACGGGGCTTTACAATACTATATGTAGAACAACTGTGTCATGAGGTGAGAGACATTCGGATTCATATGCAGACAGTTTTATTCACACAGAGTAAACAATAGCAGGATCGGAGCAACGGCAAATTGGCAAATCAAAGGCAAAGACAGTAGAATAATCCAGTACACATAGCGAGGGTCGAACGAGCAACAAACATAATCCTGAGGGCCAGGACAAAGTCATAAATCCAGGTACAGGCGAGGTCGAGAACGAGGAACTAAGGAAACACGGATGGCTGGACACAGGGAGAACACAAAGGGTACATTCAACATTGGCCAGCGACTAACACAAAGACTTCCGGGGCATTTATACACGTGACAATGACACTGAGGGGCGGAGAACACATTGGTTACTAAGACAACACATGAGGTGGGTGGAGACAAGAGCACACATGTGACAGGAATGGATATCATACAAAGAATGGAAAAACAGTACATGGGGGGCTGGAGTGCCATCCAATCTAGACTGGCACCTCCAGCTGATCATAACAAACTGGAGGTCAACACCATGCTTTTCTAATGAGGGGGAAAGGATCATTTTCCCTCTCGCCAACTCCACCCACTCGGCTACGACGTAACACCAACCAAGTCTGTATGAACAGTAAAAATACTGCTGGCTACAACAACTTAGATAACTTCATTTGCAAATTAAGTAATGTAACTATAGTTAACTGAATTTATAATCTTACTTCAAGAAAGTTAAAACAACATAATTACTTATTTTAATATTAAATTCAAATTGTGCTACTGTAACTAATCACATAGCAAGTTTTTTTTACAGCAAATACATTAACAGACAAACTAATGATCTTCATGTGTACACTAAATTTGGACATACAGTATATGTTTTTATATTGTACAAATATTTTAAAATAATTTGCATGCAGTGTAATTTCTATAATTACATTGTTGACCCATCCCTTTCAACTTCAATTGAACCACACCACCAAACCTGCCCCTAACCTTACCTCTATCCCACCTAAATAGCAGCAACAATTTATGGGGTTGCACTTTATTTTACAATACATGTACTTACATATACTTACAGTACAGTGTGCTTACCTAAGAAAGTTCTGTAATAACTACATGGGATAGGGTTAGGTTTAGTAGCTATTACCTAGTTATTGTAATTACTAAAATAAGTACACAGTATGTAATGAGGAACAGAGCTGTAAAACTAATATATTTTATAAAAAAAGATAAGTATATTGCAATTATTTTTTGATGCAAGTAGGAATTAAGGCCACTTAGTATAAAGGGGATGATCTAGCATTCAAACTTTGGAGTCAGTTTTGTTTTATTCAGCAACAATGTACAGTATTCATCAAAGATGATATACATCTGTATATGTGCAGAAAATAATTACATTTAAATGGTAGTGTATACATATGGAACAACAAAAAGTTGAGTAGATGATGAGAGAATTTACATTTTTGGTGAATTAATTGTTACAGCACACTTACAGGGGGTTGTCAAACCTTACTCTGACCCTGGAGTAGTATCCTCATGGCTGTTACACAGTTGCAGGTCGGTCTCAGGATCCCCCCGTACCTGTTAAAACAAACCAGCCCACTGCTCTACAGGCCTTTCAGCAACCAGAGCTCTGTGAACACTCAAAACATTCAGAGTCACCAAGCATGGCCCCGGCCACACTCTTTAAACACTTGTTAAACTTACACTTTTTTCTGCAATGTCAACAGCTTCCAATCACCCTGCAGAGAAGGTTCCTACTGCTCCGAAACACTGCTGCGAGATGAAAGGGAAAGCAGGAGGGAGGAAAGGCCAGAATAGAAGCTGTCCCTCTGCTTGCTCTCTTCTCATGAAGGGCCTGATTGAGAGACGGATGACAAACCCAGCCAACCGTGCCAACCACCACGCCCCCGAGTGAGGCCAAAAGCCCCAAACTAGACAGCAGAGACCAGGGATCACAGTTACATTCCTATTACCTGTGAAGTTTTGGCAGCACCATGAACTTCAAATGGAAACGTTGGGCAAATAAAAGGGGCCAAAGCTGTCTGCACTCTCTCCCCGCAGATGGATGGTGAAAGGCAACTCAAGCGGGGCTTAGACAACCGTGGCCTCCAACCTTCTCTGGAAAGTGTAGTCTGAGGAGTTTCCATTGTTTTAGTGATGGGGGAAAGGAAGACCACCGGTGGAGGTGTCCATATGGATTATCATGAGCGCTCTTAGCCTGTGAGCTTCTGCAGGCGCCACAGCAAGGCATGGAATAACTCTCTTCAGCTAGTTGGCAGTGGTGCTGGAAAGCCAGGACAGAGACCAGCCAAACTGGACTTCCCAGGGATGATTGCATTGCCATTTTTACTGCATCACAGAAAGCGTCTTTCCAGCTTCATTTCCACACGACGCTCTCACAACATACCAGCAATTTAACTGACCTTAAAAACAGGACTGACCAATCTCACTCTTGTAATTGCTACTATTTACCAAATGATCATAAAAGCTTTTCACATTATGAGTTATTGTATAATGCAAAATTACACTAATGTTAATGATAAGGCACATAAAGTAGAGACAAAAAAAGAAAGATACAATCAGACTTGAGTTTATGCTCTAGATTACGTGTGAGCTTTCATTTGCATGTGTAACATTATTAAAACACAATCACAAGAATGTGATGCGATTCGTGAAAGGAAAGTTTACTACATTCCTATAGTAATAATAATAATAATAAAAAATCTAAGACAATAATAACTGAATAAAGGTGAAGGAGAAGAAGAAACATATTTTAAATATCCTGAACAACTGTATTTCAAAGTAATCTAAACTCTTCTAGAAAAGACAGATTATGAAATTAATGTAAGATAAGGTCATTTCTACAGTACGCAAAACTTGGAATTGATCAATATGGATATGAGCCTTGGCTGTGATCAAATCTCACGGTACATCTCAGCTCGTGTAGATAAGTTCTTGAGTTAGCATGTAACTTTGTAAATGTCGAAGAGGATTGTATAACGACAGCATTTTGCTCATTTCGATCATTTTCTTGACTTCACTAGTTATTAACCAGTAAGTTAGAATATATACTATAGAATATATAGACTAGAATATATAAAATGCTTTTGTGAAAGGAGAAAGGCAGAAAATTTGCATATAAATAAATAGAAAATAAATAGAACTATACACAAAATACCATATTTCTTTTCACTAGTTCCCACTACCTCGGCGATAAAATAGCTTGTTTGGCGAACTGTCCGGGGGACAGGCTCCGAGCCCTAGGAGGTTTAACCCTCTAGGAGGCTAGGGTTAACAGATGCTCGGAGCCCAGCCTGGTCCCCGCGAGCCCCCCGGAGGAAATGGAGAACTTGGCAAAATGAGGGACCCTTCGCGAGGGTCGGCTTCGGCTTGGGTGGCGGAAGGGGAGGTGGAGGAAGACAAAAAACGCAGAAGCCGAGGATAGGGAGTGAGCGGTATTTAAGGCGGAGGAGAGGAGATTTGCGGGGTTATCAGTAATAAAGGAGATTGGTGGCAGCTGTGATCGTTCGTGCGTGCTCCTCCTGAAATTCGATTAATTGCTTAATCGTCATTTAAATCATTAACATATCAATAGAAGAAAATGCTGCAACAAGGAGGCTACAGGTTACACTCATTTTCTGACACTGTTTTCTTTATATCTGTATTTGATAAAATCCAACTAATTGTGTAGGTTCCTCACACACATGCACACAGCAGTGACGGCATTTTGACTTTTCAGTCATTTATTATCAAAACCAAAATGCGGCAAACACAAAAACACTGCTTACTGTAATTTAAAGGGTCCACTGTATAATCAGCATGCAGTGCCCAAACCAACATTTTTGCAAATGTGAAGGATTGATGTTTTAAGCAGATATTGAAACACAAACGAAATACAAAGCCTTGTTTTCATAATCAATAATAGTTTAGCAACAAAATGTTAAAAATTGTCAAAAATGGAAAGATTAGGATTCTTGTCCCAGTGCCAATTTCACTTTAAATAAATGTTTGTTGCTATATAATGAATGCCACTATAGCTTAATTTGTGTTTTACTTTATAATGTAATACTTATTTACATTATAAAGTGGTAATTTATATTACCATTTAATACCAATAATTACTGTACATTTAAAGAATTTGTTGTGTAGCGAGGGAAACTAAATATGTCTGTAAATGTTATATTTACGGGTGTTTTTATTGCGTACATTATACATTTTATACGAGTAAAATGACGATTGTTTTCAGCTACCACGTTGTTCAATGTACAGTCATTTGTATGGTGAGATAGGCGACATGCAAATATTTCATGAATCACACGTGAACTCAAAAGTTGATTCTGCACTTGATTGTTCGACTGACAAATAAGGCCCATTGCATCTTGTGCCGCAACACACAATACCCTCACCTGAACTTAAATGACAGAATCTCTTTTGCCGAAGAAGACAGAGGAGGGCCTCCACTTACATAAACAACCGACAAATTGGCTTTGCACCTGTTTTTCCAGCCTTTAATGATGTTTTTCACCCTCCCTGGCATTACCAGAGATGAGAGTAATTCATTCCAGGACCTGCAATAATAAGGTGTTCCTAGCATATCGCCCCCTTTCTGTGAATCGCAGCGGAAATAAGAGAAATGATTGTGGGGGGACAGGAGGAGCGAACTTAATAGAGGAAACCATTTAGACATTACAAGTCATTTTAATGTACTTATGTCTGCCTAAAATCAGCCCTTGAGTGGCACACTGCTACAAGTCACAGAGTATTAGTCCTGTCAGCACAGGCTTTGAGAGTTATTGACTGAACAGGTAGCTGCTCACTTAATGTTGCATAATGTTCTGCCCCAAGGAAAGTGTGACTAGTGAGCGAAAAGGACTTGTTTGATCTCACGAAACCGAACGTCATAATTGTGTCAGTTAAAATAACAGCAGTCGGTTACGAGTTCCATTTAACTGGGATTTTTTGTAAGGCTTTACCTCGATAGACAAGTGACCTCATTTAAACCTTGCATTTGCACTTTCTGGTGGTCTAATAATATACATAACATTGTTGTAAGCTTGGCAGTAATGACAAATGGCAAAAACGCGGTTCTCAGCCGCTATTGTAAGTCACTGTAAACAGGACGGAGGTTGTTTTCCGGCTCGTCTCTGCCTTTTAATGCCTATTCAGCACCACATATTCATTTTATTTGTCAATTATGGGTTCGGAGACAGTGAAATGAAGCACTTAGACGGCCTCATAAGCTTACTAGCCGCCCAAATTTGGCTTTGTTTCAACACAACCTTTGCCAATAACAAAGTAGAAGCCAATCAAAGCAAATAGCCCAGTGGATCTTTACCGTATAATTGGGATACATGTAATCATTAACCTTGGCGCAGAGCGAGGAAGTTAATGAATCAAATCAATACCTCTCTCTTCTGATCCATAATTATTTGAAAAGAGATGAAAAATTAAACAGGCCCGGCCTATGAGGTTATCAAGCCATGCAATTAGCTTGCCGGAGGGAGATTACGTTACCTAGATACCAACGGGAGAAGTGTAATTTCTCTTTCAGATGAGAGTTTTTTAATGAAGAGTGCAATTACCTAAAT
The DNA here is from genome assembly GCA_032361145.1 of Enteromius fasciolatus. Taxonomy (NCBI): domain Eukaryota; kingdom Metazoa; phylum Chordata; class Actinopteri; order Cypriniformes; family Cyprinidae; genus Enteromius; species Enteromius fasciolatus. The sequence goes on from JAUMHR010000049.1 coordinate 13,116,458, forward strand.
AGGTCAGCAGAAGACATGGAAGCAGTTTTCATCCCTACCTGTGAGGGAGAGATTTAGAGAGATGGAAAGAGAGAAAATGAGGGGGGCTTTCCAGTGGATGGGTGTTGAAAAACGTGCACGCGCACACACACACACCTATCCCCAACTGTTTGGATCATATGTCTACAAGTGCTGCTCATTATCTACCCAGACACTGCGAATACACAACAACAACAATGATAAAATTCATTATCTAGCATATATTCATATGCAATAAACAAGTTCTGTATTTATTATGTCAGTGTGGCATGCATGTCTCTTAGAAGAATCAGAACAAAAGATTCTTCTGAATATTTTTGTTTACATTATATTTATTTTGTGATGTTTCCTTTATAATCAGCCAGTGGAGAGGTATTGCTTAAGCATGGTATGTTACAAAACATGACTATTTTTGAAACTAGAGATGCATTTTAAATGCGCTGTTTACTCTGAATTCGTTTTCTGAAAAAATTACTTTTTTTTTTCTTTTCTCTGTGGCGATATATGTTGCTCATACTTCTCTCTGTCCACCTCAGTGTACAGTAACAGAGGAAGGGCATGAAGATGTTGGGATTTCTGAAAGACCCGGCTCCTCTGGATATCTGCTTTGATTAGCTAGGAACACAAGCACATGGTCTAAACTAGGTCAGACACACAGGTACGGTAAGCTAGTGATGATGTCCTCTCTACATGTACTCTTCCAAAATAACAGACTCAGCACTCTGACATCACTGAGACAATCAGGTTGAGGTGAATTTGAAGACTTTTAATAAATGTGACATGAATTATACACACATAAAGAAATAGATGATTAAGTAGTCAAGTATGACCGGAGAAGAATTGTGTGCATGCATAAATTTGTATTGTGCTACCTCGTCTCATGGCATAAACATACATAGGTGCACTTTTTAGTGAGACATGCCTTTTCACACAAATTTCCAGTAAGAAAGCATGACTGTCGTGCAATTACATGAAGAATGCCATGTTATGACTTCAGAACAATATCAATATGCTTGGCGATTTGAACGTAATAAAATGTGCCAGGGTTCATGTATTAAACCTGTGTTTTAGCGCCACTCATTGGACATTTTTTTCTTTGAAACGGCATCGAAACATGCAGTAAGGATGCAGAAGCAATAATAATAATAATAATAAAACAGCAAACTAGAAGGTTTCGCAAACTAACACAATGGAAGAAGCTACTGGAGAGCTTCCAGGTATCCAAAGGCTTTTGTTTATTATGGGTCTAAAACTGGGTCTTCAGAGTTGCAGAAGAAACATATGAGATCCTCAGAGAACAAAAAAATTCTAAAAGAGACCACTTTGATGATTTCAGAATCCATAATTGTTCTCTTCATTTGAATTTTTCAGTGTGATACATCATGTAGTGCATGCATTGTCACTGGCAATAATCCTTTAACTTTATATAAACAATTCCACTGAGGTGTACAGTAAGTGTAATTACAGATTTTATATCATACATCAGCAGAATGATCACAGAGCACTTTCTCCATTACGTCTCCAGAAGACCAGTAGACTACAAAAGGGATGGAGAAAACACAATCCAAGATTTCTTGGATAGAGTTAGAAGAAGGGATAAGATTCAACTGTTGGCCAGGAGAATTACAGCCTACACAATGCATTGGTAATTGATCCCTGTATTTGGGGTTTTATAAGTAGTAGTTTTGGGGTCAGCTATAAATGTGAAGACAAATGTTAAGTGATGGGAGTATACACATGTGCTTTGATTATAGCTGTGTGGCACCTTTACTGTAAGCTATACTTCTGCCCTCTGAACCTAGTCAACCCAGCAGAAGAAAATCACTTGAGGTTGAACACGCTTCCTTTGAACTAGTATCTTTTGCTTGCTTCTGAACAGAGACTTAAAGTTGGACGCTAGTCGCTGCATATTTTAAGTACGCCATCAATCATTTTCAGAAATTCCAGGCATGGCAAAATAAACATGTACCGCGTGGATTGGAATCACAGCAATTACAAAACTAAATTCCCTATTTATTGAAGCTGAATTTTTTCACGTGTTTCCTCTGAATAAGAAATGGAAGAAATCATTTTAATTTCTTCAGGTTTATTATTCCTTATACAGTTCCAATTAAGTAACACACATCTTAGTTGCACTCAGCAGGTAACTAATGTTTTGCTAGTGAAACAGAGTGCAGGATTTAATGATACAAGGATCACGTCTATACTGGAGGGGGTGGTGTTTAAGAAATCACTATATGGGGTCTGTAGCCCTTTAAACAACACTCTAATAAAGATTCTTAGTTTCACTACAACAACGTTGATTATTTTTCCAAGCGGTTTGATTTAATAACAGTGTGTCTTATTGGTTTCATTGTCATGAAGTCTACTCATATCTTTCTGTTCTGTGCTGTCTCTACACTTTACTTGGTTATCAATCTTTTATTATATTTTTTTTTTTCACAGGAGCGTTGGCATCTAACATCCACATGCCATATGAACTATGTGACCAACCAAATGTTCTCCGTTGCAGGTTTGCAGAATGACAGGTGCTTCAGAGTTTTCAAACGGCATGCCAGCGAGTGTTATTCCCCACACCAAACTTGGCAGCAACATCACGACAGCCTCTGAGCTGTGACTTCAGCAACAAGAGCACACAAAATGCGTCAAAGCAAAGCTTTTAACGGCGCTAGATTAGCAGACATTTGGTTCTTCTTTGGTTTTAGCAGCGTGTCAGAGAGAAGGAGATGCTCTGGGACCCTGATGTCATTCTTCCTTTGATATATGGATATTTTGGGTAGCAAGTGTATCGATTTCGTCTGCTACAAGGAGCAGAACTGAAACGAGGGCATCTCTGATCATTTTTTTTTTTTTTTTGTATCAAGAAAATATATGTATTATTTTGTTGTAATGAGTGTGCAGTGCACCTGGAGTAATATGTGAACTGTCAATCGAGTAATCAATATACAGTAATATATTAATTACCCGTGTTGTTAAAACTGAAAGAAATATTTTCTTACAAAATAAAATAAAATATAAGACGTGGAAAAAAAAATATGGGTCTAAAACTGAAGACCCAGTAACATTTGGAAGGAAAAATTTTAACATATTGGGAAATAAGTATAAATAAATCAGGTAATAAGCAATCATTGTTTCTACATTTTTATATAATTAAATGTGCCTATCGTTGACATATTGTCCACAGTAATGCTTTGGTAACATGATTGGCACTAGGGATGTACATTTTTCGATCATTTCCACAATTGATCGTCGTTTAAATAAACAATCAATTAATCGATTAATCGTTAACCTTGCCGTATATTGCAGCGGCATATCCAGGGCATGTGCAAATAGCTTGGATTCCTGGTTATGAATTTTATAATATATGATTATTTTTTAATTTTTTAATGATTTTTTCCCCTCCAAATCCTCACTAGATTCACAGGTTTATTTTATTGTTGTTCATTTTTAATGATTGTTTTCACATAATGTGGTAAACTTCGTTACTATAACTTAAATTGTTCCCACATTCAAGTTAAATCATGGGTTTTCATGGGAAAAGTTAATGAAACATGGTCTGTAGAAATTAATGTTTTTGGAACGAATACATCTCTGCTGTTTGCGTCGGCAACCCTGTCAAAGTGAAGTCCCCGATAGGCAACAAATATGATAATAAAACATGACTTATTAATACATTTCAATACAAAGGAACTTTGTGTTTTTAATGCAGGTTTAAAGCTTGGATCATATTAAAAGCGTAGTTTGTACATTAGTAAATTACTTTTGTGACAGATTCAGCCCCTTCACGGTCACTCACAGCTGTTTGCACATGAGCCGCACGCACCCCAAAATGAAACCGATTGATCGACCACGATAGCTTTAATCGATTGCATCTCTTATCAACAATTAATCGATCATTGATTAATCGTTGACATCCCTTATTGGCATATTTGTTTAATTGTTTAACGTTAATTCAAAGCTTAAATATAATTAGCAACACTAAATGAATGTGTTAAACTGGTGGCCTGGTTTATTCAAGTAAATTCATTAATTAAAGAATGAAAGAAAATCTAAAATTCAAAGACAGAATCCCTTCAGCACATATAGGTGTTGTGAAACTTCTGTTCATTGTACTGCACAAGACAAGCAGAGCTCTTAAATTTACTTTCTCCTTTACTTTTGCCCCTGTTCATCGCTTCCAGTCTCGCTGGCCTGTTGAGCTCCGGTACAGACCCTAAGGGCCCTCCTGCACAGATGATTAAAGGAAAGACTGCCCCCTACAGAGGATCCAGGGCACTGCCCTTGGCTCCCTCCTCCCTCCTTCCCTCTCCCCGTGTGCCCTCACACTCTCCGTGCTGTTCTGACCCACCCTGTACCAAGGAACCAATGAGACATGACCAAGTTCCCTCTCTGAGGTAGCACCGCTGCAGGCTAGATTTCCTAGGAAGGCTGATTATCTTAAGAGAAAGAGAAAGAGAGAGAGTGAGAGAAACCGGCCTCGGCCTTCACATGTAACAAAGGCACAGCGAGGCAACCAAACAGTGTTTTGAGAGAAGCGATCCTGCACCTTGAGCTGATTTCATGGCTGGAGCAAAATTACATGGCGTTTGCCAAAGCGCAACTGCACTGCTTATTACCAAGGGATTCCTTCTGAACGCATCTCTTACAAAACTTGACAAACCATCTCCGCATTGATTTTTATCGGTCTGTTTGCCGCTTAAAGATGAGAAGGCTTTTGTTCGCTGCTGAACCCTACATGCCGTTTACCTTCCCTTCAGGGCATTTTCAGTGCGTTCCAGGCAGGGGATGAACTTGCGTGCTGATCTTTCTGGTGTGGAACGGCAAAAAACTCTGTAGTATGACAGAAGCGTTACGGAGCCAAAGGTGGAAGAAGTGCAAAGTTTATGTGGTATCAAACACCCTCAGCCATCAAAGAACACGCTCTGTTGCGCGTTTGTGAAAGTTACAAAGCCATTTTCTCGAGATTCTTCCCTCCGTTCGTGCGTGTGTGCGCGTCTCTCGCGCTTTCTCCCTCAATCTCCCCACTCGGTCTGTGTAGGAGTTTTGTTCTGAGGACGGCGAGGTGGCTTGTCTTGTTTTGAAGTTTGTCAGTTTGCGCAAGAACATAGCAGCCTACTCTTTTGGCACCTCGACGCATGCTCTCACTTCTTTCCTCGCAAACATTTGCCGTGGGTGGGTTGCTTGGTTTTTTGCCTGCAATGATCTATCATTATAAGGTGTGTGAGCTCAGCGGCGAGTGTAAACTTGGTCTGCTCCGTCTGTCGCGCCACCGCCCCAGTCCCTGTTAGCTCAGCGATTTCAGAGTGGTCAGGCCGTCTTGCCACAATCGCACGCTGGCGCCACAATCGTGTAGCCCAACTGCAACCCTTTGACTCGGTAATGAATACATACTGAAAATACACAAAACCACCTCGCTCTGCCCCGCTGCTACCCGGTACCAGAAAACTAACTGGACCATTCTGAGAGCGGGACCGCTGACCTGCTCGTCCCGGACCCGACTGGACCGTGTGGTCTTCGGCCTAACACTGCTGCACTCATGGAGAGGGGACTGACCGCTAACCCGAGGGGCCGTGTGATGCCATGCTCCGCGGCGATAATAAGGATGAGTGTTTATGGCGTGTGTCACTGTGTTTGAAGGTGTCCGCGTGTGTGCACACAAGCCACAGGTCATAAATACATTTGGTTAAAAACCTCTGCGGTTTCACTGACCACTGCTTTCCTAATTGTGAAAGAGCAGCTATCATTAGCCTAGTAATTTTCCATACGCTTCTTCTCTCTACACAGGTGCTCCAGCCTTCCTTTTCACCAAAACAGGTTGCAGTCTAATGTTGTTGATCAAATGATACATAAACTGTTCCATGTAGCAGTCTGCAAATAATATCCACCTTTGATTAGTATGTCTTACAAAAGCAGTGGAATTGTGCACTAATTGTAGCATCAACCAGACTGTTAAAACAGACCATTTTCTGTGTGCATGTTATGTGTTGCATACAAATTGATAATTAAAACATTCAGTATGCTGTATACAGCATATAAATAATAAAATATTACAGTTTTACAGTCAAGAAGATAAAAGCAGCACACACATTTGTACATCTTTGTGTGGAATTATACTGATCAAACAATATTTTCTATCCACTAACCTAGACTTACGCCTCACAGACAGAAATAAACATATATATATATAATAAGCTGAAGCTTTTTTTTCTCAGTACCATTATTCAATTGACAGAAAGGGTCTCCTGTTAATTAGGTAATAGACGAAGTATAGTCAGGTGATCATTATGGCAAAACAAACAAAGACAGAGTGATCAGGAACCTTTCCCAATCCTCAGAAGAGGTTTATATACAAAAAATATTAGACTGCAGAACACCCTGATTAGAATCAAGTATTCCAGAGAGGCATGCAATAAAAGTGATTAATGGCATAATCACAATTTTGTCTCAGGAGGGCTGTTGTGAACAGTTTCCTAACATGGCGAAGATCCTCTATCCATTTGTGAAACAAGCAACATTCTGTATGTACAGCAGTTAGCAGTTAACAACTCTAAAATTCGTCCAAATGTTGACACAGACAACCAGATCGGCCTATTTTTAGTATTTATAGCCGGTGTTTGGCAGCACTTGAAGGCAGCCCAGTACTCCTAATTGAATGTTGCTATTGTAGGAACACTAGTCATTGCTCGGAGATAGACATTTCACTTCTCGCTGTTTTTCACTTTCAAATTCACAAATGTCCTTTTTTATAACGCTTTCCGACAAAAAGTAGCCTAGTCATTTTTTGTTTTTCTTTTTTCCAAGGATCAGTTGCATTAAATAACGGCACTGGATCACACTGTAAATGAGAAACATGCAAGAATATGCCCTTGTACTAAGTTTCACTTTAATTAAATGAAATGTGATCTTTGTTCTGCGGGGAATTGAACATTCAGTATAACGTGTCTGTCAAATAGCAAATCAAAAGCACCTCCGGACTCTTTCTTTTTGCAGATTTACAGTGCATTCTTTTTACCCTATACCCCGCCATATACATTTCCCAATATATGCAGCAAAATATTTAAATAAAAGAAGCAAAAAATGCATATTAATGAGAAATCAGAATCAACTTTCAAATTCGAACTACACATAAATCTGGTTTGCTTTGGCTGTACACAATATTTAGTAAGTGATCAGATCAGTTTGTTCTGAAAGTAGTCAATATACAGCATCTACATCAGTTGCCATAGTAATGAGTTAACCAGAAGCACAAGAAACACAGACACACTAGAGTTGTTCTGAAAAAAGAAAACTGAAAATTGTTCCCCCTTTTCACACCCTTTGCCACAACATAAAAGAGGTGTAGCTGAATTTACACATGTATCTACAGCAGGACCCCATGACTTCACACAGGGACTGACCGCTACCCAATCATGAGCATAAGTAACCCTGACAAACAACCCCTCACCCACATTAACAAGTATATGCCATTCTCTCATTTTACATGTCAGATGACACTTGTTAACTTACATCACATCCTAAATGAAAAAAAAAATCATCTATGAATGATTGAATGAGGCATTTATATAGCCCTTTATTGTGTATTGCTGTAAGCTCAATGTGCTTTACCATCATGTGAAGGGTCTTTCTTCAGCCACCACCTGTGCCTTCAAACAGTCAAGTATTTATATATATATAATATATAATATATATATATATTTTTTTTTTTTTTCTCAAAAACAAACAAAAGCAGAAGACATTCTCATTAAGCGAGGTCTCTTTCTCAAGCCTTCTGTATATGGATTGTGTTCAGATTTCACAACACTCTTTTACCTTCTAGTCGCTTTTTTTCTCTCTCTCTCTTTCTCTCTGTCTCTGAGAGAGGTTGCCTTCACATCAGGGAACTCGTCAATTATTTTCTTCTGACGTGGCAGGTCCTCAGGGGAAAAGCAAGAAGGTCTTCTTGTTTGTGTGGAACCAGCGTTACGTTCATTCAAGTGACGATACTTTCCCGCTGTAATTCAAGTCAAGAAGACTTGCCGTTTCTTATCCCTGGCCTTCTTGTTGTCATTGCTCCTGTTCTTACAACACAAATCAAGAGCTGCTGAAGACAGGCATGTGTATCATTGGATATGTATGTGTGTATCTGTGCGCATCTGTTTGCATGTTTGGGTTGGAGGTGTGTGATTCGTGTTTGATTTTTTTTTTTTTTGCCTTTCTCATGTACTCCCAAAGGGCAAAGCTTACTTTCCTACTCTGTGGAAAGATATGATCACGGATATGGAAAGAAAACGCAAAAAAACAATAACATAAAAAAGCATTGAACATCTCTTGAAAAAA
>JAUMHR010000049.1:13127286-13137887 GCA_032361145.1 Enteromius fasciolatus
TTTTGGCTTAGACGGTAACAACCGGTGACTGTGAAAGTATCTGTGGAAAATCACTATCCACACATTTACACTCGTTTCTTGGTGTTTTCTGCATAGTCATTTGCAGATATTATTTTGAGCCTGGCACTGCATTTTGATTTTTTTTTCTTCGACAGTCTATTATTGTGGTACAGTACTGTACAATCACGTTTAAACAGCTATAAATGGCACGTAGAAACTTATTTTCCTCTCTTTCCGTGACAGTCAGACGTTCTCTTTCTGTATAAGTGGGCAGTTTTTTGCTGGAACTAGTAGCATGGTGAAATTACACTACAAGTCCAACAACTAGCTACAAAATTAAAAGGTGCAGTACAAACTTTGATCAAAATCATACAATATGATACGATTTCACCATGAGCTAACAAATTATAGACCAGGTTGATCTTTTTGCATCAAAAGCTGTTGTTTTTTCCCAGTCGGTGCAAAACAAAAAGTGGTATTAATGCATACAAGCTTATGTGAACTGTGATTAATCAATGGAAAAGTTGTGATAAAACACAAATAGAGACATATGACTTTTTGGTAACACTTTATTTCGATAGTCCACTTTAAGTATTCTACTAACAGTAATTAACTTTGCAACTACTGTATATGTCAACTAGCAGTCATTGGAGTATTAGAAGACCATACTTAATATCTTTTAACACTTTATTTTGATGGGTCCACAACATACAATATACTGAGTATTTGAAATTTTGCAAGTATATGTCAACTTATTCTACTAACCTTAAACCTACTGTACCCTAAGATAGTAGACATAGTTGCAAATGAATGAGAATAAGTTGGCACGTTGTTGACATGTAGTTACAAAGTCACTTACTGTATAGCTAGTAGAATGATTAAAATGGACTATCAAAATAAAGTGTAACTGACTTTTTTAATAATTGTGACACATCTGAGGAAAAAACATACAAGTGGGACTGTGGGATGTGAATGTTTGCAGTCAATTTCAGAAGTTTAAGCAGCCTAAATGAAGAAATATGTGGTAAATTACCTGAGATAAGACTGTCATTTCCCTAGAAGACGGAGTCTTGAATTATAAAAATTACAATTAAAAAAATAATAATAATAATAACAATACATAAAAACAAAATTATACATATTAAAAAAGGCAAATACCATGCACTTGTAAAATAGATAAAAAAAATGTATATAGGGTAAAATTGATCATTTTTAAGTTATTATTCAAGTTTAAATGTGTGTAACAACTTTCTGTCTTGTAATATGCACTTGGCATTACACTTTGCTTTACTGTCTCCAAGTACTGTGTACTGTATGTACATTTTTCATTGTGTTTTCCTGTCGTGGGCACAAGTCTGGCACACACTAGCTCTTGAGATCAACAGACAAAAGGCCATAAATGAGACATGGAGCTTCACAGCTGGAACTTTCCAGATGGCAGGAGCAGTTCATAAAAAAGGGACAAGAGGCCCGTAAAAAGACTTCAAACATAAAACTCACCACCATAAAAAAAGAGCAGAAAAACTTTAACAAGGCAGTTATTTATCTGCCTGGCAAGCAGACACAAGGGTGTCCACTTCAAGCCACAAAGCTTAAATTTATTTTTCCTCAATATAAAGTTATTGGTGGATGGAGACATTTTTACATAACTGTATTTCCTAATTTGGAATACAGTTCTATTGTTATCGTGGTGCTAGTAATGAAGCCTGAGTTATATTAATACAAATGGTTGGGGACTCTAAGAGAAACGTGACACAATGAGCTGATGAGGCATGACACATGTGTAGAGAGGGCTATTAAAGGAAAATCCTGGGTTCAAATCAAGTTAAGCTCAATCAACAGCACTTGTGGCATAGTGTTGATTAGACCACAAAAAATAATTTACAAACCGAGGTCATTATTGTAAATTAAATGTAAAAATATAAAACAAATTGTGAACTAAATAAAAATAAAATATAAATATTAGATAGTACAATTAGATGGAAAAGTATAAACTGGTAATAAACTAAAACTGAACTAAATCTAAAAAAGGAAAAAAATAAAACAGTTTACAGTGGTAATATAGAAATTGACTAAAAATGACTTGGCTTTTAGTTTTTATGTTTTAAGTTTTAGGTAATCAGCATTATGCCACAAAGATTGTTGACTGAGCTTAACTTAACCTGAATCCAGAATCAGGTCAATTTAAATTTTGTCATTATATGTACGTTATTACACTTTGATGTTAATTCACAGGGCTTTACAGCATCGAGATATAATATCATACATGTATGAATGAATTCATTTCCCCTGTGGAAATGGCACCAGCCGCCGTCTTTGATGAATTAGCATTTCATTGTCTCTCTCTCTCTCTCTGTCGTTAGGGTGGGAGGGTGATGCAGTGTGGAGGAAACCAACTCAGCTGCGGACAGGCCCTGCTCAGCAACAAAAGGCAGACGTTTTCTCCTGCCGCTTGCGACTGGGACATGTGGCACACTGACATTCCCAGCACCCACACTGGCAGGGGAATGTGCCAATTAGTGGCCATCTCAGGGAGGGGGTGTGGGGGGTTGGTGGGGAGATGGTCGGGCTGGGGGTGGGGTGGAGGGATGGGGTGGTGAGCCGTAGATGGAGGTGGGTAGGGGTGGAGTAGTGGCACTGACACCAGACCTCAGGAATGCCTTTCACTCAGATGTAGGGTGTAATTACTAGGCTGTCCCTCCCCTCCCAGCCTGCTTCGGCGGAAGTCCCGGCCCACGGCCCTGTGCTGTAGGTGGGCAAGGCCATGACCTGCAGCAGCCCCACCCAAGAGACAGATGGAGGCATTCGTGCGGTGAGCGTGTGCTCGATTATATATGCGTGCGAAAGTCATACTCACCCACGCAAGCGTCTACTGTCATTATCCAATACCCACTTCAGGTCTCACACACACACACCCTAGTCGCTCTCCCTATGGTAACTACAGTATATAAACACAATCACCCAACTGCAAGTGATGCCACATGACCTTCCCCATCCATATCTATTGCAACAACTCCCTCGACAGCTGGTGGACTCCAGGAGAGGCTGGCAGGGGGTGGCTGGAACTGTCTGAGTGAGACATGGCAAAGACATTTCTAGTGATATAGACATCAGAGATATCTTTCATTTATGTCTGACTGCCATAGAATAGGTGGGTTCTTTATGCAGATGAGGGCCAGTAACACTTCTAGTGACCTCAACTAAAATTTAAACCACATTTATAAAAATATAAAATAACTGGATTGAACTATTTTTCAGCTACTTCTGCAAAGTGGTGACAAGATGATTTTTAGTAGACATATAAAAGCTGTTAGAGGAGCAACCACAGTTCATTTTACAGCAACTGCTACAAACACTATGTAAATGTTCTATTAAAATCAGACAAACCAGAAAGTGTCCTAATAGATTTATGTTCATTTTGAAAAATACACATTGTGCACACTTTTTTCACCCTTGAAATATGTTATGCTTGAAACGTTGGCTCAAACTAATAGTAATGTATTGACTGTATTGACGATTAAGGCAATAACTACTTTCATGTCATGGCACATAATAAATAAGTACAATAGAATAGATAAATTGAATAATTAATATAATTTATAATTATTAATAATACTAATAAAGCTATCTTTAAGTGCAATGTAAGCATGACAATGTATAACACTTGTTTTAGATTTCTAGATTTTTCTATTAGTGTTTACAGTGATAAAGTGTTAGTATTATTAAATTATTAAATTCTTAAAAATTAACTAGAACATTATATGACAGGAAATGTAATCTAAATGTAAAAATATTGGAAACAAGCTGCATAAACAATGAAAGAAACTCATATTTCCCTATTTCATTATACTATTATCAGTCAAAAAACACTTTATATCTTATGTTATATATATATATATATATATATATATATATATTATTTTTATTTATTTATTTTACTTTAAAGCTGCCGTGAAGCAGAAATAGCAGCAGGTGTTTTCTGATTGAATGCATTGTGACTTCTATCTAAGTATAACTGAATATCAGAAAAGAAAAAAATATAAAGGATAAGACTTGGTAGTTATTGATTAAATGGAGACGAACCAGAAAGGGCTAAACTAAAGACAGATGTCTGAAGTCTGGCATATGTCACCAAAGAGAAGCAAATTATCATTTTACAATACAATAAGATGCATTTAGAAAACAGATTAAGTTTCCATTTTATGTACTTCATGTTCAAATAGTCAAAAGAGCACTGGATTAAGTTGTTCCATAAAATAATGGAACTGACCTCCGAAAAGGGAAGGTAACTGATGGTAAAGATGGCACCGTGTGTGCTTGCTAAAGCGAACAAGAAACATCATGCCAGGATGGGAAGTTAGCAGGTATATAGCTGCTGCATTAATTATTCACACAAGTTAATTACAATTCAAAATAGAAAATGCTACGCTACTCAAATTTTACAACGCTGCACTTCCAGTTCATTTTATCCCCTAATTACATGGCTTGAAGAAAGAGTTTCAAAGTTTAGTTTAAAAGCCAATGCGTGTCCCCAGTACCCTTCGGCCAGCTCTGAGCATCTCTGCAGCATCCACCCATCAGTGACCTATTTGAGCAGCTGTTGGTTGTGTGGTCACTAAGGACACAGGCTGACTGGGACAGACAGATGTGAGCCGTGAGCCTGGTGGCTAAAACCCAGAACACAACCACTACCTCGACACCTGCTCCTAAAACACCAGCAGCCGAAGAAGAGGCCTCAGAGGACACTGGGAGGGCCAAAGTAAGACTCTTAAGAAAGTCTCTACTATCTACTAGCCAAAAAAAGTTAGTAGTATGCGATCAAACACTTTTTTTTTTACAGAGTTTGTATAAATAGAGAAGTCTCTTTTTCACCCAAAAAGGAATTCTGATTCTGGAATCAATTACTCAGCCTGATGGTAAACTATTATTATGAGTTGTCACAAGTAAAAATAGTGACTACAACATTATTCAAATATTCTCCTCCCCTGTTCCGCAAAAGAAAGTCAGTTTGGAACCACATGAGGTGATTAGATTTTTATTTTGGAGGAATGAACCTTTGAGATAAAGCATGCTAAAATCTACTGTACGAATGACCTTGAGTACAAAACGCTGACCCTATTAAACTAGTGCTTCTTTCTCTCTCATTATATTGTATTAATGTATTTACCCTTAGCTTCTAGTTGACACCATCTCTTCACCCCCTTTCTCCCCACCAAAGTCAAAGTGACAGTAAGTCTTCAGGCGACATTTAGAGGCCACAGGGTCAGGGTGAAGATGATTGTGTTTGCTAAGGGCCAACGGAGGATGGCCAAAGCCAGAGGGGGATATGGAAAGGAGAGCAGAAAGGAGAAAGAGAGGGAGCCAAAAGAAGTGAAGTATTCATTAGTGAAGTCAAGCTGACGCCGTCACCTTAGCGTCTTCTAAGGGACCTGCTCTGGGCCTCATCTGTGGCCAGCAGCACAAGTGTGTGTTTGTCTTGAGGGGTAAGTGTGTGTTTTGCACTATGTTAGGATTGACACTGTATCTTGTGCATGAGATTGTACTTTTTACAGTGCCATGTTATTGTCAGTACCGTTCAGCCTATAGCTGGCAACATATGCACAGATTCAAATATGCATCAGATCAATGGAGCATGAGTTTTTGTTTTGTATCACCATGGTTGATGTGTATTTATAATTTATGAAGAGCCCTGTACTATCCAACCCAAGCAAGATAGTGATTCAGGCAATCTAAACAACTAGCAAAAGCTGGTTTTCCCTTGCTTTGTGGAGTACATTTTACAAGGACTGTGAATGGAATTAAATATTTAATCAAATTAATCACTGCACTGACCTAATTAATTGCAGACATTAATATTTGCTGACAAAGCTCCAACATAAAGATCATTAAAAGACATTTCAGGTTTAAGTTAATGCAGAAATCAAACCAGAAGCCTTTTAGATTCCACACCATACCTGCAACAGCCAGTAAACAACAACCAATATTCATAATTACAGTTAATAAGATGAGAAAATGGAAAAGAGGTACTATTTATAAGTGGCAGCAATAACTGGACATTGTTATGAAGATAGTTCAAGTGGTCCAGCTATGGAATTCACGACGGACCCACCATGTGCAGTTCCAGACGCCATTCTATTCTAGCCAGGTTACAAACATTTTTAAATAAATTAATAAAAATGTGCTTTTTTGGTCCAAGTGGCTCAGTTCCAGAGGGTTTCTGTCATCAATAGAGCTGTACATTTGTCCATATGTCATCTTTTTGTCCTCTCCAAACCAGCTAGCAGGGACATGCAAAGAACTAAGCTTTGCCAAGACACTGGTTTTGAATATTTTCAGTAGTCATTTCCCATATCATAAGCATTTACGCATCATGTAATCTCATCAGTGTTGCCATGCATTCACAATGGATCAGTACTTCTATCATTAATGTTTACCATTAATAAATTAAATCAAATGGAAATAAGTAGTCAAAAAACCTTGAGTCAAGTCTCACGTATCAAAATATACTGTATATGTATGATCAAGTTTATAAGATAACTTAATAGTAAATGATCCTTTAAGTGAAGCCAAGGGTCATCCCTACTTTTTAAGCACTGCTAAAAATCTGCTAGGGGTCTTGACATCTGTATTCTATTTGTAGAAATGTAAAATATCCAAAAAATATTGAAGAATAATGTCATCTAAATTTTAGGAGGTACAAAGACTTAGAGGTTAAACAAACACCACTCAGAACTGCAGCTGCGGAACAAAAGAAAGTCTATCCAATTAACAAACTGCAATTATAATTATTTATACAAAGGAGATAATTAGCATGAGTTAGGATAATTAGATATTGTCATGGTGATAATATCAGCAGTCCGGTGATAGTGACCTGTGCTGATGAACTTGAGACATTACATTTGCGAGAATAAGCCAGCAAACTGAAATGCACGAAAAACATTAGATTCCTTCAGCATTTTCATCATTCAGCCAAGTTGATGTACAGCCAACCTCGGGCATGTTAGGTCTGTATTTTTTCTCTTCCACCTGAATGCTTAATTACCTAAATGAACTCATTAAGTGCTTCATTGGACAAATTTAACACTTTTGGCCAAGGTCAAGCCTGACGAAGATTTAATGTGACCCTAGAAAGCCAGTGAAACGAGGTCTGAGTAGCCCACTGGTGTCACATCTGAACAAGATGGGTTAGTCGGAAGAAGGCAAAAATAGACAATATAGTTGTATGGTTTAATGAAATTAATTAGCATTTACTTTCTTAATTAATCACTTTCTTTGTACTTTTAAAGATGGTTTGACATCCTGTTTTGCAAGGAATCTTATTTAGCGCACATCCAGTTAACATCTTTGCTCTGTTTTACTGTACATTATGCGATGCTCTTAAGAATACACCAGCATAACAATGGCATAAAATCATAATATAACACGGTATTATGAGAATTTAAAAAAAGAACACCATGTGTCTTGTACTTAATGCTGCATTGGAAAATGAAATTAACTTTGCTCCCTACTTCCAGTGTTCACACCATCACAAGTGTAACAAGATATTTAATGAGGAAGAGGTTGAAATTTACTATTATCTATTTGTGATCAAAGTAAATGGTGGAAAATAAGAGTCATACAATGATTCGAATTTTCTAAAACAATGAAAAAATGGGTATTTGGCTATATAATATTATCCAACAACCTACATGGCCAAACATTACTTTAACTGTGCATGCCAAAAAAAAGAAAAAAAGAATAGAATAGACAATATGTGTCAATTAATCGTTTACATGTGATGTTGATTTTAATGTTTTTGTTTTTTCCCGGCAGTGTTAGTTAATATGTAGTTTCAGTGGGGAAAGACAGCATCTAATATGCCATTACAGTTTGAGAAAGACACCGCAGAAAAGAAGTCGCAATACCCTGTCAGCTCGTAAAAAAATTAGGCCTACTTTAAGATTAACTAAATTAAAAAGACAACATAAGCAGGTAAAGTCAGAATCAGTAAACCACTGGTGTCTTAATCATCGCCCCGCAGAACCTCACATTACATTCTCTGACAGTTCCGTCTTACACAGAATCAAGTGTGAAATGTAGGGCATCTGCGTTTTACGCCCAGCCTTGGTATACCTTTCTTCTCAGATCTGGTCTGGAGCTGCACTGCCGTTCTCGGGGACCATGGGGAAGGACAAGTCCTGGCTGTCCTGGCTCTTGACAGGGGAAATAAATCACAGCGCACACCGGAGGATACCCTTCCAGGCTGCAAGCTGGGAACTTCATTATCCCGCCCCTGCTTCTTATTACTATGCATATCGGCTCTGATTGGTCCTGGGCTCTGACATACCGCAGCCTACTTCTGTCAGCCTTCGAGGAGCAGGGGATCAGTCTTCTGCCACAGACAGTAAGAAAGAGTGAGAGGGGGATGAGCGCAACTTTGAATGGGCCAGGAAACCCTGCTGTAGATGAAAATGAAGAGAAAGGAATGGGATAGAAGGAAAAGGGAAAGAAAAATAAAGAGGAAATCCTCAGGAAGCTGCTGACTTGGCTCTTGCTCAAACTGTCTATTATTTGTTTAAATACTAGACCACAATGAAGATCTCAGCGCCAAGTGGTTACTTGTGACGAGTGCATAAATGTTCATTCCCAACATTTGATCTGAATATTAGGCATTTAACTGGAACACAGTTCTGTTTTGATTTGTGTATCTTCCCGCCGTTTAATTTTCCTTCAGAATGCTGAGAATGCAGTAGTGATTCCAGGCAGCGATTCTGAAGGGATCGACCCTGGATTCTGGTCCATGTATATTGATTCTGTTGATACTTTCTGTCTTCATGTACGGAAAGTCGAACTTCTCTTGCATGTAAAACGCATTATCTTTGTTTGGTGCTGTTGACATAAGTAGGATAATATTATTCAGATTGAGCAGAGGTGATTTACCTCAAGAGAAGATGATGTAGCATTTGAACCAACCAGGTGCAAACTATTAGTTACATTTAACAAATAATCTTTAATACCGCTTTACCATCCCAATGGGTAACTCAAACTGCAACTATGAGGGTCTGTGGACCCTTCCCCCGAAAGGCAGCTAACACCTCAGGAAGGCAAAACAGGCTTCTGATTTCATGGCAACCGACTGATAACACCGGATTATTGCTTTAAGGAATGTGAACAAAGCAACTAGTTTTCCCTTTTGAAAAGACAATGGACTTTTCCCTAAATTAATTCACAGGAAAACTTTCATCAAGAGTCATAAAACTTCCCTCCAAATTATCAACACACTATTGTCTATTTGACCCACAAGCGGTGTGACCTTAAAATGTTTCAACAGGCCCCACGGTGGAGACCCGCCTTGCTTTTTGCAGTCTTGTGAGACAATAAGATGAGGATTAAACTCCACAGCAACACTTTAATTTTACGACAGGCCGAGGCCTTGACTCTGCATGTAACTCAAGATCCACGGGTCGTGACAGATCTCTCTCTCAGCTCTTCTTTTATCTACCAATCATCGAAGTCAGGACACCTTTGGAACTAGTCACTATTCAAACCAGGAAGAACATGATTGCCAATCCAAAACCTTGGAACCATCAGGACTTCGAGACTGCATCAGACCCTCACCAACGAGGCAATGCAAGTATCGTACATATAACGAACGAAACAGAGGTTTAGTATTAGTTGTAGAACCCATTATAAACAGCACTGATGGTTTTACAGATGGTCAACTGACTCATTTTTCATAACTTCAATAATGGTTTACCCTTAAGCCTTTTTTGCACTTTCCCCTTGTGTGAGTGTATGTATACATGTGTGTTCAGTTATGCGAGTTAACGTAGAGTTAATAAAATCTTTGCACAAATTAAATGAGTTTCTGATTCTGCCTTGCAAATTAATGTCTCTTTACAATTTCGACCCTTGCTACATGCTCTAATGCAGTGATACTGTAAGAAGGTGTTTTTCTGTGGCCACAAAAAATGCCTTCTTACAGTTTATATTAACGTACATGAATGTTTGCTGAATGAACAGATTAGTTGATGGTAATATGCAATTAATCATAATTAAAAGTAATTATTTATATACATTTCCCTATATGCTACAATGAGGAGAAGAAAAAAGGAAAGATTGCACAAGGACAGCATGAGGAAAATGGAAACATCAACACAAAAATTTGCAGGATGTAAATGTGTCTTTTCCAAACATTTTTTGAGAAAACAGTGGAGATGGTCTGCTCAAAAAAACGTTGTTAACGTTGTTTGTTGTTCCTGGGCTAATGAGGCACATGATTCTGTCATGTTCACAGGTAGCTCTTAATACTAAATATAAACACTGTTACAATCTTGCCACAGGGAAAGATGATCATTATCACTATAGGTGAAGATTAAAATGACACATTCTAGTACTAAAAACGCAATGCAGAGCATGCTAAAAGATAGTCTCATTTAATTAGCCCTCTGATTGATGAGTCTGTTTCAGTAGCCAACACTTTCCAATGCATGCCAAACTTTAGACTGTAAAAAGAAAAAGTTCTCATGGCATCAAATTCTCATTTTGCTCTCGAAGTCACTTCAGTCATGACAGAGCAGTAACCCGATCACATCAACCGTCTCTGATTGGCTCACAGTGAG
>JAUMHR010000049.1:13159179-13169341 GCA_032361145.1 Enteromius fasciolatus
TAATTTCGATTAATTAATTACAAAGCCTGTAATTAATTAGATTAATTTTTTTAATCGAGTCCCAGCCCTAATAATAAACATAATTGTATTATTAAAATCACTGACGGAATATATATAAAAAGAAAAACAGATTCAGAATGCTACAGATATTAAAAACGGCTTAAAACTGGCCATATCTTCACTTAATCAGCGTTTGATATATAACACATATTCCTTTAGATCAAACTGTGGAGCATGGAACTAGCAACTTCAAGGTCATGGGTTTAATTCTCAGGGAATGAAATAACTATTAAAATGTACGTAAGCTGCCTTAGAAAAAAACTAAATTGTCTACCAAATGCACAAATGCAAATGTAATATTCCCAACATTACCAGTCTGTCCCTAAACTACTACAAGGAAAATTATGATGGCATTCTCCTTCCAAGGGGTATAACCCACTTTGCACCGCACCATGCATCAAAAGCAGCAACATTTTAATCCTACAAATTCACCATCCATTTTGAAATCATAGCACTGAAGCACTGCCCTGTGTCGGGTCCAGAGGGACACTGCAACAGATGGACTTGGTGCGCAGGTAAGCTTATGCGCAGAACTGAAAAATCCCAAGAGATAATAAGACAACTAACTCCCGCTGTAACTGTTAGCTTAGTGTCCCCAATGAATGATGAAGCATCTTTCAGAGATCAGAGGGAAAGCATAATATGATTTGGAAACATGGTTACATATGCAAGTTGCAAAGAAAGATAACTGGGGCTTAATATGTATCTGAACGAGTTGGATTCGTATATCCAGCACCTGTGGAATTAGACTTGCCACCTATTTTAGTTGATGTCCTACCTAATACGCTTCAGAAATAAATGTATGCTCTGACCTGCATATAAAAGTTTGGGAGAAGTAATATTTTTTTAGTTTTATATATATATATATACATATATTCACCACAGTTCCACGTATTTTAACAAGAAAAAAATTCTAATAATAAAAAAAAATAAGAATTAAATTGGTAAATATTGAACAATGGGTTGGGGATTGGGAAAGAAAATTAAATAAATATTTATTAAATATTTTCCATTTTAATATATATTCAGATGAAAAGCATTTATTTAAAATAGAAATCTTTTGCAACATTATAAATGTCTTTTCAGTCATTTTTGCTTAAATTAATACATCACATCTGAATTGGATTTTCATACGCAATATAAAAGAAATAGTAGCAAAACCCTTTTAGATAATCATATGTGCAGTTTTTGTACATTGTATGGTATGGCAAGATGATGACAAGATACTCTTGCTTGTAAACGATCTGTTCCCATTATACACAATCTAAAGAGCATGCAAGACTCACACAGCTACAAAACCACATCACTCCCACCATAATCAACGAACCTGTCTACACCAAGCATCCTCCATCTCACTATGTGCAGTGTAGACAGCTTTGAAGATTTTAAAGACAGTGAGATAATTGTTTATTCGTCGAATAGGTGTTAACCACACTCTTTTGCATTTACGTTTCTTTTACATGTATGTCAGAATATAGTATGCCCGCTCTATAACGTAAGAAATGGCAAGTTCCCGCAACAGCTGCTGCGAGTCGGTATGACAGATTTTGGCACCTTAGCAGGAAACCGATGTATCCCTCGCTAAGGCAGATGGTCAGGAATCTCTTGTTCTTGCCGTGCTGAAAAGCACACGCAGCAGCTATAGAGATATCTGGCTTCAAGATGGGCTCTCTGACCTTCCGGTGGCACGCCGCCCACAGCCTGACACTCCCACTCAATGTGACTGGTAGATCTTGGCTGAAGCAGGCGCAGAGATAATTGTGCCTCGTGTCCATGTGAGAGAAAGATGTTTTTAAGGACCCTGTCTCTCGCCATTTCCAAAGTAGCTGACAGAACAAGAGTAATATTCGCAGGAAATCTGGCACATTCTGAAGGCCTCTTTCTTTTGGTAAGAGACACAGTGAGACACTGTTTTTCTATGTCTGCAAGAGTTGACAAAGGCTGCACTTTGCGATTCATGGGGTCGTGCTCTTGTTTCACTTCTCAGGGGTATGAAAATAAAAATAAAAATTCTGCCATCATTTACTCAAAAAAGAAAGAAAGCATATAACATGAGAACGAAATAATGAAATAATTGTATTTTTCCGCTGAACTATAGCTACCTTTAAGGCCATTTTACCTGTAAACAAGAATGGTATCATTTTATTTTTGTATTAACTGAATGTTTAAAAAGACCTCTTTTGGTTGCAAAGTGTTACCTGGGTTTCGTGAGTCCTGGAAAGTCTTTGTACGGAGGACAACAGCAGCATGTGCTTGCAGGTCAGCGGTCAGGGTGAACTCAGTCATTGCTGAGGGAGACACAAATAAAAGCAGACCATAACGTCCACCCCAGGGTGCTCTATGTCTCTCAGTCAGGGCTCAATCTCTCACCCTGCCCTTGGTTCCTCTTTCACACCCGCGTCTGTCATGACAAACACATCACAATTAAGTTGCAATTATCTAACACAAGAGGATAAAACCTTGGCTGGCCTTCCTGAATCTCTGGTACAATCACTGAATGAAGCTTGGGTACAAACCAAGTTACTTTAAAGATGGTTCACTTTTTCCAGAGTCATTCAGGCTGTAAACAAATACAAAATAGATAAAAATCTTGGTTAAAGAGAAGAAATATATATATATTTGACAGTCATTTGTCATATGGTGGCCACATGTGAGCACGCACAGACTAGCAGTTTTTTTTAATCTGTCTATCAATATTTTAGAGCAATTGTGCTCGACCTATAGCGGAGCACTAGCCTAGAGGCAAAGGATAAATTAATTTTTGTTGCACTATACAGTCCTTAAAGCATGTAGAATTGTTCATCTCCATAAAATGTGAAAACACCCAGCACATCCTCCTACTCACGAGCAGTTGGTAAATCCTCGTAGGCTTTGAGAGAATGAAGACCTTTCTCTTTGGGTTGGAGATGGAGTTTTATTGTGACTGACAAGACTGTGTTTGAATGTGAGGGTCTCCTTGGAAACTGCATGCTTCCTTTCAAAGCCTCGTTTCAAATATTTAATCACTTCAATCACCCAAATTAGCATGACAATTAAATCAACAATATAAACATTTCTTTTCCCTCCTTTACAAGGTTGATTTGATCCTTTAGAAAAAGGGAGGGGTGGGATAAATTGCCAGTAAAGTAGAAAACAACAGTGGCCATTCGCCAACAGAAGGAAGATCTCTCCAACTTGAAGGAGCTTAAGTCAGCTAAATGCTCCTGAAAAATAAGCCCATTCTTTAACTGCTTTTGATTTCTGTGTTTTAATTTTTAAAAATTAAAAAAGGTGTGCCGTGTATATCTACCCTCCTTTAATGAAATATTCTTTGATCTTTAATTTTCAAAAGGCTCTGAACAGACAACAGTCACATGCACATGTAAAAAAAAAAAGAAAACATTGCACATGCCAAAAAATTTAAATGTTAAGCAACTTACATTTTTGATTTCCGAACAAAGCCAAAGTACAACTGAATCTTATGTAAACGGTCTCACGCACAATTCATATATATTCATACGAGGTGGCTTATTTGTTCTAATTCATACAAATTCGTACAACCTCACTCATACGATTTTGTACGATTTGTCTAAAACCAAATGACGGGTAGGTTTAGGTGTAGGTCATTCGTACAAATTCATACGAATTAGCAACTCATAAAATACGTACGATTATATCGTATGAAATCGAGTGAGGATGTATGAATTGATGTGAGAGGCTGGTATCTCCAAGTGACCTTTTGTTCTTGAATTAGTGAATAAATTTTTGAACAAAATGGTTGAGAAAATGATTCAATGACTTACTCATAAAGAGTCAGTTGTTCATTGTAAAAACTGAATTCATTCAATCACATATAGGCTAAATATTACTTACTGACGTACTGATGTAACATACAGAATAAGCCACTGAAAAAAACATCATCAAGTGCCAATGGCAGTGGAGCTTGACCCATAACGGCCACCAGCAGGTCCTGTGATTATGGTCACGACGCCAGTATTTTCTGTGCCATTATGTTCTGTGATCGACAGTTCGGAGTCTCATCCCAAGATGGCTGCCACACCAGAACCAATTCACAAGATATCTGCCTCCCCTGAGCCACTGCACAAGAGTGTCACCGTCCCTAAGCCACTGCACAAGATGGCTGCCAACCCAGAGCCGCGTCACAAGATTTCCGCCAGTTCAGAGTCTCGTCACAATAGGTCTGCCAACCCAGAGGCATTGCACAAGATGGCTACCAACTCAGCATTGCTGCACAAGATGTCTGCCAACCCAGAGCCACAGCCCCAGAGGGCCACCAATCCAGTGTCACAGCCACTGCCCAACATGGCTGCCACACCAGTACGGTGACTGCCTTACATTCTCTGGAGGTTTCCCCAGGGGCTACAAAACCCCCAGGGGCATCGGTTTCCCCCATAGGCACACTGGAGGCCGTTGAACTCTCGTCCTGCCCAGTCACGGCTATGGGGGCCGCCCTTGAATCCTCCTCCTGCCCAGTCATGGGCATGGGGGCTACACTTGGATCCTCGTCCCGCCCTGTCACGGCCAAGGAAACCACCCCCTGAATCCTCGCCACAATCTGGCCACAGAAACAGTCACACTTCACCAATTCAGTTCAGGGACCAGAGATGTTGAATGGCACATTGGGTGCACAAAGATATGTAACAAGTAAGTATGAAAGACCATCTAAACACACGGAATGAGCGTTTTTATTGGACGAACATATATTGGTCCTAAGCCTTCCACAGAATATATAAATGCAGATAAATATATTTAGATCAGCAGTTCTTGCGAATCTGCATATTCTGTCTCTATGTCTCTATTCGTTAACGCACCTGATTCTGATAATCAGCTCGTTAGAGGAGAGCTTTGTGCAGGAACTGCGTTTCTGATCTACATAGACCCTATACAGGGTCCATTGCTCCTTACTCCTTGAGTAGGGGAAATCTGTTAAAGTTTACTTCACTCTGAACATTCATTCATGTATTTGCACGGTAAATTAATGAATACAATTTTATATTTTTTATTCTTCTTTGGAAGAAAACAGAGGTTGCGAGGTTAGTTTGGTTGCATTAACAAAGGCACTCGCTCTGTGGTCACTTAGCAATTGCAGGGAGGTATACGCTAACAGCTAATCATGTAACAGTATCACATTTGGTTGCACCATTTCGTTGTCTCGTGCTGGTCTGCTGGATTCCTCTTCAAAATAAGTGCAGCAGCGAGCGAGGAAATTGTAAATAAAAGAGGAAAAGTCAACTCACCAGTATGACAGTTTATTGAATATTACAAGTCTGACCGTAGTCAGACCAATGTCGTCTGCAAATTAAGAGCGTCATCCCTGCTAAGACTTGTAATATCACAAACACAGCCATATTCAACCAACAACATCTGCAGCTGCAGCAGACCACTGTCGAGAGGTACTCTGCATCAGTGCCTTATTATAAAGAATCGAAACGTACAAAGATATAACGGAGGCAGTGGCATTATGTTTACATTTTAATAATTTGAGTTTTCCATTGTTGTTGACATTTCTGTCTTAATAACTAAGGTTAAGTTTAAAATAAAAATGTTTAAATGTAATACATTTTTCTCCTGGTCCTTACTTTAAATGGGTCATAAAAAATATCAATAATTATCGTTATCGACCGATATGAAACACTAATATCGTAATACAGTTTTCAGCCATATTGCCCAGCCCTACTTTAAACCAGCATAATGTTTCTAAAGACAATCACCCATTTTAAGATTTCAGGTAAATTTCAGTTCAGCTTCAAAAAGTTGCATAATTTCTGTTTTCACAATGCACAATGCATTACAGACATACAAATTACACACATTACTTGGTCTTGCATTCTCCTAATATAATGTGTCCTTGACCACCCTATTTAGACAAGTGACCTATCATTTTATCTCTAGTCTTCCACCCCCTGGTAAAAAAAGTCCTTGGTAATGTCAAAAAGCCTGCACTTGATGACCGTATGAATAAATGGCACATTTACTAATGTCCACCACTGAGACAGAGAGCGCAATCAGGCATAATTGTGTTTCCGCAAAACACATCAGTGCCCAAAGTCATTTGCTCTTATGTGTTTGAGTGTTTGACAGGTGCACACAAATCAAGAAGAGGTCGACATTAAAGCAGAAAGCAAAGTTATGAGATCTTTAAATAACATTATAAACACTGCAGTTTGTGGAATGCCAGCTATATTTACTTTCCCGTAAGCTTGAAATCTATAAGGAAATCAAAAACCATAAAATAAATAATGAAAATTAAAACCAGTTTTAAGTTAAGAAAAAAAATATATAAATGTTTCCTTTGTATACATTAAAATAGATTTTTATTTCTAGATTATGGTTTAGTAAAGAACTCACATCTCATTAATTGGTTGAGCAAAGCACAGTGTCAGACAGTGTCATTACAAGTCAGCCAGGAACCTGTGAAGTTCTAATTAAACAATCCCTAAGGTCACACTACAATAGATAGATAGCCTTGTGACAGCACTGTAGACAACCACATACATACACATTGGGCTTTCATGTGTTACAGAAAACTACTGGCATTGTTAGATTTTCAACAACAACAAAAAATACAACATCGAAATATGATTTATAAGGTTGTTTCCTCACAAGGACAAAAAGGATTTTGGATATTGCCATCTTTGTAGGGATATTTGGTCCCCATAAGATATAGCTAAACCACACCCACGTACTTAGCTATCTACATGGGGACATTCAATAGAGTTAAATTGATAGTTATTACAATACCATAACCTAACCCTAAACCATACCCTACTGCTTTTTCATTTTTTAAAAGGAAAGGAAAATGCATTATAAAAATGACTAGCTGTATGAAAGTGCGCAGGATCTGGTGTGAGTCCAGAAGTACAGAACTAGCATATCTGTGAGATACATGTCGTGGCAGATGTCCACCCCAGAACATGTTGTAAATGAGCCATGAACGAACAGGGAGATAGGGGGTGGAGGTGGGAGGATGTGGATGTGCCATCTCTCAGACAGCTAGACCTACTCTGTCCCCAGTAACATCTGGTAACCCATCATGCTCCACTCCCTGCCTTCAAATGACCCAAACCTCAAACTCACAATGCATTTCAATTCCAAATTCCACCCTTTATCTTGCTCGTTTGACTAAATGTATAATACTGTTTTATTGTATAATAATGAAACTTTTTCACCTACTTTCCATCATTATAAACTACAAATTGAAACTATTATGTAAGCTACACAGTACATACAGTTTATTAATTGGATTACATCACACACCATCTTCATATAGAATAACCTCAATGGGTCCTGGACCTTCATGATACAGAAAGCAGTGACTCATTCCTTTGGATGGAAGCCAAGACAGATCCATTGCTTTGCAACTAATACAACAGGAAGAGGCTTTTGACAAATGCCTGTGTCCCATTACATCCCAGAAGACCAGCGTCTCAGTCATGGAGACCAGCACTCAGAAGAATGTGGAACTCAATGTCTTCATCTTGTACCGTTACACAGCACTGCATGAGAAGGCACAGCACAAACACAAGTAGGTCACCCTATAGAAGAGCTGCAAAGTTCATAGAACGATGTTCAATAAAAAGAACTTATTGTACAGTGCCTTATACGTTTTTACATTACTGTTGTGTGAACATTGCACACAGTTTAGAAGTGAAAGTGAGCTGTCAGTCAGGCAATCCAAAGTAATGGTGTTGCAAATATTATAATTCTTATTTTAACTAAAATGGAATTCAATTTGAAGAATTCATTGTGTGTTCATTTCGTGGTTCTGTATGACAGAAATATAACCTGTTTAGTTTTTTTTTTGGTACTAAATAAAATAATGGAATAAATGAATGAATACAATGAATGAATACAATTAATTATGTAATTAGCTATATTTTGTTTTAAAGCATGAATTAATTAATTTACTCTTGTATGTGTGTGGGTTAAATTACTTTAATTTGCCATTTATTAAACTCTTATTACTTTTTCTCAGAAGCAGACTGCTAAATGTGGCCAATTTAAAATCACTCAGTGACTGACAATTAGCCAGTTAATAAATCTAGAGATATACTTATATTAAACCTTTTAACAAACAATTAAAACAACAAGGGAAAAACACTAAAAACTAAAATGTTAAAGATTTTTATGCATCACAATTTTGTGTAATATTATATTTAATGGCTTTTAAATTACAGGGTTATTAAATATTACATTTACATGGATATGCGATGAACTCTACAGAACTGTTATATTGTGTATCTGCATTTGAATGAAAGATATAAAAAGAAAAATCTAGTTGACACAAACTGAAATAATCTTGACAAGGGTTTCATATTTTCAAAACACATTTGACTTTTCACTCGTTTCTCACAGTTGATATCTTCATTGGTAGAACATCAACATTCCCCATAGCTGCGCGCACATACATATACACAACTGCAGCAGGGTTAACAAAGACATCTGTGACTCACCAATCGTGTGAACTGAGGGAGACACGTGCAGCCAGCTGAGGTTGAGAAGTGTGGGAAGGAAATCAAAAGAGGCCCTTCAAGAGGCCCACCGGCCAGTGGCAAGTGCACAAGCCTGCTGAATTATGAATTAGCTGCTGATATCCTGTGACTGAGGCAGGGAGTAAGCACTTCCTTTCAGGGCCAGAGAGGAGCTTGAATACTCGTGCATTATTCATGGCCCGAATGCGCCTGCTATAAGGACTCGATATTTGGAGTCAAGTGTAAGATTATCTTTCCACTGTATGAAAATATTGCAGCCTTTTGTAACATTAGAATTGAGCAATTGGCAATACAGAAGGACTCTGTACGGCAGGACACAGCAGATGTACAGTATTTGTGTAGAGTCTGTGCATTATTTCTCTCTGGGAATTCCTGTTTGACTGCAGGGATTGGCAAGTGTGGTTTTTACAGGTTAGGTCTGGGGTTTACATTAGCCATACTGTACAGAAGTGTGTCTAAAGTTAACTCTCATATGTCAAATTTGTAGGGGTCAAATTGCATGTTTGCTTTCTTAATACTTCCATGAATGTGGAAAACTACTCCCGGCACCTGTCTACTTAAGCTAAATAAATTCTCTCCACAAGGTTACTATACCTTTACTCATTTTGGAACAGTTGTCAATTTACACATGCAGAAAAGAAGCCTGGGCCTCCCACAAGACTCACTTCAGTTAGAAGCCAAGTCGGCCTCAAGAAAACACAAAACCACATCTCCCCATCGCTTGCTTGATAACCACTAATCCATGTGTTTCATACATTAGAAGCTTTTGCTTCAGTTTGTTCTGCTCCTTCAACTGCCAAGACCGCTTTTATTTTTCTCGCCGCATCCCATTGCTTTGAAATACAGGATAATATACTGAAGTCCAGGGATTTCTCTAATTGGGCTTAATTGGGCTTGTGTGACTTGTGTGGAGCTGAAGACAGTATTCCTTTCAAATGTAGCCACATTGTTGGCTGCGTCTAAAACCTGGACATTGCTGCCCAGTCAGTCACTTAATAATGATGTTTTTCTATGAAGGTGCCTATGATATCAACCATTTCACTATAACATCATGTATATATAAAACAAATCCAAATCAACACAAGAGACCAATTAAATGTTTAGAGACTTAAAGGCAAAATATGTAAGATCTTTAGAATAAAATATCCAAAAACAGTTGCATAGTGTTACATATGTCACTTATGTTGTTCCAAAAGTTTCCAAGGATTTGTAAAAAATTGGACAGCATGCACATGAACATAATTACATTGTTTACGATTAGGGGAAAGTGTGCGCACAGTATATGCATTATGTACTCTAAAATGGCGGAAAAACTAATTAAGGCATCCGAGAGCTTTTTGACCCTAAAGTAACTAAGGCCCAAAAAGGTAGTCCTTGTGACATCAGTGGTTCAACCATCATTTTATTAAGCTACAATAATACATTTATTATTTACAAATAAATTTTTGTGTGCAAAGAAAACAATGGAGAAAACAATGTAGTCTATAGAACAGGGGTGGGGAACCCTGGTCCTCGAGGGCCGCAGTACTCTGATGCTGCGTCCGAAATCGCATACTGCTTAAGTAGGTACTACATTTAAAACCGAACGTGCTACTCGACCGTTAAAACAG
>JAUMHR010000049.1:13169666-13189660 GCA_032361145.1 Enteromius fasciolatus
TCGAATGCTATGAATTCGGACATACTACTCGCCTCGCATGCTGTTTTTCGCGTACTATATAGTAGGGAAGTAAGCGAATTCGGACGCAGCATAAGTTTTTCATACAACTCTGCTTCACAACACCTGACTCAAATCAAACGGATCCAATGAAGTGAAGTTCTGCACAATCACTAGTTAATTTGAATCAGGTGTGTTTGCGCAGGGAAACATAGAAACCTTGCAGGATGAGGGCCATGGTTCCCCACCCCTGCTATAGAGGGTCAGAAAGCTCCCAGATTTAATAAAAAATCTCTTAATTTGTTTTGTGAAGATGAATGAAGGTCTTATAGCTTTGGAATGACATGAGGGTGAGTAATTAATTACAGAATTTTCATTACAGGGTGAACTACTTTATCCCTTTTAGCTCAATGTGGGTCAGAAAGGCTGTACTTCAAGTTAATACAAAATAGCCCACAGACTATTGAAATGCAAGCCTAAATTAAATAAATAAATGTGTAAAATAATCTCTTCACACAGCTATAAAAAAATTGTATATTCTGTAATTTAATGCAAACACTTTCAGTCGAATATTTCTGAAGGCAACTGAACCATATGTTCACCAGTCATGTTACAGTTTGTTTGCGCCTCAGATATCAGTAGTTGTGTTAAAGATGGGGTCTATGATGGGGCAACACAAGCAGAAAATGGTTACCAAAAGACATTACATTCGCTGAAATGTTGGAATTCAGAAAAGCAGTTAAAAATGAGGCTCCTTCTCTGACCACAATGACTAACCATGGGTGGCCACTGAATTGGTTGTCTGACTCAATACAACCTACATCTTTAATATCACTGCAAAGCCTGGAGACATCAAACCTCTACTTACAGCACAATTATGAGTGCTCATGCTACATGATTAGGACTGATTTTTATTTTCTTAAGTAGAACAATGGCTTACTGTTCAACATTTAAACAGAATCACCATAGTGGGCTATAGTCCCTGGCTCTTCACACAGAAATAAAAAATGGGGCTATATAAATATTGTTATTATAAAGAGAGTGTCAGGTTAAAGTCCACCACACACAATCCCCTTATTCAGCCTGAACCTATCAGTTTTATTTCATTACAGGGTGTTGTTATTGCATGGTGAGGATCACTGCAGACTTATGCTTTGACTCTTATGGCTAGGCATGATTACACTGGATAACTTACCACCAAGATAATGAATGTGAATATGTCAAAGTGGTTATTTGGCATTTAGCAGAGCTTTTTATCTAAAGCCAGTGGTTAGTATCATTTTGTCAGCTTTTATTAAATTTCTCATAATTTCAACCAGAATCCAGTGGTTACTGGTTTGTTTCATTTGTATCTCAGCACCGTTATATAATTGTGGTTATCATAGATGTTATTGATTTTCAGAAATGGAGAAATACTTCATTACATCAAAATATGCAAGATAGCATATGATTGGTTTAAGTATTTTTTTTAAGGACACATTTAATCAGTACACTCAGAACTATTCAAACCTTAATTAAAATGCATTTTTGAGTCTAATGGATTTTGAATTCCAATAACAGCACAAACTAATTTACAAATAAAATAATAATAATAATAATAAAAATAAATATTATATATATATAATATTTCCTCATAATAATTTGATCAATTTGATACGGTTTGGCGTGCTGTCCAGGGAGTGGGCCGGGAGAACGGCGGGCTTGAACCCTAGCGATTAGAACCCTGGAGAGGGTAAGGGCTCGGCATCCGGCATGAACTCCGGCTGCCCCCCGGAGTGGAAGTTGTGATTGAAGGGAGGCAGTAGGGGAGGAGGAGGGTTTGCAAAAGCGAGATGAAGATGAATGGGGAGCTGTGATTTTATAGTGCTTGGAAAGGATTTGGTTGGGTGATAGCAACAAGGGGATTGATTAGCTGATTGCTAACAGCTGCGGGCAATTCGTCCAGCGATTCACAGTATGTTATTATCAAAACATTTATTTTAAGTGTTCACGCTTCCTCAAAATAATTAAATAAATTTGATAAGCGGGTTTGGCGTGCTGTCCAGGGAGCGGGCCGGGAGAACGGCAGGCTCAAACCCTAGCGATTAGAACCCTAGCAAGGGTAAGGGCTCGGCATCCGGCACGAACTCCGGCTGCCCCCCCAAAAAGCTTAAGAGAGGACAGCAGCCAAAGAGCAGCCCCCCAAAAGGGCTATGGGGAGAAGTTTGCTGGACGAATGGTAGGTTGGTAGGACCTCTGCGGAGGTAGTGGTTGCAGATTTGGTGGCTGGAAGCCTCTGTGGAGGTAGCTAAGTCTCTGCGGAAACGGGATGGAAGTAGCTGGGAATTAACCTCTGCGGATGTGGGTATGAATGAACCTTGTGAAGGTAGCGCTTACTGGGTCTCTGCGGAGACGGGAAGGGGATAGCTTAGAATTGACCTCTGCGGATGTGGGTATGAATGAACCTTGTGAAGGTAGCGGTTGCTAGGTCTCTGCGGAGACGGGGTGGGTGCTTAGAACCTCTGCGAAGGATTTAGGCTTGGACGGGAGAGGGTTTGCATGGCTAGCTGAATGGAAGTGGGGTCTAAGCGAATGTCATTTTTAAAAGCTTCGGAGGTCCAGCG
Source organism: Enteromius fasciolatus (assembly GCA_032361145.1). Lineage (NCBI taxonomy): Eukaryota > Metazoa > Chordata > Actinopteri > Cypriniformes > Cyprinidae > Enteromius > Enteromius fasciolatus. The sequence continues at coordinate 13,172,267 of JAUMHR010000049.1, forward strand.
ACCTAAGGTTTGGATTTGCTTAGGAGCAAGGCCCCTTTCTGCTGCTGAAGTGGCGGCTCCAATCCGGAAGGAGTGGGAGGAGTATCTTTCTGGGGAGATTACGGATTTTGAAAGGATGATTTTGAGGTGTTTTTGAAACCAAGACCTTGTAGCGGGTTGGTTGAATTCTTCAGTGAAGAGGGGCTCGTGGGGAGAGGAGGCGAACAAGCTTCTGAAAGCTAGGAAGGCTCGTAGTGTTTGGTAAGGTTGGTTAGGGGACTGGAGCTTGAAGATATAGACATGGTGACCTTTATTAAGCTGGTCTGTCTTGCTGCGTTTAATAAAAAAGGTCATGGTTTCATGGTTGTAAATGGAAAGGTCGGAAATGGTGGGGTGGATGGATGGGTTGAAAGGGGGGTTGGAAGTAAATTCGTAGACTCTTAGGAATCCGAAGAACGCTAGGGTAAACATAGCGTCTAGGGTGCGGTCAACGAGAGGGTTACAGTAACCTTGACGGAGGGTGGAGATGCAGCGAGTTAGAATCTCCATAGTTATGGGAAGCCTCTGGTCGGGGCGAGAAGGGTTTTCTCTTTGGAAACCTTTAATGATGAGGCTAGTTTGGGCGTTAGTGATTGCGGGAGAGACAGAGCCGTGTAATAGCTTGTGGAATAATTAAAATTCCGCTGAGGTATCCTCTGATGGAAGTGGCCTGGAGGTACCTGAGGGAGTTGAGATATGAAATAAAGGAGGTGATAGATAGTAGGGAAAAATCTGGGAAGGGAAGGTTAAAGCAGGTGTGGAAAGTTTTAAAAGCTTTCCAGGCTGTGAGGTAGGACTGTAGTGTCCTGGGGGTGACTGCTTGGATCATAGCATTGAGAGAATGATTGTAAAGTGGTCTTAGTGGGTGATTTAGAGGAATATTAGTTGCGAAAAGGAAGGCACTGGGGTTGGCAGGGGGTCGGCATCTGGCGCCAGCATCCTGAATTTCTGAAACAGAAAGCGAGAAAGGGAGTCAGCGATGGTATTTTCTTTACCGGGAATATGCTTATCAGCAATGACAAACTGATTGAGAGCAGAAATCCAGATAAGGCGTCTGAGCAGGGGCATAATGGCGGGGGAGTGGGAGCTGTGTTTATTTATGCAGTGTACTGTGGCTTTGTTGTCGCAATGGACTAGAATGCAAGAAGCAGTCCATTCTTTGCCCCAGAGGGCGGGGGCGACGACTATGGGGTAAAGTTAGTACAGAGCGGTTGAAGCTTGGTGGGGCGGGACTTCTGCTAGTTCTGGAGGCCAAAAGGAGGCGAACCATCGGTTACGATAGAAGCCCCCGAAGCCTAGGGAGGGAGCAGCATCTGTAAATAGCTGAATGTCTACTGGGTCGGCCAGGCAGTCTTTGTGAAAGAAAGAATGGCCGTTCCACTGAGAAAGGAAAGAAATCCAGAGCTGGAGTTCTCGTAGGCAGGGGTCGGTTAGAGTTAAGGTATCTTCGAGGGAAGGGACTGAGGAGGATGGGGTGAGCAAGTTGGAAATGAAAGGGTGGCCCTGGGGAATGATTCGCATGGCGAAGTTTAAGTGCCCTAAGATGGAAAGGAGTTTGCGTTTAGAGCACTGGGGTTGGGCTATGAAATTGGTGGAAATCATGATGATTCTGTACAATTTATCTTTTGGAAGGGAGGCTTCGAATTTCCGGGAGTAAAGGTTGATACCCAGAAATTCGACACATGTGCTGGGGTCTAGAGTTTTTTCTTGAGCAATGGGTATCCCGAGATGATCGAAAACTTTGAGAACCGTTGAAAGGTCTGCGGCGGGAGGGGCGTGGGCAAGGGAGATGACTAGAAAGTTGAGAGTAGGTGGATGAGGTGGTGGATCTTGTAGTCATTGGACAGGATCCAACAGATTGCTTCAGAGAGCAAGTCGAAAATTTTGGGACTGCTTTTACATCCCAAGGTTAGGCGAAAGGCGAAATAGAATAGGTTGCGCCATTGTATACCAAAGAGGTGCCAGAAATCAGGGTGAATAGGCATGAGTTTGAAGGCAGAGGTGATGTCAACTTTTGCGAGCCATGCGCCTCTGCCTACGTTTTTGATGATTTCTATGGCCTGATAAACGGTGTGGTATTGGAGGGAGAATTCTTCGAGGGGAATTAGGCTGTTTATGCTGGGGATGGGTGAATTATGCAGGGAGGAAAGGTCTATGATTAGCCTCTTTTTGCCTGAGTATTTTCGGGTAGCAATGCCGATTGGGCTGACCCTGAAAGTGCTGAAGGGGGGGGAGGTTGTGGCAGATAAATGAGTGAGTGGGAATGCTGGCGACTCCGGGGTGGAATCCGTGCTTTTAACCTGAGGACAGATAGTGAGAGAGTTAGGGTCAGGGTGGGCTGACAATTCGACAGACAGGTGAGAAACATTGACAGGAGTCGCTAAATACTTTCTGGTATTTTTATTGAGGGCTGAACAAATGAGCTTAGAATGGGCCCCCCGCAGAAAGAGCAAATGTGGAGATACTTGCGCCTCCTATGGGGAAAAACTGAACAAATAACGTCGGTAAATCGGGAAAAAGCTCTGCTTCCACGAAAAAAATCGGCAATCGCCTGGTGTAGCTGGGCGGCGGGAATGCAGGCGGAGGGGCCGGGCTGGCTGGATGAGGGCTGTGGCTGGCTGGTCGAGGTCTGTGCCGAATCGGGCTGGCTGAAGGGAAGCTGAGGAGGAGAGGCGGGGGCTGGATCGGCTTCGGGAGAAGTTCGGTGGTGGCTTGAGCGGTGGAGAGAAGATGGAGGAGCTGGAGATGAGTGAGTAGCCGTCTTGTGGGTTCTCTTTCTCGGTGGAGTGGAGGGAGGAGTAGCGTCTGGAAGATGTTTGTTCAGCAGGTTTAGGAGATCGTTTTTGGTGGCTTTGCGGTAGTAAGCTATCCCGGCAGATGAAGAGAAAAATAGGCAGAATTCTGACTTTATATTTGCAGTTGCGACTTTATATCTCACAATTCTGACTTTATATCTTGCAATTCTGACTTAATAACTCGCAATTCTGAGAAAAAAAGTCATAACCATAACCCAATAACCTTTTTTATCTTTTATTCAATGGCGGAAACGTCATGAGTGATAGTACACTTGGGTTGTGCATAACTTCTAGTCCAATTTAACTCTTAGACCTTCAAATTGCTCAGTAATCCCTCTGCACAGTAAATGGTAGCATAGTCTCATTCTATGGTTCATGTCCAATTATTAAAAATTAAGATGAACTTGGTCATAGAATGCAGTAATTATAGTCCGATGTCTGCAAATGCCCCACAATGACCCCTTAAATAATAGCCTTAGACACGCAGTAACCTTTGAGAAGAGAATATCTGGGTAAAATTCCTCACCATAACAGAGAGACCGGAAGATGTTATTGTAGGGCCATGGAACACCCAGAGGCTCTTGGGAAAATGAGCACAGCAGAAAAAAGCAGATTACTATTAAAAGCAGAACAATAACGCTGCATGACGAATGGATCGCTTTTATTTAGTTTTTCCTTTTGTAGTTAAAATATTCACAAACTTGCTTACCACGTAATGGACGATATGATATTCCGGTTCACAAATATGTGTAAATGTAGATTAAACACCTTTATGATAGTGATCATGATCTGTAACATGAGATGGGCGTTGTCATGTTTGTTTGAACTACAGTTCAGAGAGTCCTGTCATGCGTATTTACAGCACGCAAATTCATCAGTTTCTCCCGAAATATATGATAGTAAGTAGCCGGAGAACTGGGTGAAGAATAGAGTGAACTTCATAGTTACTTACACTTTGTGTATCTGATATAAATAAATCACATCTGCAAATTACATTTGAATGGATTGTTATTGTTTCTTACATATATATCTGTGTGTATTTTACAAGCTCTCAATGTATTGTTTTACTAGTACATATGTGTATTTAAATGTCTGAAACATAAAATACGCTTTATGTGGTTAAGAACACTGCATAGTTGTGATAATATGACAAGCACAGTGCATGTCTCTTTCTGGCTCAGCGCCAGCAAATGCTTGAATTATCGAGTTGGTTTCTTGACTTTACGTATTGGAAACCCTTTTCCTTGAAATGCTGAAGCCTGGTTGAATCACTCTATTGCTTTGCAATAACCAATGGCATTCGAGCATTTGCCTGATTGGCTGGCTTAGCCGCTATATAAGCGATGCCGGGCGCTTCAGTATTTAGAATGTTTTTCCTTCACCTGTAGCCTGTTTGTCGCCATTGACATACGCAACTACAATGGACAACAGTGGAGGAGGCAGAGAAAAGAGGCTACGCGCAGCCTCCTCCCGTTGAGGACGTCGTCGTCGTTTACTTATGCCGGACCAGGGCTGGAAAACCACTTCATTGCCTTCTAAGCCATGTCGAGCCACAGCTCACACCGCTGAAAAGGCATATATTTTAGCGGGACACGCAGCATCTGCCCTCCATACGATGGCAATCCTGCTGGTTTTCCAGACACGACTGATGAGATCCCTGGATGAAGAAGGCCCAGAAGCAGGGTTACACTAAAAATTGCGGACAACGGCTGATCTGGCCCTGGCCGTGTATAAGTAGGTTGCCCAGGGAATTGGGTGTAACATGGGCAGCCTCGTGGTTTTACACTGCCTGAGCAATGCGAGCCTGAGCGGTTACTTTGTCAGAGGGAGTTTAAGAAATCACGCTTTGGAGCGAAGCCGCCCCCCATCAGCAAGTCTGGAGAGAAAGAAGAGCAGCATTCCTGATGTTCGTGCCAGGTGGAAAAGAGTGCGGTCCGTGCACGAAGACAGACCAACTACAAAAAGGCTGCATTCTCACTCAGTATTTAATTGGCGGACAGAAGAGAACCCTGAGAATGTATGTTTAAATGTAATGTTGAGACCGATGCGTTCTTTTCCAATAAACATGAAACATTATATACTTCATCAAAAGAGCTCTTTTCCTCCCCTAACAAGTGCCCGCAATATAAGCAAAACCTCCCTCTTGGTCCATTCCAGTCCATTCACAACACTCTAGTCTCATTCGGGCTGGGTACGACATATTCTTTGAAAACGTTTCAAAGATTGTCGGGTCTGATGACAGCTGCAGCCTAATGGGTGCGTAAGCAGGCATGAGTACCCGGTAAGCTGTGATATCCCCACTGTTCTGACCTTTTTACAAGAACGCCTAGATGCTGGCAATCCTCCTTCTACACTTAAAGTTTATGTGGCCACTATTGCTGTCTCTCAACAACATGTTGGATGGTCGCCCAATGGGTAAGCACCCCTAATATTGTGCTTTCTTCGTGGGGCTAGGCGGCTGAATCCTTTCCGCCCTCACCAAATGCCAGTATGGGATTTATCATTAGTGCAACACATGGTTTCGACTAGGTCGTCTGGTGAGACAGTTTGACATCATGTTTGTTCTGTTATGTCCATGACTTAATTACCAAGTGATAAAATAGCATTAATAAAATAGTATCTCCCTTTTATGCCCGCTTTTTCAAGCTGGCTATGTTTTCAAGCACCAACATGTTTTGCTGTCTTATTTCCAACCATATCACACCAACTCAGTGTTGCTTGTATGTGGGTAGGGAGACACTGAATGCGGTGGCGCCGTGCTGGCTCATTACCAAAGGCCTGGGTGTTTCAACCAGGTCCAATACCCAACCTAGCAGGGAGGGGCATATGCATTGACTGTACTACTATTATTACCTCAGTGCCTTGCCTCCATTTTGCCAGCGAGTTTTTCACACAGCAGGGTTTTATACATTTCCCATACGTAATGTCGAGAAACCGACTCGATAAGGGAACATCTCCGGTTACTCATGTAACCTCAGTTCCCTGAGAGGAGGGAACAAGACATTACGTAGATTGCCGTGTAGAAAAACCTCCTCACAACCTTAACAGCTCTCGTTCAGTCAAAGATTCTAAATACTTTGGCGCCCGACATCGCTTATATAGCGGCTAAGCCAGCCAATCAGGCGAATGCTTGGACGCCACTGGCTATTGCAAAGCAATAGAGTGATTCAATCAGGCTTCAGCATTTCTAGGAAAATGGTTTCCCCATACGTAATGTCTCGTTCCCTCCTCTCAGGGAACTGAGGTTACATGAGTAACCAAAGACGTTATGCAACGTCACCGAAATCCCATATGTGGGACCGTACTCCCAGGGGCACAGAAAGAAAAATCCCATATGTGGGACTGTACTGCTCAATGGGTTAAAGTAAGTAAGCAAGTAAATAAATAAACTGGGAAAAGAAATCAAATAAACTGGGAAAGAAATCAAAGATTACACATTTAAATAATTTTATTACATTGATTTAGATTGTGTTTCATTTAAGACCAAATGAGCCAAGAAGCAGAACCCGAGAAAGATTAATTTGACTGGTTACTAAAGTCTAATTTATCAAACTTAAATATTACAATTAGTTAAAATAGTTCATATTTAGTTTGAAGGTCAAGGAATCTAGAAGTCAGCAGAGGGTTGCCCCTAAAAATAACTTCAGCTGGAACTATCCTGAAGGTTTTATAATTCATAATGAATCCAAAAGCCTTTCACTTGAACACAGTTTATCCATTTACATTTATAACCATGGAGCTGGACTTGTCATCCCTCACATTAAGAATGGACCTGTGTCAAATAAATCCTCAGAATCAGTGCTTTTCACTTTATGGTTTGCTTTTCACAGTGGCTCCTCAATGATTTAACTGGGTGTCTTGCAGCTGGGATGGTGAAGGGAAAGTCACTGCTCATGATATCAAAAAAATTTGATAAGTAGTACTTTTACCATACTTAATTTTAAGTAAAAAAATCATCAAATACACTATAATATATACATTTGAAAAATAAAATAAGGACAAGAAATGTGCGTGTGTATGCAAACATGACATTTATGGCAGAGAAATGTGTGTGGCATCTCTTGAGGGATATAAATAACTGCTGTTTCTGAATGAAACATTCACTGACTGATTTTAAAAAATGTCAGTGGCTTTGTCTTGTCTTAAAGATGCAAAGATCTTAATTACTTAAAGGAACACTTTTTTTTTTTTGGAAATAGGCTCGTTCTCCAACTCCCCCCAAGTTTTACCGTTTTGGAATCGCTGATCTCCGGGTTTATTAATAGCCCTTTTAGCATAGCTAAGCACTGATCATTGAATCCAATTAGACCAGTTGCATCATGTTGAAAAATTACCAAAGAGTTTCAATATTTTTCCTATTTAAAATTCTTCTGTAGTTATATTCTGTACTAAGACGCTGGAAAATAAAAAGTTGTGATGTTCTAGGCCGATATGATTCGCAACTATTAGGGAAAATCGCAACTTTTCATCTGGAGAATAAGCCTATATCCAAAAAAAAAAAAAAAGTGGAGTGTTCCTTTAAACTTGAACTATGGCCTAATCCCGGCTTAGCCCTTTTTATGAAACCGGGACATAGAACTTTTAAAAAAAAATCATAATTTGAAAGCCAAGACCTTTGCTGCGTGCGAAATCGCATACTGCTTAAGTAGGTACTACATTTAAAATTGAACGTACTACCCAACCATTAAAAAGTACGTTCTATATAGTATGAATGTGGGTAGTATGAATGGAATTCGGACGTACTGTATATCCGCCATATTGATAGTGTCACGTGTCATGCATCGTCACAACAGCGCGAAAATGTAAACTTTCATTAAGTCATCCGTTTATTTAAAATGTGTTAAACAAGTGTAATATAATCACAATAAATAACGTTTTTTTCCTGAGGTTAAAATGAGCCGCGTCTCCACTTTCCACCATTTTTTGAATATGACGCCTCCTCTCCCGGAGCCTTATGGGATAGGAAAGTGTCCATGGTATGCCCATTATAGAATTTGGCCGGAAGCAGTTGATCATCCGGGTACTTCTCGCTTACTGAATTTCGAATGCTATTAATTCGGACATACTACTCATCTCGCATACTGTTCTTCACGTACTATATAGTAGCGAAGTAAGAGAATTCGAATGCAGCACTTCATACCAGAAGTATTTTCTGTCTGCATTGTCAATTTCCTCTTTGCTCTGCAATGTATTTTTTACTACACAATAAAATGGTGTGCAGTGTGAGAGCACCATGGCTTGCTGGACATAGCAAAAGTAACTAAGGAGGGTTTTTGCGAAGAGTCTGTTGTACATTTTTTATTGCTGAGATGTAATTGAAATGTAATCTTGACAGAGTTTTCAGGATTAATAGAAGTACAACAATAAAAGTATAAAGACCGTCAAGTCGGAGATGGTCTGCGTGCTGGATATTGGTAGTCAAGAGTAATAAAAAATGCATAGAAGAAAACAATTTACAAAATCAAAGAATAACAAAACAGGAGCTTGATAAGACATCGGCATGGGAAGAGGACAAAAATGCCACTTGTACACAAGGCCTGGCATGTCCCATCAACACTAAAGATGAAAATGACTTCAGCTGTAGCAAAATAAAGACTGCAACAAGCAGTCCCCAGCGAGGTCTGTATTTATTGCACCTGGCCAAAGTGAGCGGAAGACTTGTAAACGCTTTAAGAGGAGACTGTAACTTTGTTGTCTTCCTGCAGTTTTCTGATGCTTTGAATCCTGATATGAAAACATTCATCTTAAACCCCTAGCACTGACCCATACCTTATTAGTTTGTCTACCATCACTTTGAATTTAATCAGACATTTAACACAGATCTCACCTGAACTCGCCACTTATTGAATGTGACAATAGAGGAACATTAGCAGGCCTGCACAACACAGTCAGGCCATTGAGTACTGCGGTGACCTGCTCACTGTAAAGGAAGTCGTGTGGACAATTTCCAAGACAAACGCTCTTCGACCTGCTTAGTGTCCTCATAGGCTGGACTGTAATGGCTACAACAGGGGCCTAATTTTGTTGTCATCCCCAGGAAGTCAGCAGGGAAAAAAAAAACCAACAACAGAGACCCTTGTCAGTGGTGAGGACACTTGGACTGCTATTATTAATAGTAGCGTTGCCATGACAGTGAACAGACCAGGCCCTTGTATAGCCGCCTTTTATTCCACAGCCCCCTCCTAAGCTTATGAAATATGTAGAACGCAAACAGAGGTGGGGTTGATGTGCTTCCACCTCTACTAACCGCTACATGTCCATGGCTATTACTTATTTATAAGATGTACAGAATAAGTGCCAAAATGGGCCTTCATCTTTTCCACTCCTCTTCACACGATATAAGGCACTTCTGTAGCCCAATGTTTACATAAAAACCTTCTGCAAAAGATATAATGCACAGGAGAGTTGAAATTAGTTAACAGAGTCCAGAGCGAGGGAAAAATGACAATGAGGAGTGTTTGGATGTTTCAAGTTTCTAAAGTAATTTTGTCTAGCCACTGGGAGTAAAAGTGAAGAAGAAGAAAAAAAAGTCTAAAATTGGGTCTGTATAAAGACATGTTCTGAGAGACTTGGCACTCTTATGGAGTCCAACGTTAAATAGCAAGTCAATGAAAGATTATTATATAACTATGATACAAAATTGTCAATAGAACAGAAACAGAATAAATCAACCTTGGCCCTGTCCAAAGTGACGGATATCATATTGTGATATCCAGCTGAGTGAAATGGTTTCTATAAAAAAAAAAAAAAAATTAATTAATTTAAATAGTAATACATTTAGGGCTTGATTCTATGCATCAGTTAACAGCAGAAAAAAATATGCTATACGTGAGGTAAACACAATTGTAAACTGAAATACACCCAAAATGTACACCTGGTGGTCTGTCTTTCTGCATGTTAATGCAAGACCCTCTGCGACTGACTAACGGGAGTGAATCCCCGTAGCTCTGCCTTGGGATAAACATGGCCCAGTGCACTGAGCAGACACAGAAATGCAAATCGATATAGTTCTTATAACCTCTGTTAGATAATACACTGCTGCTTGTGCATGTCAAAGTTTCCAGAGTGCTGCCTTTTTTCTGTTTCTAAGCAGAGTGTGGGAGCGTACTTGTGGCCCATGTGGTACAAGGTAATTCAAATGCCATTAATCAACATCCTTGTGGTAAACAAATTGAACAGTTTTTTTCCCTGGTGGTGGTGGAAAAAACTAGAAAGGTTTATGACGGACAATAGGACACCACATATACAGCTTTCCCTAAAACCAGGGGCACAACAGCCATTAGTGAGTTTATAGCAATTTTTTTAACTTTTGGAAAACCATTGTGTTATTGAGCTACTACTGCTGCACAAAATCTTGCTGGAGATGACAGGGTAAGCGAGACACCCCGAAAAACTGTGCTCACCAGTGTGGGAGTTCTGACTCTGACACACACACACACACACACACACACACACACCATCATAAACGTGCGCGCGCTGTACAGACAGTGAACACACTCCCGCTTTCAATAGTATTTGTCAATATTTAATAGCAAAAAAAGTTTTATTCTGCGTGTCTCTGTGTTAATGTATGGTGCAGACGCACCGTTTTGTTTACTAGCATACTGACCTGCATGTGACGCTTCCGGTGATATTAACGTCTTGCTTCTCACTAAATGAGAACATAAATACTGTAGGCCACATGAACAACATCTCCAGAACTGCTCCGAGGGTTACATCCAGAGCATTTGACCGTTTCATTTTAGTAAATCATATACACACGACCGTAAAGGTATTCATGGCAAACCGTCAAAATAAAAGTTTGGTTTGGACATGGCAGCAGAAATATATTACTATTGTTCAGTAATATGTACATAATAGGCTACTAGAAAAATTATTAAAACAGTATTTCTTCAGTTTTTTAAACTGTAATATAAAATCCCATTTATTCCCAACAATAAAATGAAATCTTCATTAATTAAAAGCCTTAAAAAACTTAAATACACAAAATTTTCAGAGGGGAAAAATTTTAAGGCTATTGTAAGAATAAATAATAATGCACTAATGTAAAGGTAGCATAACTACCTTTTAGTGTAAACTAAAAACTATTTGAACTTTATTAAAACTAATTTGCACTGATTCATTATGTTGGATATAATTTTTTCCATGCATTGGCTCAGGAGATGAGGTTTTGAGTCTGTATAAATGTCAATGTTTTTTTTTGAGATAATGTAATTTTGTTAAAACTGATTTCATAAAATTGGTATCGAAAAAGGTATCGTTCAGGAACCGGTATCGAACTCAAGGTATCGGTATCAACATTTTTTGAATGATACCCAGCCCCAGTCGTTATTGACAATGGCAAACATTAGGAAACATCTGACCACTGCATGCAGTGAATGCACAATCAGAATCAAGTATTCCAGAGAGCCATGTTATAAAAAATGGTTAAGCAATGATATTTGTATCAAAGACCCTTTAATCGGCACAGAGATTCTGACAACTTGGAGACTTTACTGCAATGTAGGTCAACACTTCCCTGCCACTCACATCGTATCTCTTTCAACATCAATCGAGTCTCTCCAACAGCCACTGATGATTTCCAGCATTATAAGCAAGATGCACTGACAGAAGCTTTGCCAGGAAGACCTCAAATGGATAACCACTAGGCCGCAGTCCATGGGCTCCACTACCGTCTCAATGCCAGGCCTCCCTCCATGCCATGCACAGAGCAGCTGCCCTCAAGACTGAAAGACAGGGAGGGGGCAACTCACGTCCTCTTATTCACCATCTGTCTGCAGGAGGGCTCGCGTGGTGTCTGCCAGAGGAAGCGCGGGCCACCTCCACATTTGAAAGAGCCAGAGAGCAGGCCCTTAAATCACTGTCGCAGCTTCCACCTCTGTGATTGATCAGCTTCATTTAGCAGGAGCAGCCAACACATAGGGAGGGCTTGTCCCAATGTACTTCTACCCGAATCTGGAACTCAGTACAAGGCAAACACAGAGACACTAACAGCTGCAACAGCAATGGGGTTTCCCCAGCAAATACTCATTATCACATATATATTATATACATAATATGTGTGTATACTTTGTATATGTATTATGTATATAAATCCAAACACATGCATGCATATATTTAAGAAAAATATGTTATGTTGATATATAAAATATATTTATGTATAATAAAATAAAATATAAGAATATAAATATGTAAATGTGTATACTGTATATATATATATGTATTGTATTATGTATAAATACACATGCATGTATATATTTTTATATTAAACATAATTGTATAATAAAAATTATGCATGTAAATACATGTAGATGTGTTTTTAAATATATACTGTGTATATATATATATATATATATATACACACAGACATAATAAATATACACAGTAAACATACAGAAATGTAAACAAAAACTTTTATTTTGGACACGGTAATCAAGATTAGTCATTTGACAGCAATGCTTTTATTATCTTTTTTGCTATTGAATAAAAAATAAATAAATATATTCAGTAACCGAACAATGTATTTGTGCTAAATCCATAAAACAGACCTCTCTTCATGTTCCTCTCGTCCTCTTTTATGCTTTTGTGAACATCCCAGTACCTTTTAAACTGTCCTTACACTGGAAGAACAGTCATACTACAACATTAAAATACATATATCATTCCCATGACCACTTATTTCAACATTTATGACTTTTGAGATTGTCTCCTTGATGGCTTTTTGTCCCGCTGAGTCCTTGATGTGAAGAGATCACACTGGCATGCTTGCACGAACAGGAATGAGCTCCCTACAGAGAGTTCATGGTCACGGGCCTTTATCCACTTTTCTTTTCTTTTTTTTTTCCTTTGCAGGGAAAACGTTTTGGCTTCTCTGTCCCCTCTGTATTTTACTCATTGTAAGGCAGCTAAAGAGAAATAAGCTGCTCAAATTCATCATGCCAAATATGTATCAACTGTGGCAAGTCATCTTGTGATTTACCGTAACATGAACAGAGTTCAGTTTCAATTTAAAACCGAGATGAGTAACAGATGTACTAAACGAAACTTTGATTAAGGAAAATTAAACCATTAGACCATAGAAATGGCCTCTGTCAACAATAGCATTGCTACCTTCTGTATAACTGTCAATAAAATAGGGCAAGAGGGGGACTACTTCCCAGCAAAGTCTTTGTTCTGTCAAAAACAAAGGGGAAAATGTGCAGTGCAATACATTTTACAAGAATAAGACATAAGCTGTATACGTGCAAGTGCCTCATTAAACAGGTGGCCTAAAACTTTTCATGTATCATAGCAGCTTTGCTAATTATGATTGGCTTAAGATGACAGTTCTTTTTCTAGCTGTCAGGGAAAAGTGTGTCAGTGTTTTTGAAATAGTTTTAGTCATCTCTCAGAATGTGACATGCCCATCAGGATTTGAGTTTTAGATGGTCCTCAAGTTGAATGAACGCAAACAAAGCGACAAGGAATTAGTTGATGCTAGGCAGCTCTCCAGCTAAGGTTTATGTTCCTCTTAATGCTGTCTTTAACAGATACGATTACACGAGTATGTCTCACATGTGTTTGTCTAACTCCACATTTGGCTGAATGCATTTATCCATCTTGACAAGCACATAATGTGGGCACGGCTCGCACATATGACGAATAAGCGAGAAGACAGAGAAGAAGCAGAACTTCTGGAAGTTGAGACAACACTTTCAGCTGTTTTTCTTCGCTCTCTCGCTGACAATGTACCCACCCCCCAAAGACACTGAAAGATTGTGGTAATCCTTTCAAAATTACATTAGCAACAGCCTTCATCTCTCCCCCTCTCTTTGAGTAGGTGGCATGAATATGAGCCAAATAACTGAAGACAGTGTGGGGCTGAGAACACATCGGTGAAGACACAGCATTCGGGATGTAATTTAAATGTGCTTATACATGAAACATACAGAATGGATGCACCTCAATGGCTTGCTTACGGTCCGTCTGTGGTCTCAGGTCATTTTAGTATTTCACATAAATAATTAAATCGGCTTAGTGTCTGTTTGGTCCATATTAATTGAATAATTATAAGAATATTTCATCTTAAAGAATAATTTAACAAAGAAACAGTATATAGAAGGCAGGTGATTGAGGAATAATTTTTTTTTTTAATAAATATGATATTAATGTTTGTATATTAAACAGGGTAAGAGGATATTTTAGTTTTCATTGCAATAAAAATGCATGAATTGTTTTAACAATACATATTTTAAACTTGAGTTATAGTTAACTTTGAGGGTCCACTTTCAATATAGAATTTTCTATAGAGCTCCTTGATATTTTGAAAGCCTGGTACACACCACCTTTTACTTTTTATATTCATATTGTCACATTTAGTGTATTTTTATGGCATTACAGTTCATTTGTTTCTTAACAATATAGTGAAAAGGATTTCCTGATACCACATCAAACCTGTATCCATCATAGTCTTATTCTATCAAACAGAGTAAATGATACAAGCAATTCCTGAGGCTGCACAACAATCTGCTGAAGCACAATTATTCATCCATCCCCTCTCGATTTTTCCCAACAATTAAAAAGCTACGTGGAGAAAAGCGAAGGGCTCCCTGTGAGGCACAGTGGGAGGTGTGTTTAGTGCTGTGGCACGCATGTATGGAAAGCTGGATATGGGTCTCAGTCGCCAACTGCGGCAGTTTGGGAGTGTTAACGAGATCTGACTGTCCTCTCAGTGGGCCTGCTCTGTAACAATACATTACCAGAAACATCTCACAGTATTTTCAATGCTGAAAACAGTTGGGATGCCTAATATTGTTGTAGAAACCTTGATACATTTTTTATTTGAGTTTAGCCACGGTCATAAATCATTCACACAAAAATTTTGTATAAGTTTAAAAAGTCTATTAAGGGTTGGAAACCAATGGCTTGCAGATGGATAATCACTGGCACGCAACCAATAAGAAAAAATCATACTGATCCAAAAACAATCGTCAAAATAATATAATTGGCCAATCATAGCAGGTCGGCTGACTTGATTTTCTTCTCATACATTCCCGTAGCGTCACAGTGCATTTCCCCGTTAAAGCCCAGCGTCCTTTGACTTCAATGGGGCTGCTTTGAGCGTTTTTTTTTCAGTGCTTTGAAACTAGACGGTCATTGGTTAAACGCTGCGTTTATGTCCCGCCCAGGCTGGCCTGGACGCTGAGCTTCTGCGTGATGATTGGAGGGTCTGGCAAAAGATTGCATCTCCTTTTGATTGACAGCAATTTTGTACTATAGGAATCTCTGAAGCTATTCGCTTCAGTCCCATCACGGATTTCTCAAGTTCAGTCGAAATAAAAAGCAAACTTTATATTTGCTTGGCGAAATTGCTTGATTTTCATCATACATTTCACACAATTATACACCACATTCCTTGTTTCACTTTTACAGAGTTTAATATTTTTTAAAAATGAGCTTCCCCTATTTGACAGACCAGTAGCCGCCACTGCTATCCAGTGATGCATTTTTGACCTTTATGACCATTTTAAAAAGGAAAGATTAAAGTTGCATGTATGAATTAATTTCTCTCTTTCTCTGCAAACATTAAAGCTTAGCTACATCAAAAAACGACTACTTTACTTCTTTGTTGCTGATAAATATAATGTGGCAATTCAGTATCAGAACTGTTTTGTTAATATAAGCGCAGGGCAACACATTTGTGTGAGAGAAAAACACTTTTCTTTTCTTATAATATGCATTCATTTTTAGCTGAATGATTCGTTGAACAATTTATTTTTCCAAACCCCTCCTGTGATTCTTCAGTTTAATTTAAAGCAGTGTTTGTGACCGTTTAACGCTCCAAAAAAGGCACCTAGTGGCAAAGAATGAATTTGCATTTTCATTTAGACCAACATGAAAAGACAAAAATGAAAATGAAAATCTTTCCCAATTCTCAAAAGAATTTTGACTTCAGAGAACGTGCTCTTGAAATTCACATCCCCATCTCTTCTCAGAACTTGGAGATGCTGGTGCTAGACGGTTTCTAACGCTTACCAGAGAAGGCACTCACTGCAGAAAGGGAAAGTACAGTGAATCGCTGCTGTTGCCAACTGGAGTGTCTAAAAATATTCCTTCTAAGCCATCTGACTCCCACTAGAAGCAAAAGTTCATGTCAAAATAAGCAACACACAAAGTATTACGTGGGATAGATAGCCTCTCCCCAGCAATGAGTCTGAAAAATTACAGAGACAGAGAAGCAGCAAAGTGCTTATGTCTGGCCCTCTAAATGGAAGGACTGAGAGAGTGCACTGCTCAGCTGCGCAAAAAACGCTGCCAAGATGTACCGTGGACTTTTAGCGAGCCTTTTTACTTGCGCCGCAGAGCGAAAGAGAGAAAGTCAAAGAAAACGTGTGGTGCAGTAAGATGTAGCGACTTCTTTTTCAAACGCTCTTTCCTCTCATCTCTATTTATAAACCGCCTGCTATAACATGCTGGACCCAAAACGATTAAAAAAAAAAAGTTCATTCATGTGTTTAAGAAAAGACATCTGTGGTATTAAATTCTGCAATTTCACGCCTTTCTGTCCATTGTTATCCAATCTGCCTTTCCAAAAGTCGACGTTTACCATTTAAAGAAGTGGCCTATGTAAAATAAATGACGGCAGTCACTCACTTGGTCTGCCAAGTGCTTTTTAAATCATTTTACAGAAACAGAAAATCTGTAAATCTATCACTTAGACGTTGGAATAAAAACTTTTAGGATATAGCTTAAACATATCATGAGCCAAGCCTAACAAAACACAATTTCCTCCAAGTTGACAAAAATGATGATCCGTGCAGATACAGACAAGACACATGTTTTATCCTAGCAACAGCTCAGCCTCTTGTTCTACTGAGACTGACTTTCAGTCTCAGAGAGCCTAATAATCAACATAATAATAGCATTTTCAAAACTAACTGCAATAATAATAATAATAATAATAAAAAAACAGTGACAGTAAAGACATTTATAAAAGTTTTCTATTTTAAAAGCACTGTTTTTTATCAAATCAGTGGATTAGAATGACTTCTGAAGGATCAGAGGAGTAATGGCTGCTTGAAATTTAGATTTGCCATCAAAGAAAATTGTTATTTTATATATTTGTAAACAATATTACTACTTTTGATCACAGAAAATAAGAGACTTCAATAACACTTTACAATAAGGTTCGGTTTGTGTCCATATTAATTTACTAAATTAACCAAATGTAAACAATGAAAAATACTTCTACATCATTTATTAATCTTAGTTAATGTTAATTAAACTTTTACTAATACATTATTAAAAATCAAAAGTATCTATTAATGTTATTTAATGGAGCTGAGCTCACAAGAATGAACAATTGTATTTTTGTTGATTAACATATATATAACAAATATACATAAATATTCTAACAATGTATCGCTCATTATTAGTTTGAACCTTATTGTAAATTGACACAGAGACTTCTTTGATTTAAGAAATTCAATTAATGTAGCTAAAAGTGAAATAAATATTTTTACACATACATACTCATGCATGTTTAATGAAATTATAAAATGTTAATTGCTCCTTAATGGACTTGAAATTACAAATTATATTG
>JAUMHR010000049.1:13198109-13211813 GCA_032361145.1 Enteromius fasciolatus
AGAGAGAGAGAGAGAGAGAGAGTGAGATGAAAACTTTCTCAAGCAGGTTTGTGATCAAGGATCTCACATTTACATGCATGGTTACCCTGCTGGGTTTTCTGGTGGGCTTAATGTGGACAGGTCTTCCACCTCATGCCCTCTCTCACCCCTGCTTCTCAAGAGAGATGCCAGACTAGTAACTCATTATTTTTACCTGTGAAATTTGTCCGCTCAGGAGAAGACAAGTCTGGCAGCAGAGGTTGAGCCACAGCCCCACTGTGATTATGTCCAGAGAACATTTGGACCCTGAGCACCCAGACATCTTATGTACCCAACCAGTGTCTGACATATGGACTACTTGTAACATTTTATTTTTTCCCAAGGTTACTTTGTGTTATGCATACTGTAAAACTATTAACTAATAAAAGTTCATTAATAATAATAATAAAAATAGTAATATAATTCCAAACCTGTCATTAATTGCTCACACTCATGTCGTTCCAAACCCATAAGACCTTCATTGACCTTCTTCAGAACACAAATTAAGATCATTTTGATAGTTTTTCCTACCCTTCACAAATTGCCGGCAGCCATATCACCCTGCAGCCCATTCAGTGAGGCAACTACCATGTTCAAGTCCCAGAAAAGTTGTAAGGACATCATTCAAATAACTATATGACATTGGTGGTTCGACCCCAACCAAAATGTTATGAAACTATGAGAGTCAGAACACTATTATAAAATGTACTCCATCACCTGAATGCCTAAACACATTTTATTGATTTTAGTGAGAGCAGTTCATCCATTGATTGATTATTCAGCCTTTGCAATTAGTGGAAATATTCAGTTAGCTATATGAAAAGTAACTGAATGACATTTTCTGCCTTTTGTCATATGGATAAGGTGAATGATAAGACATTTTACTGATATGACTTATTCACAACATAATCTCTCTTAAATGATAATCAAAACAGTCCTGCGCTAGATCAAGCATTTTATTTCCCAAACAAATAAATATTTTTTAGTTAGCTCCACATTGAAAAACTGCTTTACAACAGAGTTGTAGGTGACACTAACCTTTTCATGTTTAATGCATGTTTTATCTATCTATAATAAAGTACTGAACTGCAGAGCTTATGCAAAGAGTCGCCATTTCCGTTTTATTGGGACTTCAAAGATAGCTGCTGACCACTAAAATATTTACAGCCCTTTATGGGAGATAAAATAAATATTAAAAGCAATAAAACAATGATATAAGATGCACTTATTTGAGTTATGTGGATTTGGAGTGTTACTCTCATTGTAGGTATATTTGCAGTTGTAGTAGTTTAAAAAAAACAAAAAAAACAACTTAAACATAGTAAATAATTCCTGGACTCCCGGAGTGTCACTGGTTTCCAGGCTTAATTGTGGTAAATCAATGGAAATAAAACAGAAAATTGTTATTTAGACTCCACAGGGTATTGACCAAAGTTTTGTTTTTTTTCCCATGTGATGTCCTAATTTCAGAAAGACATGTTTCCTCATCTTGAGAATAAATTGAGCCATTTGGGCTGCTATGGAGCCAGACTGTACCAGACTCAAAGCAAATATTGTACTTTTCTCCTCTTTTTTCCTTTTCTTTTAAGAAATGTTCTGAAGAGAAAAAGGCAAAAACATACTTAAATTAGCAACTTCTAACATTCCCCTGTGGTTTCCAAATGTGAAGATCCATCCACAATAAAGCAAAGATTTAATCAGACACCGTAGAGGGGAAAAAAAGGTTTTGTGCTCCAGAAACAAGATGACGTGATGTCTGATGGCGACAGTAGAAATGGTATCTTGAAAGAAAAATCCCCCCTTATGGAAATCATGTCAGAAAAATCCACAAAATGAAATTGTGGGCAGCTTAAACAAACCATATTTCCCCTTTTCCCTTTGTTCTTCACTCCAAGAGAGAATGACTGTTTAATCCTCTAGTCTCATTGTTCAGCTGTGTCTGGGTGGTTGAGGGAAATTACTTTTTCACAGTGATGGTATAGAGTGCGATTTGCCAGAGAATGTTTCAGAACTTATTGCTTCTGAATTTATTGTTCATAATTAGTCTTGTCTCATCATGCCATTTCACTTTCAGTTCAAATCGTCCCATCAATAAATACATTATAAATTATAAGACAACACTTATAAATCTGTTAATAAAAAAGGCTTAGGGGGATCAGTTTAATCTGGTAAGCAGTCGAACCTTGGAAGGGCCTTGAGTTTCAGTTCACTGGGTGGTTAAATGATACCGGTATGGTCCAAAGGCATCAATGCACCATTTTAATCAAATCACTATTGTAAAGCATTACATTATAGACTAGTGGAACGCAAACCATTTCCCATTCCAGGCATTCAAAAACAAAACAGCCTATTTAACCAGTTCACAGCTGAAACTATTTCCTGTAAAGTGGCTAAAATGAATATTGCACCCAAAAATGGCATAATTTACTCACTTGCATGACTTACTTTCTTCTGTGGAACATAAATGAAGGTAACTTTGAGAAAGGACAATGCATTACTGGCCACTGCAACTGTTTGGTCATCACTTTTTATAATATCTTCTAATGACCTGCAGAAGAAATAAAGTACATGAGGGTGTTTAAAGAATCCCTTTAACAATGTGAATGTGAAAAGCACTTTACAAACAAAATTGAAGAACAGAATGGTCTGTAGCAAATAGAAAAAGTCCTAGATCATTGCAGAAGCCTATTGTTGAGAGATCTACACCAAGAGGAACAAATGTAACTACAGCAGCATGAAGCAGGAACTCTTTTACCCTTTTCATGACATGTTCACACTCCTAACTTCTGGAGCGGAGCTAAAGAAAATCCAGGCTAAAACCACCAGACTATGGAAGTTTCTTGTCACAAACTGTCAGACTACTCAAGTCTGCCTGACAGAAATCCTCGCGTCACCCAATACCCGACTTTCCAAATCTGCTGCCTGAACCCAAAGCTCTGTTTAACCACATCAACAGTTTATGCCTCACTGTAGTCACACAAGAGAAGGGAAGCGATTCCATTCCAGGATAGCCAGACTACAGCAGTGACTAGTGTCTGGCATTGTTCGCTTTATATGTTCCCTGAATGTTGCTGCTGGAAACTGGGCTTACTGCATACTTTTTGCATATCCGTATGCCAGTTCAGCATCTCGATATTAGTAAAGGCCAGCTGCATTCACCAGTGTCCCATTTGATCCACCAAAATCTTCCCTGTCCCAGCTTTCATCTTGACTTTGGAAAGAGAAATGGCATTGAGTGGTCTGTTTTTCTCAGTGAATTATTCTGGACAGCTCAGCAGGCAGATCTGAAACAACAAGCCAATTTCCCAAATGGTGCCCTATATCCCATTAAGTTGTCCTTTGAAACAATGCCACATAGACTACAGGGTAGCAGTCCAGAGCGAAACCATTTTTATAAATCAACTTTTAAGGAAGGCCTTCATATTTAGGTTGCATAAAATCCAACTAACCCTCATCAGAATACGGGTAACTTAACACATGACATACAGGGCCTTCACTAATATTGTCACCCTTGTTAAATTTGAGCACAGGTGGCTGTGAAAATATATCTGCATCATTTATCCTTTTGATTTTTCATTCAAAAAATTCACACAATTCTAACCTATCATTGAAGTAAAACAATTGAAAATAGGGAGAAATGGTTTTCTCCAATACATGTTAACCGCAATTATTGGCACCCCTTGAATTTTAATGAGTAAAATATCTCTTAAGTATATTCCCATTCATATTCACAATTTTGCGCACTCCAGGGTGATTATGGACATGAAATTATCCAGTCATGGATTCTTGTTTCACAGAAATATTTATAGGAGGGAAAACAAAGCCCAAAATCATCAATACAATGAAAAAAAACAAAGAATATATTTATGATGTGCAGCAAAAGATAATTGAGCTTCACCAATTAGTGAAAAGAGCTAGAGCAGTGAAAATTACCTTTTTTACCATCAGGAAAATAATTAGGAATTTCCAATCAATATAAAATGTTGCCTGAAAGATGACGTGTGTCTCTATCCTCCTAATACACTGCGGGGAGTAGAGTTTGAGTGGCTAAAGACTCTTCAAGGATCACAGCTGGAGAATTGCAGAAAATAGATCAGTCTCAGGGTCAGAAAACCTTGAAAAATATTGTCAGCACAATTGACAGTCCCACATCAGCACATGTTGTTGAGGAGGGTTTAAGAAAAATTCTCCTCACTCATCCAAAAACAATCTCCAGCATGTTCAGTTGTCAGACAGGACTGGAACTACAAATGTGACTGGCTATGATCAGATGAAACTAAAAAATATGTTTTTTAGCAGCAAACACTCAAGATGGGTTTGGTGAACACAGGGTTAAAAAGTACTCTATGTGTGCAATGAAATATACTGCTGTATTTTTTATATTGTGGGTCTATATTTCAGCTGGAGGTCTTGGACATCTTGTTAAGACACGAGGCATCATGGATTCTATCAAATACCAATAGATAACAAATCTAAAACTGACTGACTCGGTTAGAAATCTTATAATGGGCCATGTTTGGTCTTCCACTGGGACAGTAATTCAAACACAAACAGCAAAATAAACACAGGAATTAGTCACTGAGCACAAAATAAAGCTTTTTCCATGGCTGTCCCAGTCCTCTGACCTGATCCCTGAGTGAGGTGAACTTAAGAGGAGAACCAACATGGAGCTGGTAATCTAAAGAGTCTGGAGTGATTCTGGATGAAGGAATGGTCTCTTTTCAGGTGTTTTCCAAACTCTTCAGGCATTACAGGAGAAAACTCAGAGCTGTTGTCTTGGGAAAAGGACGTAGCAATAACTGAGTGCCAGTAATTGTGGCCAACATTGGAGAAAAACGTTTATTTCATAACCTCTCAATGATGATTTTTTTTTAATGAAAGATCAAAAGGATAAACAATTCAGATTTATTTTCACATCCACCTTTGCTCAGATTTACCAAGGGTGCCAATATTAGTGGAGGGCACTGTATTATACATATTATGCATATACATCCAAAAGCATTTTTTACTACTGCAACTATTTAGTAAAACGGTCATCTGCCTTACACACCAAAGACCACCAATGTCAAATTTCAATCAAAATACAGTCCTGGACTTTTTTTTTTTTTTTTTTTTTTTAAATCTTTCACTAGGCTGCAGATTCTTCATATAATGTATATTTGAACAAAATAATAAATTAATAAAAAAATAAAATTTAATTATTATTAAATTAATAATAAACAATTATTTGATCAAAAATAAAGGCAAGCATCCTGACACCCCAAAACAAGAGTGTGCAACAGTCACAAAGAGGGTAATCACAAGCAACTTCAGAAACTTTAAAGTTATAAAATATGAGAGCAGGTTCTATAGACCTGAATGTGAGCTTGCAATTGGTTTTCAGAAAGGGATGAGTTTAAGCGGACGGAAGTCTAGCACATCACTAGAGAAATTTGTAGCTTTACTGGAAGACTTGGGTAAAGTAAATAAATAAAACATTTGCATTAGAAGAATTATTTAGAGCGAGATAAATATGCCTTTATAAAATAGATGCGGTGGGTGAAACAGGTTAATTTTCCTTTCATTCAAACTTTAAAATGATAAACAGAACACCTTACATTCTGGTGTGCCTCAACGCCATCGCAGGTCTGAAAGACTAAAACCCAACAAGTTTCAATGATTGTGTAGTACTCTGGAGGACGAGGTCATCATATCTGTGTTGTTGCACCATCAACCATTAACCCACAAAACCTACAGCAGCCAGGTCAGACTAAGGCTCTATTACCATCCTTTCGCTCTTGATAATCTGTTGGTGATTGGCACTTCCCTATTCTCCCCTCACCTCGGTCCTTCCCACACGTGTCATCTTGGCTCGCCGGAGGGCAGATAGGGGCTGTCAATTAGCAGATAATGTAGGGAGCAGCTGAATGTCAAACAACGCTTCCCCGGTGGCGACTACGCATCAAATGTCCGTCTGGCTGCCTGCGGGATACAATGTCTTGTTACTGAAGTGGGGTTAGAGGGAAAAACAGCCAGCGGGAGGGGAGAAAAGTTGACGAAATCTGGCACGTTAGTTGCAGGCTCTCTATCACTTTCAATAATGAAAGACGACGTTATAGTTCAATTGTAGGTCCATGAAGACATGTCGAGAAACAATGCGGCATTTGTTTGGGGTTTCCTTTCCATGTTTACCGTTTTGGTTCAGTTGGTTCAACTTTCTGATCAATACTTTTCGTAGTTTTCTAGGTCCAGGAACGAGCATACTGTACACGCAAGAAGCCTGCTGTGGCTATGTTGTTCAAAATCAATAACCACGCTGAAAAATTACAGCAAATCTTTAATATAAACCCACGTAGAATATCCACAGCATGAATTCAAGCCAAAAGGACAAAATACATTTTTACGTCTGTCATGTAGGCAGACCAAAATCTAATCAAGCTTGTTTGCGAATAGAGCCTGATCGTTTTTCTCATGGAAACTCCTTCATCCTTTCATTTGAGCCCTATCACCTTTAAAAATAACAGTAACCACCTCTTGTAGGTCAAGTCAGACAAATAGTTCCCTGGATATAATTAGCCATCTGTCAACAGCCATCAATTCACCCTGACTGAAAGCCGTGTCAGACCGTACTTTTGGAATTTCAACCAGATCTGTGACTGCCAAACGTATGTATTTCAAAAGACACACTGCCAGAACAAAACTTGGCCCAAAAAATATTTCAAGAGATTTGTAAGGAAATTAATGTCACATCCAATCCATCATGACTAGCCTAGGGGGATAAGGCTTGCGGTTAGTGATATGTGAGAAAATGTCAAGTTTTTAAAAAGAAGGAAGTGCCAACTTATTTGGGTAATTCTAAAGTGGAGGATTTGCAGCCAAATATCACTGACATTAGTTTGATGCTCATCTACTTCAGTGCTCCATTTCCAAAGCAAATGGAAACGTGCCGGCATAACAGGGTCAATGTCTCCATCTTGTGGTTGCACTACTTTTGCTCACAGGGGTAAAAAAAAGAAAAGAAAAACAGTATAGCAGAGGAATTCTCTCAACACATTGCACAACTACAATTTTAGCACAAAAATAATAATAACAATATCTAATATCTTCAATAATATCTACAAACACAGCAGAAAAGAATAACACAGAGACCCAAGGTATACAGAATTGAAAGCGAGTATATTGTTAAACAGGTGCCTGGGTATCACAACAGCTGTTGTCACGGCATTTCGAGGTATTAGTTTGTTTACTTTCCAAGAGGCACTAAATATAGTGTTGCATGTATAACTCTGCTCATTTTGCCTGGATTCAAGGGATCCCTGAGCAGAAACATAGTGCACATATACCGTACAAGCTCACTTCAACCGTAGATTCAGAATACATATATTATATCGCAGTCTACTCTCCAATTTATGATGTGAAAATGACATGTCAGCATTATGAAAATTACATGAAAAAGTCAAGCAGCATATTCATAGTTTGGCAACATAAATGAGTGACTTGATGTTAGCCATTCTCATAGCTCCACCAACACCTCATTTTATACATCATTTCATTTCACACACTCACAAAACGTCCTTTTTTCACATTTGAACACTAAAGAGGAGGCCCTTACAATTATGTCAGATTGAACTAAGGCAGTGAATTACTGAGAGGGAAAAACTACATTTGGCTTTCCACAAACTACTCCACGCTGACTTATGTGCTTCAATATAAAAAATGACTAATACAAATAAATCAAAGTCATTGTGCAGCTTGCAAATAAGCACACAGCAAAGAGAACTACAAGTATGGAGGCAGTGTTATGAAACTACATCAAACAAACCTCACTGCTCAGCATCTTTCAAGGCGAGTCATTTTTCCTGACTAATATGACTGCCGCCTGAAAGATCACGATTTTGTTTGTAGATAATGCACTTCGATCACACACACAACACAATTCACTGTAAGCCTATTGAATATTAGAATGACGCTGCATCCATGCTGTGCTACATCAATATCTCATGCAGATACTGCCATGGAGAACAAGTCAACAGTTTACTACCAATTTATATTGTCTCCAAATTTTAACTAACACATCGCTCTCTCTTCAAAGATAATTCATCTGAAGAGATAAGATTACTTTAAGAGGAAACTGGAAGATTATGTCTGCTACAATGTATGATATGAGGGATTTTTCGAACTCTAAACATACCAAGTCTTTACCTGTGTAAACTAAAGTGTTTAAATAATAATATTCAGTGTGTAATTTCTGCATCACTAATGACCCAAATGGAATTGAAAAAAAAAATATCCAAGTCCAAATAAGTTTCTCCAAATATTTAGTCCTGAAATGTGGAGTCCAAAATCATTTGAATTATCATTCCTATTTTTAACCCAATCGAGTTATTAAAGTAAAAATAAATAAATACATTACTATAACAATAACAACAGTTATAATAATGACTGGTACAAATTAATAAAAAAACCAAAAAAAAAACATGGCATTTTTACAACTATAATATAATTATTAAAATAATTTGTATTATTATTGTTTTAGAACTATTGTTATTGTTATTATTATTTAGAGTTTAAAATATATATATGGATTTGTCCAATTGCACCAATCCATGATTTTATTTTTAACTCTAAAATGCATCAGTAAAGTCCGACTGTGTGATTGAGTTGACCAATGAAATGAACTGTGGTGCTAGACTTAACAAGTTTGGGAAAGAAAAAACTAAATCTTGTTTTTTTTTTTTAAAGATACTTCTATACCAGGGCTGTCCAAACTCAGTCCTGGAGGGTCATTGTCCTGCAGAGTTTAGCTCCAACCCTAAACACCTGAAGCAGCTAATCAAGGTCTTACTAGGCATGTTAGAAACTTCAT
The DNA here is from genome assembly GCA_032361145.1 of Enteromius fasciolatus. Classification (NCBI taxonomy): domain Eukaryota; kingdom Metazoa; phylum Chordata; class Actinopteri; order Cypriniformes; family Cyprinidae; genus Enteromius; species Enteromius fasciolatus. The sequence goes on from JAUMHR010000049.1 coordinate 13,206,973, forward strand.
GCAGGTGTTGAGGCAAGTTGGAAAAAAACTCTGCAGGACACCGGCCGTCCAGTTCCGAGACTGGACAACCCTGATCTATCTATTATCTTTAAATATTACAAACAGCACCTTTAAAATACGACAATGTCTACAATTGTTCTTAATGCTTTTGATGGATATTATGCAGCATTTGTTTCATTATTTTGATCCTTGATCAAACTGTATTGTGCATATCATTAGCACACTGTATTGCTCAGTGTTTTCATATACTGAGGTCTCCAATGACATGTTGTTGCATGTTAGTCCTTTTCATAACTACTAGCAGGCACTTCTTGAGTTGGAGGCTCTAAGTGCCAGGCTGGCAATGGACTTGACCAAGCAGGTGGAGGCTTTGTGGCAGGCGCCAGCGCTAGCGATGTAGTTGGAGGCTAACCGGTGTAGACGCTTGCTCCCAAAAGTGTTATAATGGCCAGGCATGACCTGGTCAATCTCCTCTTTATCGACCATCTCAACCAGCCTTTCACAGCTACGAATGTAGTCGCTGATCCGGCTGTAAGGAAGCCAATCAATCATGGAACCATCATAGACCACGTCTCCACTGAACAGCATTTTGCTCTCCTTGTCATGGAGACAAATGCTGCCTCTGGAATGGCCTGGCATGTGGAGAACAGTAAGCTGTCGGTCCCCAAGGTTGATAACATCGCCTGGTGAAGGAGGAAAGGAAGGAAATGTGGGAATGGATATTGTCACTGCATTGCAGCACTGACACAGCAGAAGCTGTATCGACTGATGCACAAGTTATGAAACAGAGAAGGATTTGTGAGGTACATTATGCAGAGGTTTGGGTTACTATATAATCAGCTGCAAGATAAGATATCCTGGTCCAAGAACAAAAATGCTGAGTTAAAAGGTTTTAATCGTTTATTACTAATGAGCTGTTAGGTAACACAAATCTGCCAAAGCTAAGGCTATGTCTTTAAAACATCCACAAACATTTACAAGAAGGGTTAAAGGCACAGAAATAATTCAAGTACAAACACATCTTTTCTGCAACAGATTTTCGTGACTTTTACAGTCAGTCATTTTGCCTGCAGTTACAAAGAGTACTAATGAAATCATTTCAGCGAAGTATATATATATTTTTAACTATAACTAAATTTAAACATGCTTAAAAGACACTTAACTAAAAACTTGCAATACAGCACAATACTCACTATAGACATTCTGGGTGTCACTTTAACATCTGAAGATGCACTGAGGTAAAGAAGACAGGCCTATTTTGTCCACTGACAGAACAACTATTCATATGCAGTAGTACAACTCACTGCAATACAGTCCATTCACAGAGAATTATGGGTCATGTGTCATTTACTCAAGAGCTTTACTCTGATTCTGCTGGGTTTCTGCCAATGGTCCACTATAATGGTGTATTTCCACCATAAAGAAGATTATGAAACCACATTAGACAGTGATCTTGCTTTTCACTAACCACTGACATGCCTCTAGTGAGTCAATCATGATCCGATTTGTTTCGATCTTTCTCTAGAGCTCTTCAAAGATATTATGCAAGGCTGCCCAGAATGAAGTCATGCAATTCAGTACACCGTCCTGAATTCTGTCCGGTGTTCTGGAGTAACTTATCAAATAGTGTGTGCGTATACACACACATTTTTGCATGCATCATAATGATGTTATAATTCTGCAAACGGTATAACAACTCACCTTCTTGTAATATATGTGTTGGCGTAACCGCCTCCACTCTGTACTGTCTTGCCCGCCATCCAGGCGCTGGATCCTCCACGATCTCGCGGTCAGATAACCATGTCACGGTCTCGAAGTTGTCACCGTTAGCCAGAGCATCCACCTCCGCCTTGTGCACGCCCACCTGTTGAAACTGATGCAGCCCACCCGAATGATCAAAATGCACATGCGTGCCAATGGCTAAAAGCGGGTTCTTGCGCTTCGAATCTTCCCCTAGCAGCCCTTTACTATGGATGTATTCAGGCAGACTCCGTAAACCCAGTCCGGTATCTATGACCACGTCCTGATGGGACCCGCGTATGAGCCAGATATTAGCCCTGTTCCCCGATTCATAAAACCGCTCCTGGATCCAAAACACGCCATTTTCCAGCGACTTATGCGCGTACCAGTCAGTCGCAGACATCTCCAATACATTCAAGAGGTTATTGTTGCATTCAAGGTTAAATGTATGGCTGTTAACCTATAATTTTGGTTTCAAATTCTAGCAGCAGCAGCAGCCGCAGAAAGGACGCTGACACCCTGTTCCGCAAGCGTAGCACGTCATCGAGCGTAACGACATGACGCACTGGAGAGTCGAAATGCTATTGATCAATTTAGCAAAAGGCACCACCCAAGTCATGCATATTAATAATCTAAATACTATTTAATTGCCTAAACAGGTACTAGTAGTTCGTATATTCGTCTAAAAGCTGTAACAGAGCAAGGTAAGCAGTTACACGTCAAATGATTGTTGCTGCAATGCGTCCAGCTGCCTTAGTGGTGCGGTTTTAAAGACACAGTGGATCTTCATTTCCAAAATCATATAAAAAATCCATACTCAACTATTTTGCGTCTTCTGAAGCAATATGACAGCTTTGTTTAATGCACAGACTGCTTTTGAAGAAATTTTTCTAGAAATAGATAATCTTCTCCAAATATCCATAGAAGATTTCAATTAAACATGGCGCGTTTTTATGTTTGACGCCATTGACGCTCGCTCGTCACGTGACATACCACGACGCAATGCGTTAACAACGCTACCATTAATTATGTCCTAAAACAAGTTGATAAGTTGTTGGCTGGTTGATACTTTATTAGCCTTTCCATCGCCCAGGAAATTTAGGGTTATATTTGGCTGAGCAAAATGGCAGGAAAGGGCAGAGGTGTAGCAGCATTCACCTTCAACATAGAGGCCCTGGGTCTCACCAGAGGGTCCATGCCAGAAACGCAGAGAGGGCCAGCTCCACTCTTCCCAGTGAGTTTCCCTCCCCCCGACACTTTAAAATTAGCTTCAGTTAAGGTCTGATAGTCATTATCCAGAAAGCCCTGACTTTTTTTTTTTTTAGAAATGCATTACACCACCTAGTGCATAATTCTATGCTCCTTTTCAGCAAATTGAATATAAACCAGGGCCTTTGAAAGCTGGAGAGGATGAAGACTATATGAGAGCTTTGAAACAAGAGATGAGAGGACGAATGAAAGACCTCCCATTTAACATAAAACCCCATGCAGGAAAGGGAGGTGAGTAGTAGCTTTTATTTAATTTCATAACCCACGATGCCCATTGCTTTCTACTTGGGGGTCTTAGGATTTCTGAGATAATCATATTGTAAAAGTAGATGGCTATGAGAGAGAGCACTGAGGGCAATGTTGTCTTTTAACAGTGGCATTAAGACATTAAATGTATTTAACTGTATGTTTAAGTGAAATAATATAACTCATTAGGGATAGTTTTAACTTAGAAATTGTGATTTGTTATTTGATTTATTGTTTTTATGATGTTACTTAAAATATGAAAAGCCAGAAAGTTGAAAGAAAGTGATATTGTGTTTTAAAGTTTTTGCAAATTTGCTTACCAGTATAATTCACAGATGTAGAGAGGTACAAGGAGAAATACAAAAGAGAAATTAACAGAATTGAAGATGAGAACTGGACACCAGGTAATACAGGAATCACTTGAGTACCATTAAAATTGGCTGATTTCAGACAAATTATAAACTTGCTTTGTAGATTGGAACCGCCTTCCAAAGGAGCTGAAGCCACAAAAGAAGATAATTAGAAAGAAAAGAGGTAAATTTCACAAAATGCAGAATACCTGTTTAAACAACAACAAAAAATGAATTAAATAACCTATAAATAATTTTATATTTGCAGATACTAAGAAAGCAGTGAAGATCTCGAGTAAGGACAAGGAGGAAGTGCTGAATAAACTTGATGTATGTTATACAGTACTCAACGTTTGAAGCGGCTCAGAAAAGTTGTCCTAAGATGATGAACAGCTATTGTTTTGGTTTTAGGACAACTTCAATGAAAGGTTTTGATCCCCTTCAAATGTTGACTACTATAGGTCATCACATACTAAACTTATTAAATAAAATGCATTGTGTGTATATATATTTGGATTGTGCTGTTGTCTCACTGGTGCTTGTTTTTTCAGGAACTTGAAAAGAAAGGAGATGCAAAATCTGACGAGGAGGATGAAGCAGAAGGAGAGAAGAAAGAAGATGAGGAAGTAGAAGTTGAAGGAGATTATGATGAAGAGGTAAAAGCTTTTATTAAAGGCAGGTTTCTTTTTTTTTCAGTTGAAAGGATCCTTCTCAACAGCATCTGTAGCAGTGTTTCCAACTGCTTTCAATTGTAAGTAGCTAAAACTGGTAGCTAAATGATATCCTCATAATGGCAAATTCACAGATCCGTATAAAGACGAATATAGATCAGTGGGCAGATGAGAACTTGGATGAGTTATGTCCAAGAAGTTACTTTATTTGTCCCTAAACTTTAAAGAAAAATCGTTTCAAAGGGGTGTGTGGAAGTTACTAATCTAGCTACAGAATAGCATGTTGTACATTAAAATTTTCATTTAAACTTTTTTTTTTTTTTTTGTTTAACTTAAATAGTGCATGTTTAAAGGGGTCATACAAAGGCAATTTTCCACAAGCTAATATGATTCTTTAGGACCTTTAATAGAAAGTTTGTACTAGATTGCTTTAAAATTTCTCAAAGATAGTGTAAAAAGTTTTACCCTGTCAAAAACAGCTCCTTAAAAAATCACTCTGTTCTGTGTACTTCCCCTTTAAATCTTCACAAGCTCCGCTGACCCCGCCCCTCTTTTCCGAGGCGCT
>JAUMHR010000049.1:13217132-13231011 GCA_032361145.1 Enteromius fasciolatus
GTCTTAAATTAGACCAGTCTAAGATTTTATGCAACTGGCTAACAAAGTTAAGACCAGTCTTAAAGAAAAAAATTAGATAACTTACTTGTAAGACTAGTCTAAAAACGTTTTATGCAACCGGCCCCAGGAATCTACTTTCTTCACCACCATGCGGATGTATCTAATGTTTTGAGGTGAATGTGTAGCTTTCAGGATTCACAAGAATGAATCCTGTACTAGCCTGTGTCTTGGAATATATGACCCAAGTAAGAATTTTCACTGTATATTGTCATCCAAACAAATAAGTAACAAGTGTGCCACGCTTGTTCTGTACAACTGAGCAAAAAAAGCATCGCTCTACCAATGGTGATTCATCTAATCATATTAAAGAAATTATTTTAACCTATGCAAAATATGCTTCCTTCGAACTGGTTACAATACTTTTTCAATATTTTTTGATATTTAATAAATCTATATCCTGTGACAAAAACATATAATCGATCCTCACACACAATGCGATAGCTACGCAAACCTAGTAGCCGGAACTCAATCTTAATGTAAACAGACGTGATGTGTATTGGGCTAAGGTCATGCGATAGATTTGAACACTGGCTGGTTATGTACAAATGTTTTGGTGTAATTACATAAGTGTAGTAAGTACAATGTTATAGTAATGGGAAGGCGTTTTATTCTAGTGTGGATAAATGGATGATATTGTGTAGAGGATGTTAATTGTTTGTACTGTTAAGCAATAAAAATAACAGACCTGTCTAACAATAAAGTGCTATATCATATATAATATATCAATAGTTTGTTTTAGAACCACTCAAAATGTCTGCATTTAAATCCGTATAGCATTATGATCTCCCTAATACTGAAGTTTCAATGTCCTTGCTATGACTGTGGTAGGAACCTTGCGGTCTATGGAGTGTCAGAAAAAGCTCTCTGAATTAATAAAATAAAAAATTAATCCCTTTAAAATGTACATTTTATTTTATATTAATAAATCAAAAAGTATTACATTTACAAAAGAATTCATGGTCTTCCCTGTTGCATATCTATAATCATACTGAAACAGAAAAACAACAAAGGAATTCTGACTTACAGTACAGAAATATTGCAGAGAAATACTGATCAGTGTATCTCCCTCTTTTATGTCCCTTATCAAGTAGACAATGTCGTCCTTGCGATCTGTAGATGTGCTTCTGCGAAGCCTTTCTCTGCCTCTGGAACGCAGCTCAAAGGTCTCTCCATCCTCCTCTGAGTAGTCAGTCTCTGAGTTGTTTCCAAATGATATGTAACCACCTGTGGGTGGTTGCACTGTGGTTGCAAACTGGAAACCATTGTGCTGGTTCCTTCCACTCATTTTTTACTGTAAAAAGAACAAAAGGCAGATGAATGAAGTTGTTGTTTGACGTGCGTGTACTTGAAAAGCTACTATGTTTGCCGGTTCTGAGGTTATTTGAGAATAGCTGAGGTTAGGAAAAATTAGTTACGGGTGGCCATCTGTTCACTACTGTAGGAGTGTACAACAGCTAACACTGCTGATAAGACCAAATTCAACCTTGGTCGACAGTGACATGACCTATTTTGGGAATTTTCACGTATCTAATTTAAAACAAACAGCAAAAATATTAACTAGGTTTTCACGTGAAGTGGATTTCTTACGTGGCCTGGCACTCGCAGGTAGCGTTAGCGTTGACTAGCAGCTACACGCATTAGCATGTAAACATGTTACACTTCAAATAGATTAACATACACGTATAATATTCAAGAAACCAACAAAGCCATCTGACCAAACACACGAAGTAAACGCTAAACGGCGTTGAGCACTGAATAAAGTCACTTAGTAAGGTTTCTAAAAGTAAAAGCTAATTAGCTCAGCTAACAAGTTAGCATTTTATTTTAGCCAGCGTTACGCAACGCCACTTTAATATCCTATCTGAATTAATAAACAAAATTGTCTCTTAGAATATAAAACTGTACTGCAATTCCTGTAAACATCACGCTGTCATTAAACAATACTTAACGCCTTGAAATCCTCTTTAGTAAAAAGAGTCAATGATCGCATGCTAATGATGCTAAACAAACTTTCTATCAACAAACGGTGATTTGCTAATTTCTGGTAATAAGCTAGGGCTCAGTGAACTTCTGGTAATAATTTCGGTGCGGTTTACCTGAGAAACGAATGCAGTCCTCTTGACTTCAGTGATTATGGCATTGTCCAGTTTCCGCTATGTGCCTCATTACTTCAGCTGCTGGATTACTGGAGACAGACTGAAAGGCCACGTCAACAACACAAAGACAGCGTGAGCACGCACTGACATCATCGACATCGCTTCGTGTTTCCATTACATCATCAAAAGCTGGGCTACCTATGTACAAATTAGATTATTATAATTAGTAGTAGTAGTATTGCTGTTATCTGATTATTAATCCACAAATTAGCACTGGTTATTAAAATTCAGATTACTTGTTGTTATAGTGAAATGATGTTCACTAATAAACATCACTTTTGTCAGCATGCTTATGTTTAGCAGTGATTTCAATGAAAAAAAATTGATTTTGTATATGTTTATGCAATGTGTGTTAAATATGTGCTTTAAGGTAAGATTTGAGGTTGTTTTAATGGGTCTACAATGTACTAAAGCTTATGCTTTTGGGAAACACAGCTCTGATCAGTTTTCATCTCTTTTCCAGTAGCTTGCTGAGTGTCTTACCTGAAGGAGTGATCTGCTACTGTCCAGAATCAGGTGGTTTGTTTATATCTGGAAACTCTGCTGAGATTTGGGTAATCCTAATTGTGAAGTACCAGTGGCGTAAGTATCAACATTACTGATGCACATCAGCCATTACAGCATAGCTGCAAACTGTGCACCTACCCTAACTAACTCTTCAAAACCAACCTGAGCCAAGGTACTGCACAACAACAACATGCTAACATCTGATCAAAAGCATCTACAAACGCATGCCAGGACAAAGGAAACCACCCAAAATATCCCAACAACTATGTTGCAATGTGCTAAAAACTGCTTACAGCATCTGCAATCAATGCACTGATGGTCAACAAAAAATCTCAAACAACCACATCATGTGCTAAAAACATACTCTGTATGCTTAAACTCTAACAGTATTTACATACGTACTGATGTCCACATGGACCTGAGGAGTGAAGCTTTTTCTACTGGTTGTAGAGACGATCTCGGTGATGAGCACACATCCAACAGGATGCTCCACACTCCACTAATGCTGTAAAGTTGAGGGTCTCCCACAGATGGTGCTTTATGTTGAGTCCCAGTTCAAGGCATGGGTTGTAAATCAATGTGATTGACAGAGGAAGGCTGTAACAATGTTACCTACTAGAGAAAGCCGCAGGTAAGAAATTATTTTGTCTCACAATTTGTGTTATTTGGGCACAAATGAAATTCTACAGTTTCTCTCAGGCTCAAAACAAAGTGGTGCTCTGAGATCTCGCTCTATATTTTATGAAAGAAAAATGTTGTGATATTTGTTCTATTTGTTATGTATGTGTGTGCATTCAAATTTGTATTTGTATTGTAATTATCAATACTTTCATGAATTTACACGATACTATACAAAAACTTGAAACAGAATTTATGACATTGATGATTTGTGTTCTCCCAGGTGAAAATCCTTCAGTGGACTTGTATTTCACCCAGTCTTTGCACCCTTTTGCACCTGTTGTGCAACACAAAGACCAGACCAGTTAAAGAGGTCATCCTTTCGTAGTTAAACTAGTAGTTCAGTAAGGTATGTGTTTGCCATGAACTACACTCAGTGCCAATAAGGGTCAGTGCATACTTAAAGTGCTATGTTTAGTGCATTTGCCATTTTTTTCTATGAATATTAACAGTGATAATTAAGAAAAAGCTTTTATATTAATTTATATTTAATAAAAAGGGGGTGTGCTCATTTATTGTGCACAGTGCACTTTAAACTGAAAAAAATTGCGTCCTTCCTAAAATACACCATTCTGGTAAATGAAGGCTGATTTATTAAAGTGGCTAGTGAAAGTCCTTTCTAATCATGGGTGTTTCGCGTATGAATCGTTTGTGGGAATCATCAGAGAGCTGCAGCGTAGCGGTGCGCCACAGGTTGATTTTAGAAACGGCATTTGCCAACCTCCCCAAATAGCCTCTCAGCCTGAGGAAGACAGATCGCTGGGTGGAGCTGTTCCCTCGATCTGTCAAGCCCGGAGGTTAATGAGATTAGCACATCCCTGCTCAGACAAGACAAGGGCTCTACCCAAGTCCACTAGTTCAGACGGGACAAGCGTCTAACGGACTGCATGGCAGCGCATGTCGAGCTTTACGCGCATCCGGACTCACACCGCATGGACTGGAGAATCCACGCAGCGCCCTGTAAGAAAACCCTCTCTTACCCAAACTGATTGAGCTGTTCAAGAACAACTTCATCTGTCCAGGAACAGTGGAAGCGCAGCGCGATTGTCACGATGCATTTATCATCTCATTGACGGACACAGCGCTGACCGGTTTAATTTACCCCGGACCTTTTGTCGTTCGCCTTGGAGTGTTACAACAAAGTGTTAGGTAAGTCACTTATGTATCTCATTATATGTCCTTATAACTTGTTTTGCACAACAATTTGGTGGAATACTGGATACCCCGTTCAGCGCGACACAAGGGCTTCATAGCGTAACGGTCAGTTTACAATAGTTCAGTCTGAGCGAGATTTATACGTTTGCTGTTTCTTTCTTTAAACCCGATGGACGTTTAATAAGCTGTTCCTTACAATGGCCAAAGCATTTAATTGAAAGCGTTTTTAAAATGTTGTTTGTGTGACAGTATTTGCTTTGGCTTTATGGCCACAAGGTACTGCTCTTTAAACTCTAGCCTACACTTTTCTTGCGCCGACAGCCAATTAAGACAGACTGGTTTGATAGTCTTTTCTTCCTCCCGTGATGATAAACACATCAGATAAAATCGTTCAACATGTTAAACATATCGGTTGCGGATGAGAGGCCATTCTCCTGCGCTTCCATGGTTACTGTGAGGGTCTTCAACGCGCTTTGTGTCTCTCCTCCCGCTCCCATTGAGATAAAACAACAGTCGGCGGGGCTCCTCCCCACTCCGGGGCTTTGAGACGGGACGCGCTCGCGAAGCCCCCTGTCATCCAAAACTCAAACTGATTTCTCCTCTCCTCCATCACTTTAAGTGACGTGAGGGCCCTTCTCACTTTAGGGTCCCATTTTTTTGCATGTAGAAAACACCCTGCGCGAATTAGTCTTGTTTCTGAAATGTTATCCGGTACTAATTACTAGTAATAGCCAAATCAGCGACGCCATATTTTATATGACGCTCGAAACTGGCTACTTTTGAATTATAATTATTTGTTCAGAACAAGAATGATCTTGTAGTATTTTGACTAAAAATAAAATTAGAAGCTCGTGGCCATACACAACTTCTGTTGCCTGATATGCAATAATTAATACGCAGTAAAATGTGTCTGTAGTTTAACGAAGCATATTAAAATAATATTACTTGTGTTTGGACAAAATATCAACATGACATGTAGTTTCTCACTACCCACACCGGCCAATGTTATAGTTATTGTTAACTAGACACATTCAGCATGGTTTTATCCAGTCTTTCTTCTGTTTTATTGCATCAACTGGCATCTTTGGTTGTCTGTTTTATACTGTTTCGTGTTTAATTCATTAGAGGCGCCCTTTATCTACTGAATAGATGCACTGTGGACTCAATGGATTGAATGATCTTCTTGCACCCCCCTTATACAGCTTCAGTCGAGCATCATTCAGTGCATGTGATTCATGGCTGGGTGTAACATTTGCAGTGGTAGCCCCTGTTTTTGTACCTCCCCTTAAATAGCGCCTTACATGTTGAGAAAACAGAGAGGATGTAATATAAACACTAAACCTATTGAGATGTGCGAAGACGCTGCTCACAGACGGAGCTCTCTGTGATTGATGCCACAAGGAAACAGACCACACAGGGTCCCGTGTGATGAGACAGGTGGACTTAAGACAAAAGAATAAACATTAAAGCTGGAGGAAGCTATCTTCCTTACCACACAACACTGTCTAAGTCTTGTTTCATGGCGAAGACTGTTGTTAGAATTGTCCGCTGTTGCAGCAGAGACACATGTTTTAGATGTGTTTTTTAAACAGCATTGTTGTCTTAATTATTTTCCCAATGGCGCTTTCCTACTGCACTCTCCCTTTGTACCAGCTGAGTCTGTTCATTGACAACAGAAGCCGTCTCTTCCATAAGTCTGAAGCACAACTCTGTTGAGCGGATTTTCTTGAGGCAATGTTTCATTGCAAACCAGTTGGCATGACTTGATTTTTTTGTATGCATAGGATATACTGTATGAATATATTAGGGGCAAATAAAGTAAAAAAGCATGTCCGGAATAATTTTGTTCTCAAGCATCAAAACAATTTAAGTTCAGCTTTATTTATTTATTTTTTTTTATTTTTTTTTTTGGAGCAAATACATGCAATTCAGTATAACAATAGTTTGTATACGAAAAATCGTTGTCAGGCATATTTATAACAAAAATCATTAGATTAAATTAAAAGACATTAAAAGGATCACAGTGCAGCCCAAAATACTAATTAATTGTCATTTCAAGTTTTTAATAATTAAAAAATACAATACAATTGAGTATGATCCCTTATTCAATTATTCAGTATATTTCAGGTCAGAATAATAAATCTGTGGTACATAATTGTATCTGTTATGTTGAATGATTATGAAACGTTATTTCACCCATATTTTGACATTTTGTTTTCACAAAAGTTGTTGGAAATTTTAAAGTAGACACTGCATTAAAGCATACTTACTGTCAAATATATCCATGTGTTTATCAATCAAAAGGGGGGCATCTTGTTTTTGACCCATTTGCATTTGGCAAGCCCAAAGAACTCAGTAAGGCCATTATATCTTATATTATAGTGTAGTAAATAATTTTAATTGCACAGAGAATTGTAATGGTTTCTTTTGGTCAAAAAATTCATTTTCTTTTAATTTTGCATCTCCAAATTCAGCATTAACTCTAGTGATATACTGATAATACTTAATAAAATACTTAATCAAAGCTTTCATTAGTTAAATGGTGTATTTAGAGATCGGTCTTGTAAATTCATAACATACTCATATTGCTGGAGCTGAAACAAAACTACCTGTGCATTTTCCAGTTTCAAAGTGTGTTTGATATTTTGGAGATTTTGACAAAGCATCTGCTTAAATATGGTAGTGATGTTTTTGGAAGTAAAACTTTACCATTTTTTTTTTTTTTTTAGTGAATAGTATTTTTCCACTGTGGTAACATTGGCGGGGAGAGATTGAATGCATCAACTTTATTTTCTTAATTTTTTTTATATATATCAGTTTAAATTGATAAATCAAAGTGCTTTTGAAAAAGGTATTTGTCCTGTGCATTTAATGTCAGTTTAAAAATCCATTTAGAAACAAAACCTGTGTGGATAAGAGGCATTTTTTCAACTTTACATCACTTTTAATCAGTTTTATAATTTCACACCTTCTTAGCAGAATTAGCAGGGTTCCCACCAGCCTGGGGCCTCTGCGAAAACAAAATCCCTACGCATGTCACCGAGCATGGGGAGAAACTGAATTCACTTCTGTAAATGCTACACAAAGACCCCAGACCCAAAGCAGTAAAAAACACAGTGGGAGCATGTCACTGGTTTTCGACGAGTGGGTTGGTAGTTCATTCGCAGACAAGGCTAAATTCATTTTCAATTTTGATAAATGTAGACCACTTGACTCATAACAATTCGTCACTGTCAAACATGTAAAAGTTATAAACAATCATACATTGCATAATGCTGTTCTCGGTGAGAAACCATTCATCTAGCCCACATTTTTGTCTTTTGTTTTGCTGCTTATTTAAACCCCACCTAACCAAGCATTTTGTTCTGTATTATGCAGACTTTGATGACCAAAAGATCTTTGTTGTTGTGCTATGTAAAGATATGAATTGATTTTTACATTTCTTAGCATTAATTACCAAAGTTTTTTATACATTTATTTTGTCTGAACCTTTATTTTTGAATTCCATTCATTATATATATTTTATGGCATTTCATCATACTTCATTTTATATAATATTATATACTGTGTGTGTGTGTATTAATACATATAAATACGTTATGTTTATTTATATATATATACACACCTGATAAATGAACACAGACAAAGTATGTATACAAAAACTTTTATTATAGATGCAATATACAGTATATTTATTTTATTTCTAGCTAGTTTTACATTTTGTAAGGTAAAACATAAAAGTTTTCAGTCATGAGTTTGCTACATTACGCGATTCAGGTCATGCAATATAAAGAGCAGTCATTGACCTTTTCCAGTATGTAAGCATCTTCAGCAGTGCACTGAAGTACATATTACACACAGCATTTCAGCATCTGTTTATTCTGGAGCTGTAAACGGAAGCATTGCAGGATATTCTGAAGCAGTGGTCAAATCCAGCAGCAATCTTGAGGTCTCGTTATTTGTCACAGTCTGAAACAATTGTGCCATGGAGTTTGCTCAAGAGTTTGTCTTTGGTCAACATTCACTTCTCTTTGACCTTTCTGAAATTGATTTTGTTCTTGTGTTGGTCTACATATGGCTCCTTCTCTCTTGTTTTCTTCTCTCTTTCTCGAAATCTTTTTTAAATTAAATTCTCTTGATTTTATCTTACTTTATTTTATTACTGTGGTATAAGCAAACCTGTTCCTAAATATTTATTTTTCTCTAAATGTTGCGTTACAAGCTTGATTCTTATTCAAAACGAATATAGCGTGAAAATCCTTAATTCACCCCGTAACTCTTGCATACATTCTCTATTGCACATGGTTCTATAGAACAACTTTAAGCATCAAAAGAAAAGCTTTATCCTTTTCTTCGGCGGGGTATTGAACTTGAACTGTGACCTTCACTGTCGGTCCTTAAAACCGTTTCATGGTGTGGATTCACGCTGTGCCCTCTAACGCATGAACACTGTGTTCTCCCCGCAGGGCTTGATCGCTCGCTTCTTTTAAATGTGATTTATTCAACAAGGATACATGGGGCATTGATCCACACCACAAGCTATTCTGTAGACCTTTTCCAAGATTTCTGGCTGATGAATGATCTCTTGATGATTTTGGTCCAATTGTCCTCAAAGCAGATAGTTTTACATTTGTTACATAAATGGCTAAAATAAACAGAAATCATCAGATCCATCCAAGGTTTAACGTTGATTGATTCGTGGTGGTTATATGAGACTCTTAGGGCTTGTAGGGCTGAGACCGTTCCAATAAGTCTGATGTTGTAATCAGTCACCATCATTGGGGATAAAAAAAGTTCTTGTGCCTTTACTTTTTCACTTTTTAAATGAAAATTAAATATTGTACGTCTCCCTGCATTAACTATTTATGTTTAATTGTCAAAGTTATGTGAACATTAGCTGACGCGTGTCATTTCTGGTGTATTATTGACACAAAACAAAATCACAAAAATAATTTAGCATATAATGGAAAATAATGCCAGTTATGAGAAACGGGTAGTTAGTGATGTTTGTTTGTTTTTTGGGGGAATTCTTTTGAGATTTGAGAATCTAACGCAAAAATAAATGGTTCATCCCAACATTGACTGGGGTAATCTGACCAATATGAATATAAAACCAAACTGATTTCTCTCCTTTTCTTACTGGATTAATTCTTAATGATCAGAATTGGAATTTAATACTTGTTATAAATGTTTTATTTCTGTATAAATATCTAAGCTATTTTTAGGCTATGTGTTTCGTTTATAATAAACACGTTGGGTTAATGATTATTAAAATATAATTCTTAGCAAATTCTCATTTATTTATTTGTTTATTTACTTTAAGGACTTTTTTAATTGCTTTGCTCCAGGCTGCACTGGCCTGTGGTTGGGGCAATAAGGACCCTCCTCCTGGCTGTTTATCTCCTTAGCATTTATCCTAATACCCAGGGGGCCACAAATCTATAGAGCCCTGTTTCCCTTCCTTGAGCCTCCTGTCTTATCTTGCTATTGCCTGGTGAAAGAGCTTGCCTACCACAATGCAGACTGGTCAGGGGATCATTTTCAGTTGCCAGTGTGTACTCATCCATACTCAGCCCGTATCTCTGAATCCACCATGCATAAATGTAGAGGATTTGTTCATAAAGCGGTTTGTTGATTCACAAAAGTGAAAGCAGTTTGAAGGCTGGACGTCTGTTATCTTCAGTGGGCCCTGAGGCGAGATGTCCTGCTGACCCTCATCTGTCTTCCCCCATGCCCCCCTCCAGCACCCTCACACCAGACTCTCGCCTGCTTTCTCTCCCTTTGCTTCCAAGTATTTACCCCATTGTGGTTCGTCATGGTGAAGGAATTTCTGAAGTGGAGGAATTGAACAAACTGGGAACGTGTCTGTTTCCCACCTCCCACCTGTTGATCAGGATCTCTACTAGTGTGTACACAGGATTCCACACCATTGTCTTACTTCTTCCTTTGAGCGTAAATAGATTAAAACACTTCTTTTGAATTTTCGTACATCTGTCCATCCAGCCATCGCAGAATTGTCTAGTTTAGTTTTAGCAGGTTATGTCTAGTATCGTTTAGCTTGTTAACTGTCATCCGTTACCTCAGAGGGAGTTTACGTCACTACTCTAACTAAACCTGTTCTAATCATGTTTTGTTTTGTTACAAGTTATGTAGGAAAAAAGTGCACCTCAAAAATCTACATCATAACAGAAGTTCTGAGAGAGTTCATAATAAAATGTAATTTTTTTTATTTTTTTCCTATTACATTTTTGTAATCATCATTTGATCAAGTCAGTCTGGATAATTGATTAATGGATCAAATGATGGTTACAAAAAATGCATAAAACCTCAAAATTCATCCTGTGAAAACCATTTTAAAATCAGCATCGCATTACCATTAACATGGTACTTCAAAATTATATTACAACATTTTGTTTTTGTTCGTTAATTAGGATATAACAATTTAAGTTTAAATAGTGTACATATTTAAATGGGGGTGTTAGAGCCATAATAGACGTTATGTATATACAAACATATTGAAGCATTTTAAAATTATTTACTGCATTTGTATTTTTTCTAAAATCTGTAGGAATGTTTATATTGGTATTATAGGCTTTATACGTCCTTGTTTTCTGATCATGTGATTAAGATATATCCGGGTCAGTGGTGTGATGAGCAAGAGACGGAGCAATACAGTTTTTGACCGTTGTTCCATTTGTATAGTTATATAAAGTTAAAAGATTGTTTTTTTGCTGTAAAGTATAAATAAACGGGAAACAATATAACGACTTGGATGAGTTTGTCACGTCAGACTGGTTACTTTAAAGAATGGTGCATTAAAACTGGTTACTGAAGGAGTGCCATAACATGAGGTGACAGTTAAGTGGTCAAATTTTATTGCTATATTTTATTTTTATTGCTATCTAAAGGCATTTTTCATTTCTACAGTTCGTCTACAGTTGATGGGTTGTAAGAATTTCAATTAGATGTATATAAAACTTAGTTGTGGCAGCATTAGTTAGTTTTGTATATATTCTGTTTTTGATGTAGTTTTTGTTTTATGTAAATGTATAATTACTTTACCGTGCATCACTAAACATTGTTGTGATAATAATGATTGTTGTCAAAAAGGTTTTCTGAACACTCCCTCATTTGCTTGTCATAAAAATGCATAGTCCTGTCCCAAATATACGCCAGAGTTGGTGTACTGGGTTAGTTGGAATGTAACTTAATGGTAACTTGACATTGCCATTGAGTTACCATTTTTTTAAGGGTACATTGAACAATAACGTGGGAACCCAAACCTTACAGCTGACTCGGTGGGTCCGTAGTCACTGATTCAGAGTCAGTGAGGGAGCTACACTTGATCGGGGATTTGCTCTGTCCTCAATCCAGCCATCTGTCCTGTGGCTGCCAAACTCAGCAGATTGAAGAGGCCGGGACAGAAATTTCCCACATCTCTCACTCGTTAAATGAGGAATGGGAGGGAAAAAGTGAGGGAGAAAGAGAACTATCTGTCTGAATGGGGGCTTGATTCGGTCTACTGGAAGGCTGAAGTACCCACGTTTTAAATAAGAGTGGGAAAAGGAGAAAAACTGGGGAAAACAATGTTGCAAAAAAAAAAACGAGTACGACACAGTCTCCTAAAATCTTTAGAGTGTGTGTGCGCGTCTGTCTGTGAATTGTGAGTGCCCTGCCTTTCTCAAGCGCACACACCCCTGATTCAGTGTGCGAAGCTGAAAAGAAAGGCAATTAGCATTTCAGCCAAAGTCCGACTGGCTACATGCGATGAAGCAATAAGCTTTATAATTTGCTTTTCTTCTCTTCGCTGCCATTGAGAGGCTTTTCCTTGTTTAATCCCTTGAAAGTGCATTTCTCTTCACTCTCATCCATTGTTTGCCGCAGTAGCCCATCGGTCATGGAGTTCTGTGGCCGCGGGAACGTTCACCATGTGAAATTCAATGAGACCTTTTCTCTGGTCCTCTACCCGTATATTGAGCGGGGGGAAAAAAGTCATTGTGTTTTTTGGAACAAGGACGCAGGATGCAGTTGGCTCAAGTTGAAAGGGTCAGACGACGGCCTGAGGACAATACGTTTGAGAGATTTGCTTTTTTTCTTCTTCTTTACTCTCTGGCCAGCAGCCTTGATTGGCATGTATCCCCTTCACTAGAAGCTAATGTTGAAAAGTAACATATGACACTACGGAAACAGAGCTTTTGGCCATTTTTGCTATTCCGAGCGGATATTTTCTTATCCTCTGCTTTCATTCCTCAGAAGGAATGGCATCTGCTCGTACTCAGCCCTCTCGGCACCCGCTCACATACACACATTTGTGCACTAATTCTAGGTTCCCTGTATCTTTCAAAATAAACAGAAACATTTTGGGCAACGCTCACCAAATGAGTGTCTCGCCAACAAAAAGCTGTGGTCTTTAGATACTCTCTTCAAATGTAATGATGTATGTTTTAACCAGACTCAGTTATTAAATGTTTTAAGTTTCCCAACCTCGAGATGTTTAGGATATCGGCCCGTCTAAAAATACTTGAGGGGCTACAACACAAGTGGCAATTATTGGCTTTTGAGCTCTCCATATATGGGAGCCCTGAAGGTTCCCAGAACTTTCTGAATGAGGTTGGTTTCTGAGGTAACAGAGCGTGTTGTGGAGACGACTCTCACTTCTGCTGCTTCATGTGTGCATTGTGCTGTTATGACATATCAGTGTAATATCACCATACCAGTTGTGTCTACCAGCATAACCGCAAATGACCTTCAGCCAAGCCTAAGATAGACCTAGCTTAAACACACACTGTTCACTACAGTGATGTAACGTACAGAACACATTATGAAATTAAGCAATACTAATAGTCATAATGGCTCTGTTCCAAAACACATGGGGTGCATCAATATCTACTCCATACACAGGCGTCATTCTAAATGAAGTGAAACCTCATAAGTGACCAATCTGGAAGCAACTCAAACATCATACAAAAACACTTTTTTGTGTTTCTGATGATTTTGTCATGCGAGATCCTCTTTTATAAAGTAAAGACGTGTGTATGTTTCCTAAGACTGATTATACACGGGACAACCTTTTGAGCAATGTTGCTTGGGCACTTTTACCATTAAACATCGATAATATTTTAGATTTAGTTGTGGGCCCAGTGTCTTACCTGGTTTCCTATTAAAGCTAACGTCGGCCAAAGTTTCCCTCCAACATGGCTTCAAAAAGTGTATCATCAGCCTAACAATGTTGCAAGTAAACCCTCATTAACCTTTTAAACTCTGCGGACCCGCCGGCGGGTCCAAAATTACATTCAAATTCAGCCTTGAATTTTTAACCCTTT
>JAUMHR010000049.1:13241199-13256623 GCA_032361145.1 Enteromius fasciolatus
ATTAATTTCGATTAATTAATTACAAAGCCTGTAATTAATTAGATTAATTTTTTTAATCGAGTCCCAGCCCTAATAAAAATACTTGTGGATCTTTATCATTGTAGGGTGCATGTGTACACACACTCCCAACACACAAATGTTGGTTTTTGTGATTTACGGGGACTCTCCATAGGCGTAATGGTTTTTATACTGTACGGACTGTATGTGATATTGCCCTACACTGACCCTACACCTAAACCTACCCCTTACAGGAAACTGTGTGCATTTTTTGATTTTTAAAAATACACAATTTTGTATGTTTTTTAAGCCGTTTGAATTGCAGGGACACCTTGTTATGCCCATGTTATTATGCAAATTTGTGTCGTCATAAACCACATAAACATGCACACACAAAACGTAGGAACAATGAAACCACAAATTCTTAAAAATCGGAGTCTCGATTACCATATTTTAAGATCACATAAAGATCATACTTTATTTTAAAGGGGTCATACGGTGGTACATGCAATTTTTCAAGCTGTTTGGACTAAAATGTGTGTGTGTAAATTTAGAATCGTTTTTAGTAATGTTTTTTTTTAAGTTATTAAGTCATTTTAAGTAATTTTATAGTTGTTGCTAACTCATGTTTTGTTCATAAAAACATTCATACACATTTCCTGCGCCAATTTGTGTGTACACATGATTGGTAATGACCCGCTGTTTATAAATTTAAGGAGAAGTCAACTTGCAGTGGGTTAATTGTAGTCATCTCAATAAAATCAAACTGAAATGAAGGAGGTATGACACTCATCGCCTTTCTGTGCTGTCTAAGGAAGTGCTTCTCATAGCAGGTTCTTATTTGAGGGCCTCTTATCACTGTGCTGTCTCAGTCTCTTGACAGTGAGTGATTAATGACAACAGGTCACGACTCCACTGTCTACTTGTCCACTGTTTAACAAATGAACCTCAGGCTGGCAGAATGGGACAACTTAAGGGTGACAAAAGACCACCGAAACCCCGATCTGAATGCACAAAAAAGAAAATCTAGTCTTTAAGTGTGATTTACATAAACAATATGCTTATTATTGATAAAAATAAGAAACATAATAGGGGAAAGAAACATGATTTTTTTTTCATCCTGTATTTTCTGTGCTCCATATTATCTCATAATCTAACAAGTTCTTATTACTGAGGGAAAAGGAGGAAGAATGTTTGTGTGCTGAGGTACTGAGCCGGAGCTCGATCACGGTTAGCGCTGGGAATTGTATGAATGTGTGTATTACTTGTCCGTTTTCACTCTGCAGCTGAAAGAAAGCTCTGTTACAGCTCTGTCTTTTTTTTTTTTTTAAATAAAAGCTTATTTGAATGGGATGCTAAAAAGAGCTTCCATATGGGTTTATGTTCTTATGTGGTCATGCTTTTGTATTTCTTTTTGTGCTCTGTATCACAGACATTTATACACTCTGTAAAAACTACTATGTTTAATCTGAATTTCAAATGAGTGCAAAAAGTATGTGAAATGGATTTTTGCATGAATGGCTATAGAATAAGGATTTTCATTGCAATAGACAATCTATAATATATTAATAACTCTAACCAAGCAATGCTTTACTTTTTCAGAGCTCATCAAATGGTGTGACGGTGGGAACTCCAAATACTGCCACCATCACCATCTTGTCTAATGACAATGCTTTCGGAATAATTTCCTTCAACTCAGTAAGTGTCTTTCTCCATTATTTCTTCAGTGAACAGCGGGAAGAAGCTGTTCAGGGTGTTCTGGGGAGGGGTGACTGTAAGCCTGAACTGTTTTCATTTGTTTTGTGGGGGGGGGGTAATTAAACTCGAGGGAGTGGGAGGAGGGGGTCAGTGGATGGTAAAAGTGAGAGTGAGGGGAGTGTGAGGGGGTCAGATGCCAGGGAAACTACTCAGCTGCTAAGAATTTGAAGAAAAAGGTAAGCAATTTAGTGAATGGATTAGCTGGGTAATAATGTATGTTTCAGTGTTGTTATGGAAACTAACTGCTCTTTTTTTACCACTACAAGAGTTGTGTAATAATATTGATTATTATTTGTTTGCAACAAGTAAATTGATTGGCTGATTGATCTTTTGTCCCTTTTGCTAGCTGATCATATCACATATCACTTGAGTTTTGTAAAGGTGTTTTTATTTATTTTATGAGTAAAATAAAGCCTGTGGTAAATGTACTAACTGAATATTAGTAAAACATCGAAATGTAAGATGTCCAGATTGCATTCATACAATAAACTTTGTTTTTAATAATTCTGAAGTTCTCCAGGTGTGTTGATTTAGGGTTATAGCTAAACTCACTCCAGCAACAGGATTGGAAACTCCTGCTACATGACGTCTTGTTTCTGATATCCTTCATTTCTAATTCTGTCAGTACATATGTAAATGAATGAAAGATGTTTTTTCCTTTCTTTGTTCAGACCTCCTTAATTACAGTAGAGGAGCCAAGAGGTAGAAGCCAGTATGTGCCTCTCACTCTCCTACGAGAGAAAGGAACATACGGTACTGTAACCGTCAATTTTGAGGTGAGCATTGCCAGAGAGTTTTTAACACTGCTCAAAAAAATTATATTGCAAAATATCTAACATTTATCTAATAAAAATATCTTTTTTTCTAACTTTAATTTATATATAAATTCACAGATTTTTGGAGGTCCAAACCCTGCAAGCGAGGATCTCAGTCCAGACATTGGGAACATCACTTTTCCTCCTGGTCGTGCTGTTGTAGTTTTCAGCATCATGATACAAGATGATATGGTATGGTTTCTTTGTTGAATAAACATAAAAGAGATCACATAAATAATGACAGGATCGTGCATATATTTATAATATTCAATATTAACATTTTGTGTATGCCATAAATTCACTCAAAAAAGTCAGAGAAACCATCATTTTCTAAAGCTGCTGCTTAGTAGATTTACATGAAGTGAATGACTAAATGAATAGAGAAGATGTTCTGCATTAGTCTATCATAATATGTGTTGATTTTGATCTCACATCTCCACTAGATTCCAGAAGATGATGAGATCTTCACAGTGCGGTTGACAGAAGCAGCTGGCGGAGCTTTACTCAATCCTAACAGGAGCAGTGTTCAGATTAAGATCTCCCGTAATGATGCTCCCATTCGCTTCTCCAAACCCACACTGGTTGTCCCGGAGAATATTGGTGTCATTTCTCTTAGCATTACACGTGGTAGAACTGAGGATGGTCTTCTGATCGGTTCTGATGACAGAACAGTGTCTGTGGCCTATTCAGTCATCACAGGCAATGGGGCAGCTAGTGCTACTCCAATGGTGGACTTTGTGGATCTACAATCAGAGAGGATGGTTGTTTTCCCTCCAGGTGTCCATGAAGCAGAACTCCGCTTCAACATTAAAGACGACAACATTCCAGAGATTGCAGAATCTTTCCAAGTGGTTCTTTTGGAAGAGACCTTGTTGGGTGATGCATTGCTGATGACTCCAAGTGTTGCACTCGTGACCATTGAGCCCAATGATAAGCCTTACGGAGTCCTGTCAATCAGTCCTTCGCCCATACAACCCTACATCATCAACGAAGACCTGACCCCGATGTGAGTAGAGTACTGTTTAAAGCTGTTTCTGAACACCCACTGTTATACAGAGATGTGCTCCAGTCCTAATCATACACATGAATCAGATAATGAAAGTCTTCAGGGTCACTTGGAAAATCAGAAGCACGTGTGTTGGAAATAAACTTCGCAGGACAGTGGTTCTCAAAAACAGAACATTCCAAATAATCTTAAACTGCAGTTGGGTTATTTTGATTAGCTAAAATATAGCTAACTAACAAAATAAAAGCACAATAACATAGTAAAAATAGTATAGTTAAAAATAAATAAATAAATAAAATAAAATAAAAACCTCTCATATGCATCTATACAATATCATTCAAAAAATTGTTCAGATTTTTTAAATGTTTTTAATAAAAAAGTATTTTATTCTGACCAATACTGCGTTTGAACAGAGTAACAGTAATATTGTGAAATAGTGTTACAGTTAACTGTTTCCTGTTTTAAGATGTAATTTATTTTTGTGATGGCATAGTTGAATTTTTAGCATCATTACTCCAGTGTTCAGTGTTATATAATTTTTCAGAAGGCATTCTAAGAAGATGATTTACTACAATTTTATTATTATATATATTATTATATATATTATATATTTTTATAACATTATAAATCTCTTTACTTTACATTTTGATCAGTTTTATACATCCTTGCTGAATAGTATTAATCGACCGTAAACCTTTTAACAGTATTGCACCGTTATTCAGTTTTCAGCTGGTATTTTGTCTTTTTTGTGTGATATTTCATTTTTAGTAATGTCATATACATTACTTGTACTAGTCATCCCAGTCTGGTTTAGCATAGACTGAACAAGAATCTGTTTAGATGTTTGTTTATTTATTTGTTTGTTTTTTATGTTTTTGTTATCCACAACATTGGTAGTATCTCAAATCTGTGTTTCTCTGTTTCAGATATGAAGGCATCATCATTGTGAGGAACGGAGGAACTCATGGAGCTGTTTCAGTTAGGTGGAATATAACAAGAAACTCTACGGATAGGACTCCAGTCTCTGCCGACCTTAATCCATCCTCAGGTACCCTGAGGTTTGCTGAGGGCCAGATGAATGCCGTACTGCCTTTGAACATCACTCAGGACAACCTTCCAGAAGAGGCCGAACCCTTCGTCCTTAGACTAATCCCAGGATCTGTACAAGGAGGCGCCGAAGTGGATGAGCCAATGGAAGTGAGTGCTTGGTTTTTACTTAATGCATTTAGAGAATGTGTTTGGATTGCAGATCATAGATCGGTGGTAGATTTAGTTCTGAAAGATGATCGTGCAAGTTGACGTTGATGACAGCTTGAAGCACTCTCTTTCATTTTTGGAAGGAAAATGTTATTATTCATAATGTGCCCGGGCACTGGTTGTCTTACATGTTGACATATCACCCACTATGATGATATTCTAGACTTTTTTGCTCAGCTTCAGACAGCCATGGTACCAGATCCCTTTTGGACCTCACTCCGAGGCCTGTGGTGAGACATCCAGGGAGGTTGTCTTACTTTGGCTCATACCCCACGTCAAGGAAGGAAGTTCCCAGATCAGAGCTGGTTCTTAGTTACCATCTGGGCAGCACGTAGTCCGTTTAAAGCGGATGTGGCGTAAAATGAGACACATGTGTCTCTGGCACAGCAGCATCACAGACTGCTGGTTACACTGAGTGTCACTTGGGTGTTCCCTTCATGTGGTCCCAGCACAAAATAGCCCACAGCAGAGCCTGTGGGTGGCTGCGTGTTCTCTTTATAACTTGTCTGTTGCGAGTTTGATTATGTGTGAAAGGAGAGGATAAATCTGACCAGAGTTTATGTTTAAACCCATCATTACCCGTAAATATGATCATAAGTTTGTGATAGCTGAATGGACTTCGCAGGGTTTGACGACTAATTGTGAAGAGCTTATTGATGTCAGCTGTTCCTAAATTCACTGAAAAAAGTACTGCAAATATTTAGAAAGGTCTTGGTCTGATGAGGCTTGGGTAAATGACAGAGTCGTAAACTAGCTCGCGGATGCTATTTTTACACTCTCGTGAGGTCTAATGAAAGAGAAGGGCTTTCTGTGATTGGTTGACAGTAAGTTTTACACAGATAGTCTAATGTTACGTTCACTGTAATGAGTGGTGAAGTTTGTTTCTTGCTGTGTGTTACAGGTTTCAATATAGACGGGAAAGGTCAGGTTATTTTAGAGTTCATCACAAGACAAAAACAGAATTTTAAAGAAATGCTAATGCTTTTTTTCTATTAAAAGCATCTGTAATTTTTTCTTCAATGTTATGGTTGGAGTTACAAAACAAAAATGATGTTTACAGTAATTTGTTTTCATTGGAAATCTGGGCAAGACAGTTCAGAGGATTTGAAATGTCAGAAATGTGTAAATGTTTTGTGCAAGTGAACAGAAATGTGCTTGTAATTTTGTTTAATAGTTTATATTTTTCCATTCAAAAACAGCTTTATATGAACGTAATGTAACCAATACTTGAGCTTTGAAGTTGTCTTGGTCCTCTTTTTGGCAGTGGGACTATGGTATTAGGAGAATTAACCTCTAGTTGTGCAATACCAATGTATAATCCTTAAAGGAATAGTTTGCCCAAATAAAGCACATTCTGTTATTTACACACTTTCATGTTGTTCCAACCCTGTTGGTTTTGACAATGGAAGTCAATGGTCACCAAAACTGTTAAATACCAACATTCAATACCAATATCTTTTGTGTACCACATACTTCCATAATTTTATGCACATTAATGCTCATTATGAAGACGTTCCATGCACTATAAATGAATTACTGTAATAATAAATAACTGTATATTTGTTCGCTAAAACAAACTGAAAGGCGAGTGATTGAAATGATTCATTGTCTGTATCCTCCTGTAAGGAAACTGAAGTCGATGTGTTCTCTTCTCTGATCTTCTTTCACAGATGGTGTTCTTCATTCAGGACAGTGATGATGTCTATGGTTTATTTGGCTTTCATCCAAGAGAGAATCAAAGTATTCAGAGTCAACCAGAGGGACGCTTCCTGTTACTTAGTTTCCTTAGGGAAGGGGGGACCATGGGAGTGGTGGAACTTACATTATCTGCCCTCTACATACCTGCCAGACCACTGGATCCAACACGACCCAGGGATGGGGTGCTGAATGGAACAAGTGTTAACAGTGTTCTGTTCAGTTCTGGTCAGTCACGAGCTCAACTCATCTTGCCAATCCGCAATGATGCCTTCTTGCAAAATGGGGCTCATTTCATGATTCAGGTAGGATTTGTTTGTAAAATGTATTTTTTTTCTTTTCTAAAAAAATGGAGGTCCTGATTGTTTGGAGACAGTAAGGTTCTTTTTTTTGTTTTAAAAATTACAGTAAAGATATTTGTAATGTTCCTAAAGATTTGTATTTTAATTAAATGCTGTACTCTGATGCTTTATATTCACTAAAGAATCCTGAAAAAATATTAGGCTGTTTTCAACACATAACAATAAGAAACGTTTCTTAAGCACCAAGTCAGCATATTAGAATGATTTCTGAATGATCATATGATACTAAAGTTTAGAACGATAGATTACAGATATTTTAAATTGTTGTAATATTTCACAATGTTGTTGTTTTTGATGCATTTTTAGTTTAGTTATTTTTAAATAAATTCAGCCTTGGTAAGCATAATTGAATTCTTTCAAAAACCTTAAAAAGCCTCTGTCGTGAGATTTGACTTGTATTGTTAATTAAGTAATGCACAGAAGAGCTCTTGAAAGAGACCAAACGTGCTCTCATAGCATCTCAGAAGAGGGTATCTTCTAGTTTGATAGGCAGAGTAGTTAATTATTTTCTAAAATGTTTTTCTAATTCAGTGTCACAAGCATCGTTTGACACTTCAAAGAGATTATTTGCCCAAAATGTTGCCATCATTTACTCACCGTTGTTTCATTTTAATACAAGTTATATCAAGTTCATCTATCAATTGTCATTTTGACTCTTGTGACAACACAAGGTTGGGTAAATTATGACATATTTTTTTTAAATTTGGCACTGTCCCTTTAAGAGGATTGAGCGGTTACAACTGACAGTTGTTGTTTGCTTTTTAAATTTGTCAAAATCAGTCTCGTTAACAGGTGATGACAACAGCTGTCTTTCCTCCTTGTCTTTCATTAGTTGGACAGTGTGCAGTTAGTTAAGATCTCCCCACAAATCCCATCTGTGAGTCCTCGCTTGGGAAGAGCTTTGAACATCTCCCTGATCATCACTCCGGATATTGCTAATGGAGAGATTGGCTTCACCAGTAATCAAACCGTTTTGGCTCTGGAACCAGAAGATTCAAACGTCAGCTTGGTATGAAACACTCTCCTGGACAGTTTCTTTCTTTACTTGTGTCACAATCCTAAATGTGGTCTCAGACTTTTGTACAAGCACTGTGTACTTGGATGGAGATTTTGGGAAAATTATTCTCTCTGCTTCTAGATAATTCTTCAACTGAGACGAGATGGGACGGATGGCCAGGCAGTGGTCTTCTGGAGTCTGCGGCCCACTGGCGAGAACAGAGAAGATGTCACTGAGAGGGACATTTCACCTTTCACTGGATCCGTCAGGTTCCTCTCAGGACAAAGCGAAGCAGTGATTAACATCACTGTGATGGCGGACAATATACCAGAGATCAATGAGACCGTCGTTCTTACATTAGACAGGTCTGTTGAACTTTTTTAAAAGTGTGATTTAAGTCCTGATGCTTTTTGGATCCATTATAGTGTACTGTGGATCAAAGTCTTGGTTGGCTTCTGAAGTTTTACCTGATGACACCTTTCAGTATTTTCCTTTAATCTGGGAGTTATCTTATCTAATCATTGTGCTGAGACACTCTTTGTCCCCCCTCACTCTCCCTTCACAGGGTAGAAACTGCTCGCTTTGTAGTGTACTTTGGGTAAGTGTGTACTAGAAAGACTGTGCCTTATTGTGTGCTGTGAATCAACTCTTTATGTGGAAAAGCATCCACCCCGAACCTTCAGGGGCTTTGTCTTAACGTTTCGATGGGGTATGTCTCTTTTATCTGGGTGTGTGAAATGAATAGTAAGAGTGTGTTTGTATATGTTGGGGGTGACCGCACTTGGATGCAGGCAAACGCTGCTTGTACTCATTTAGCACCTCATTTGCGGTGTTCCTTTATCCTGTCCTGTAAAAACATCAGTGTTTGTATGCATGCAGCACATCCTCTGAATGCGTTTGTTTAGAGCACTTCTCCTGCAAGCTCTTTGTCAGCCATTTTACTAATTATCTGGAGCCTTCAGTGCTGGCTCAGACCAAGACAAGCTCGATTTATACACAAGACCCCTACTGAGAAGGGAGGATAGCGAGTTGCTCTAAAACATGACCTGTCAAATCCGCATAACCAAGAGGCATTAGGCCAAGCAATTTGAGACACTTTCAAATTCCGGCGTGACCACACTCGTACATATCCAAAACATGAATCTGGCAAATAGTTTGTCATATAATACTGGTAATCATTTTTCCTTACATCAAGCTTTTTGTCAAATAAATCTGCCCATACTGTTTAAAACAACACATATTGAGCATTATAATCTACCATACTGTAATATATCACAGTGGATTTCTAATAATATCATTTTACAGTGTCACTGATTGTCATTATATTACTGTACAGGACCAATGTGGACAACCAGATACTTAAACCAGGTTTCACCAGCCGAGAAATTGTTATTTTGGAGAATGATGACCCTGGAGGAGTATTTGAGTTTTCACCAGTCTCTAAAGGACCTTGGTTTATCAATGTAAGACATACTGTATTCATTCATTCGTATGTTTGTTCGTTGTCTCGTTCATTCACTTTTTTCTTATTTGCTATTGTTTTTATTGAATTATTTATATTTTATATTCGTTTTAAATCTAAAATCAATCAAGTTCTAATTTTTATAAATAAATAACTGACTTTGTAAATGGTCCCCAGTTTAATTAATAATATAATCCCTATTTGTCATTCATCGATAGTCAGTAGTTATACAAATTGATAAATTAATTAAATATTAAATAAAATATTAAACTTTTAGACTAATAAATAGACTGTAGGACGACTGACCATTGACAACCAAATTACAGAATTATATTTTCATAAAAAAATTATAACTTAAAATCTTGATTTTGAAAATACAAATAAATTCAGAATACATATTATCAATAAAACAGCTATTTATGTATGTGAAAACAAACAGCAAAATGTAAAATGATTTTGAATGGAGTTTAGCATGTTTTAACTTTCATTTATGTTTTTCATTGCGATTACTTGGACATGTGACATGTTTGGATGATCTGTTGGCTATGCAGGAGGGGGAAACAGTTGAACTGAGAGTAATCAGAGGGCAAGGGCAGCTATTAAACCAGCTCATAAGATATACAGTGATTCCTTCTGGAAATGCTCAATTTTATGGGGCCACGGGGATCCTAGAGTTCCAGCCGGGGGAGAGAGAGGTGATGGTGGCCCTGGTAGCCAAGCCTGATGGGATACCTGAGGTAAGTGCTCAGGACTAATGATTAAAGCTCACTAACATTTATTATAATAATATGTCCTCTAATGAAATGACCTTGTGTTATGTGAAGGATGATCTATATGTAGTTCCTTACTTCCCTTAATGTTAGGGTTTATTTAACATCTCACATGTTTGAAATTAAAAACGTAAGTAAACCTGGCTTTTAGACGATTGTCTGATGTTTTGTCTTCAGCTAGATGAGACATTCTCAGTGGTCCTTAGTAGCCACAGCACGCCAGCTAGTCGCCTTGGGAACCGAAGGCAGGTCAACATTACCGTGCGCAAGAGTGATGACCCATTTGGGGTCATTGAGTTCATTCAGCCTGGCCTAGACTTCACCATCAATGAAAGCAAAGCCATGGATACTCAGTCAGGTACGGAGATCTACAGCTTCAGGTCACCTAACTGTCTTATCTTTAAGAATCTTTAAAATAACATCATAATTATGTTTGATAGCATCCTACCCTATTGGGAGAAGTAGAGGTAGGTTTGGGAACGTGTCAGTCTTCTGGATTCTTGAGCCGACCTATTCGGGAGACATCAACCCAGTACAGGGTGAGATCGTCTTTGCTGAAGGAGAGTATCTGAAGAACCTCACCCTATTTTCTGTGCCAGATGAGGTAAGCTTCAGCACTTGATAATATCATAAGTAATAAAGGAGAAGCATATCTGTAGTACAGATCATTTTTTTGTTTGATGCAGATCCCAGAGAAAACTGAAAATTTTACCATTACCCTTCTGAATGCTACGGGTGGAGCAAGGCTAGGAAACATTCTCAGAGCAAGCTTAAGCATTCGTGAGAATGATGATCCAGTATATTTTGCCGGTATGTTTGTCATTCAGTATAATGTACATATTAATTTGAAGCCAAAAAAAGCTTTCGTACCAGATGAACTACAAATGTTTTTTTATATATATAGAGATATAAACTCGCAATTCTGAGAAATCAAAATTGCAAGATAAACTCGCAGTTCTGACTTTTTTCATAAACTCATAATTGTGAGAAAGAAACTTTTCCCCCTGAAGAATTGGACTTTATAACTTGCGATTGGGAGTTTATATCTCAGTCTCAGAATTGTGTGTTTTCATAAACTAATAAGGTCATAATGTGACATTTAAATTCATATTGGGGAATATAAAGCAACAATTTTGAGAAATAATGTTTCAATTATGAGATATAAACTCATGGTGTGAGAGGAACTGCTTAAAAGATTGGTGACATTCGGGGGGCAGTGTTATATTATTGAATTTATTGATGTGGTATGTTATATTGATATAACTGCTCACTGTGACAATATTAAAATAATTTCTAAATTTCATCTTTATTTATGTTTCCTAGAGCCTGTGGTTCAGAGGGTGCAAGAAGGGGGCGTGGCCAATTTCACCATTCTGCGAGCTGGGCCTGCTATCTTTATCACCACAGTGAAATATCGCTTTGAGTATGGTGACACATCACCAGGAGACTTCACTCCACTGAGCAATGACTCAGTGTTGTTTTTTTATTTTGGAGAGTGGATGAAGAACATATCGGTTGCGGTGGTAGATGACAACATACCAGAGACAGATGAACCATTCTACATAGTTCTCTTCAATGCCACAGGTTTGTCACATCCCTCAACTTTCAATTAACCATATAGTCAGTACATTTTATGTTGTAAGAGTTTTGGTCCCTTTCAACATGCATTGCTTTGTGCTGCATTATTTTGTGTGACTTCTTTTGCCAGCCTTTCAAATTCCCGAAGTGCATTGTCCACGTTACCCAATTAGCCTTATTAAATTCCCACTTTGTGAGACAAATACTGCTCTTCAGCTCTGCTCTGTAGAGGCAATAAATCCACCCCATTAAACGTTTGTTTTGATTCGCACCGAGCTCTGTTGATTGGCCTTGACTCTCAAAAGCCCTCTCTAATCCTTGTGTTGTGGAACACACACACATTCATGAAAAGGGCTGGGTGACTGTAGAAAGTTAATTACAGAACTGTCCTTCTGCTGATCACAAAGCAAACCCACCAAGAGTTTTCTGTTTGAAGGCTTTCCACTTGCCCTGAGGGACTGTGTTCAGATACATGTTGGGTGTTATTATGAGCTTCTGAGAGCATAATATGATTGCCGTGGTTAGCTTGTACCAATTACAACAGTGTTTCATGTAATGATTAGCATAACAGTAACAATGTGTGAATGTTAAACAAATGTGCTGCCACGGATTTGAAAGCATTTGCTAATGAGAAATTTGAAAAGGATTTGCATTAAATGTTTGTTTTCTTCATTAGAAACCTTTCTGGATTAATGCATGTTTAAATTTTTATCATAATAATGTATTTTCAATATAATTCTGTAATGAAACATAAAAAAGCTTGGTAACAATAAATATTCCAATAATCAATAATTGTTTGCAATTGTTATACACTACCTTTTTTTTTATTAAGCAAGTTTATTCAGCAAGGCTTCATTAATTTGATTAAAAGTGACAGTAAAGACAGTGAAGACTGGAGTAATGGCTGCTGAAATTGTTATCACAGAAATATTGCATTAAAAATAGAAAATTTAATTCACGAGTTCACGCTTCCTCATTAGTGAATAAGCAAATTTTGGCGTGCTGCCCAGGGAGCCAGCCAGGAGAACCGGCAGATTCCGAACCCTAAGCGGGGTTTAGTGGTTCGTGTCCGGCTCGATCTCCGCATGCCCCCCGGAGGAAGACGTGGAGTTAGGAGGAAGATGGGGAGGTGGAGAGGTGCATGAAAGCGAGATGTGAAGGAAAGGGAAACTGGTTTATTTATAGTAGGAAGGAGGATTATGATTCGCAGGCGCAAACGAGGTGATTGATTAGGTGATGCGGTGCCAGCCGTGATTAATTCGTCCAGTGGTCCTCATGAAACTATGTTATTATCAAAACATTCACGTAACATTTCACTTTTATTTATCGATGTAATATATTTTTATTATATTAAATGAATGCAGCTATAGTGAGCTATAGTGTATATTGCAGGTGTCAAGACAGATCGAATGACCTATAATGCTGCCAAATACACGTGGGAGAGTGATACTGTACTTATGTGTATATGGGTCTTGTCAGGTGATGCAGTGGTATACGGTCAGAGCACTGCTACAGTGGTGATTGAGGCCAATGACGATGCTAATGGGATATTCTCGCTGGATTCCACTCAGAAACCTGTGGACGAGGGAAAAACCAATAACTTCTAGTAAGTCTCCAGTTCTCTAATCTCTAATATACACTTGAACCAGATGTAAATCCCATAGCACAGATTGATTTAGATTCAAATAAAACAACACTGTCTATTAACATTTGAAAAGAAGTATTTATGTTCTACTCTGTGTGAAATATTGTCATCTTTTGTTTCTACAGTGTTCTTCGAGACAGAGGACACTTTGGAAATGTCACGATATACTGGCAGCTGTTTGCCAACGACACCCCCCTTGAACCTCAACAAGAATTTCTGAACACATCTGGTTTTATAATATTTCATACAGGGGAGAAGACAAAACCTATTATTCTTGAAGCCTTCTCAGACAAGCTCCCAGAGTTCAATGAGTTTTATGAGCTCAGACTTATGAACATCTCAGGTATAGTCAATATCAGCAGTTTTATTTTATTGCTTATTATTTTAAAGGCCCTACAAACTTTTTTTTTTTTTCTGAGAAAATGGACCAAATATTTTGACACATGCACTACACAAATTGTTGTCCAATCAAATGGTCTCTACCCTGAGAATGCCCCTCCCCATTATATCACCTCTAAACAACTATGTATCAAACCTTTTTTTACTACATAACATAACATAACTAAAACCTATCAGTTATTTAAAAAATAAGACCTGCACAATGTTCCTGTGAAGTTGCCACTGTTCCATGAGGTCTTTAATTTTTATAATTATTTTATATGTGCAAATATATTACGTACTATATTACTACATTTCAAACAATATTGTCTTTAGGTGGCTATCCTGGTGAGGGAGGAAAATTGGCAAAGAAAGACCTCAATGCATCTGTTCTCATTCCCTTCAATGACGACCCATTTGGAGTTTTCGCTATTGCCCCTGAGAGTCTGGAGCGTGAGGTAGCTGAGGACGTCTTGTCAGTTAACGATATGTTTGATGTCACTTCCTTCACCATACTTCGTCAGCAAGGCACCTTTGGAGATGTACGTGTGGCCTGGGAAATTCTGTCAGGAGCTTTCCCACATGGTCTCCCGCCCATGGAAGACCTGATATTGATGGCTTCCTTTCCTCAGGCTGTAGAGCTTCGACCGCATGCCAGGAGACGCCACGCAGGCACTGATGCATTCTTCTTCTCTGGACTTCCAGGAGCTTATGGATCCATCAGTGCAGAAACTCATCTGCAGGTTCAACAGAACCTAGCTAACTTTACCCTGTCAGTCTGGCTGATGCCCAGGCCTAATACAGACGGATTTATTGTTTCTAAAGGCAACGGGAATGGAACTATCTATTATGGAGTTCTGGTCCAGACTAATGAATCCCACGTTACTGTTATGCTTCATTACACAACCGTAGGATCCAACAGCACACAGGTGGCACGAGCAACTGCAGCTAAATTTGTAGAGGATAATACATGGGTTCATGTGGTCATCACTGTTGAAGATGGAATTATTGAGTTTTATCTGGATGGGAGCCCAATCCCTGGAGGAGTTAAGAGTCTAAAAGGGGAAGCCATTGTAAATGGTGAGTAAAGCTTTTGTTTTTTAAAAATGGACTACAAAAGATGTTATTTGTCATAAATATGTATATGTCCTGAATCAATATTGAGTATAAAATGTTAAATATATATAAATATTGATTACATAATAAAGATTATATAATAATGAGTGTATATAAAGAAATGTATATTAATAATTTATATGTTTTATGTATATATATATATATATATATATATATTATTGTTTTAATTATATAAAATAGTATGAATAGTATGTGTAAATTAATTAATTAATATAATATATTTATAATGTATAATTATGTATAAATTAATATAATTTACACACAATTATAAAGCATACATTTTAATTGTTATAATTAATATAACATATTAATTAATATTATTGTTGTTTTATTATTATAATAAATTATAATTAATATTTCTCTATATTAATGGCAGTGTCTCTAATACTCATTAGCGCTTTATTTATTTGACCAAAAATACAGAAAAAAAATACTGTGAAATATTTCAAGAGTTCACGCTTTCCTCGTAATGAATAAGCAAATTTGGCATGCTGTCTGGGGAGCGAGCTGGGAGAGCGGCGAACTCCGAACCCTAATGTACGGAGCCCTAGCGTGGGCAAGAGTTCG
>JAUMHR010000049.1:13257561-13279809 GCA_032361145.1 Enteromius fasciolatus
GATTAGGAAAAGGGCCATCAGCTGTGTATGATTACTCGTTTCAGCGATCCTCTCGAAATGATGTTTAAACATTCAATAATGGTTTTAAATATCGGTTTCCTATTTTTTTAATATACTTTAAAATATAATTTATTTCTGTGACGCAGCACTGAATTTTCATCACCCATTATTCCAGTTAAAGGAATAGTTTAATAATAATTTAAATGCAATGAAAAAACATCTTCAGCAGAACAAAGAAATTCATACGGGTTTGGAATTATTTTAGGGTGCGTAAATGATGAACAATTTTCATTTATTTGTAAACTATTCCTTTAAGTGACATTCTTCAGAAATCATTCTAATATGCTGATTGATTACTAGTGTTGAAACTGTTGTGCTGCTTAATTTTTAATTTTTTTTTTTGGAACCTGTGATACTTGATTCTTTGATTTATTTATTTATTTATTTTTACTTTTTATTGATTAAAGTGTCCTGAACAAAGTATAACAGGTCCTAGTAAATATTAAGCAGCACCAATGTTTCCGACAAATCAGCATAACCATGTGACACTGAAAACTGGAGTAATGATACTGAAAATTCAGCTTTGATTTACAGGAAAAGATTATATTTTTAAGCATATCAAAATAGAAAGCTGTTATTTTAAAGTGCAGTAATATTTCACAAAATGTTATTTGTGTATATATATATATATATATATATATACACACACACACACACACACACATTTGATGAGCATAGAAAATTAATAAAAAAAAAATAAAAACATAAAAAATCTTACTGATACTAAAGTAAATGATATACCTGTGTCTGAGTATATCCTACTGATTTGACGTTTGACATGTTTATTAAAATCAAATCAATCTTATCATTTCACATCATTTGCGTTAAATACTTTTTTGCATTTTTTTAGCACCCCAAATTTTAGCCTTTTAACAACTGCACTCCAAATTAGGAAATCACCACAACTATACAATAATTCTTCATTTGGATTTCCACTTAAACAAATTCCTCATGCTTGTGTTGGTCAAGCAATGAGATGTGGTTCCTCACCTATTCTTGTGGCCCATATCTAGTCTAGTGAGAGCCCTATGCCATTGTTTAGCTTTTCACAGGAAGATATGCTTGACCGAACATTGAGCCGCTGGACATTGTTAGCAGCACATAAAGGCACCCGGCGCACTCTCTTTCTCTCTTACTGAAAACAATAGAGCCCCTACTAAGACTTTCCTGACATCTTTTATACCATCTTCAGTGAAGTGAATGTACACATAAACTGTATGGATATCTGAGATAGTCTCTGATTGTTAGCTTTACTGGTGATTACGGCCTTTGCTAAATGTTCTTGTTTGGGCTCCATGAAGCATACTTCCTCAATTTGTACAGTTGTGTGCCTTCGAATGTCTCTCTGGTGGTCAGGAGGTAACTGCTTTAAAATAGTGTAACCAACGAGGATGAACTCTGCCCTTTTTATTTCTCCAAATATTGAAATACTGTGTTTTCTTTTTTAGTGCTGTATCATAGATTTTCATTACATACATTTATGATGAATTTACGTTGGTTAATAAATCCTTAATTGTGAAGTTTATTGCTCATTCTAACCCTTAAGTATTCAAATTTGGCAGAAAACTCCTCCTATATGAGCTGTGTTTGTGTTAGAGACATAATAGATCCCTCAAATTGCTGGTTGTATTGAGGAGAGTTGTGCTTATTTTCTATGTAATTATAATTTGACGTGATTTAATCAGACTGACCTTTGACTAGTAAGCAGCCATCTAGTAAAATACTCTAGAATTGCATAGAAACGCCCTTAAAATCTACCTCATACTAACTATGTTATTTATTAACAACACTATTTAAGGTCCCAATATAATGTGATTTAATAAACCTTTTTTTTTAGAATTCAGGATATGTATTTTATTTTATTAGAATAAAATAGAAACGCCTTAGCTACCACACATTAACTTACTGTACAGTGTCAAACACCTTTCACATTATCAGAAATCCATCCAATCTGAAGCATAATTTTATCGCAAGATCTTCTGAGGTTTAAACACACAGCCTTTGGGGTTGCAAGCCAGATGTTTATCCAAAAGCCACAACATCCACCCATCCATCCTAACGCCTTGCATTGAATTCTTCCATACAGATGCTGCGCCTATTAGGATCGGTTCCAACCCAGATGGTGAACAGCGCTTCACTGGTCTTCTACAAGACCTCCGGCTGTACTCCAGTTGGCTCAACCGCTCTGAGATTCATGAGCTCCACAACCAACCAGCCAAGAACGACCTCCACAATGTGTCAGGGTACCTGGCGTACAGACAAGAGGAGAAACTCAAGTCGTTTTTAGTCGAAGTACGGGACGATCAAGAAGAGGAGGGTGAGGAGGTTTTCTACCTTCAGCTGGTGGCTGTTCAAGGTGGAGCCCGTCTACCAATGCCCAGACCTACTGCCATCCTCAGGGTCATGAAGAGTGATAATGCCAATGGACTTTTTGGCTTTACTGGCTCTTGTATTCCAGATGTAGGTGCAAAAAACTCTTTCATATAACACTTTTATTACACTTTTGAGTTTTTTATTTATTTTAAAACCGAAGATCTAAAGCAATGTCAGCGTTTGGCGTAACTCCTATGCAAATGCAAGTGCAAAAACTCAAAGATTTATAATAAGAACTAATTCTGACTATGCAAAACATAAGACATCCAGGGGTGGCATCCAGTGAGAAATCTGTAATGTTGCCTTACAGATAGCCTTCTGACCAACACAATTAAGGTCTAATGAGTTAACATCTAACCGTATTATTTGATTAAGTACCCAAGTTGCTTCTTTGTCAGTGTTTGGTTAACCTTCCCTCCGAACACACGTAACGTGACCCCTAGTACTGAGACCATGTCTCCATGTATATTTAATATGTCTTCACGCCTGGATGGATGGAGCGTGCATTCTTCTCTTCGAGGAGATTGGATGCGTGGCATCTCCAATGACTTCGATTAGCAAGACAGATGGTCAGTGAATTCCTTTAGAGGAGGACCTCTCAACTACTGCAGAGAAGACACAGTAGCACGTGCTTTCTCTTATGCTCTCAGCAAATAGAAACAAGACTAAGCATAAAAAGGAAACCAGGCATTTATCAACTAATTTCCTTTCTGTTCAACCAGTTACATGAAATGTAAAGACTGTAAAATGTGTTGAATGATCACGTATCTCAAAATTGTCAAAAATGCAGAGTGTATACCATTTCAGTGTAAACTCTGAATGGTTTAACGTAATTATTCCCTGAAATTCATTTTGTTGCGCTATTGTTGGTTTCCAATGACCTTTATCCTTTTTTTATCAGATATCTGAGGAAGGCTCGATGATCTCCTGTGTAGTGGAACGCACACGTGGCGCTCTAGATCACGTCTATGTAAACTACACCGTCACTCAGGTTGATTCACCTGCAGACTCGTCAAATGCCTCGGACTTTGCCAATGCTACAGGCTCCATCCATTTCCTGCCAGGCCAGCGCTCTGAGGTAACAGGACCGAGCAGTTATTATTAATGATCATCAATTAAAGGGGGGGCATTATAATATTGCCGTTAATGTGTTATGGCTGGACAACTGCAATTACGTGCCAATGCATTACATCTGTTCAAATGATCACTGTATTTTTAAATGCAGAAATAGCTATGATCGAAATGTATATCAACCACATCTAACAATGTATTAGAACAATAAACAATAAAGAAATATAATCAGTGTTAGAAAATTCAAACACACTTTTAAATAACAAAAATGTAGTTGATGTCTTTATATTTTTATTTACAGCCAAACTGTAACTATATGGCTCCATCTAGTGGTGGTTGTAATCATTTTGATTAATTGACAGCGTAAGTTCGCTAAGTAATGGCAAAGTCTCACTCATAAAGGCTTTTATATTTGATTTCTCTTGTCTCTCAGGTTTTAAACCTGCTGGTTATAAATGATGACCTGCCTGAGGTTGATGAGCACTTCCGGGTTAGGCTGCTGTCAGCTGTATCAGGTGATGGGAAACCAGGCTCCACTCCTACCAGTGGAGCTAGCATTGACCCAAACAATGCCTTCAACAATATTACAGTCAAAGCCAGCGACCACCCATACGGTAAATGGGTATATTTGGCTTTTTTATCTTTATTCTTTTATTTATGCTGCCAGATGGTCGTAGTTGAATGGTTATTGATGGGATTTCAGGCCTACTACAATTTCAAACTACTCCAGTGCCTGTGGGTATGATCAGACCTGTACTAGAGGAGGCCCGTGTGACTGTTCAAGAGGAGGCTGGTGTGCTCAGTCTGCTGGTGGCCAGAGCACAAGGACTGCTGGGAAGGGTGATGGTGGGCTATCGTACATCTCCATTCACAGCTGCTGGTTCAGAGGACTATGAGGTACCAGCAGTTGCTGAACATCTTTTCGTGGGGTTAAAGGTTTTAAGTCAAATTTAGAGTCAGTTTGCTTTGTCTTTCAAGAAATGTATACTTTAATTCAGCAAGATTGCAGTCAAAGGTGACCTTCTCAGTGTTAAAAAAAACAATGTTAAACAATTATGTTTCACAGTTTCTATCAAAATATTAAGCATTTTTAACATTTATAGTAATAATAAGTGTTTTTTTTTCTGAGCACCAAATCAGCATGATTTCTTAAGACTAGAACAATGGCTGCTGAAAATGCACTCTTGCCATTACAGGAATACATGCAAATTAAATTGAAAAAATATACTAACATTATACAAATATGTTGTTTTAAATTGTGATAATATTTTCTCACATTAATATTATTGATCTCAAGGTTTTTTATCTTTGCTCTCTTATACAGTCTAGTAAAAAGAGTCATAATAAAATTCCTTTCTATATTAAAATGGCACAATTCCTTTCCATCTTCTGACAGGACACAGAGGGATTTCTAGACTTCTTGCCTGGCGAGAGATTTAAGTACATCAATGTGACTATTATAGACAACTCGGTCCCAGAGTTGGGCAAAGTCTTCAGAGTGGAACTTTATAATCCAAATGGAGGAGGTAAGAAAACTTGTTAGTTTAGATTGATTTTGTGTCCTCTCTTTTACCTTCTTAATTTTTCTTCCACTGTATCCGCATGCATGTCTCCTGTGGGCTCCGTTCATGCCGTTTGGGCATGATTGCGAAACATTCTGTTTGATTTCAATATGCACTATGTGTGATTCCTGTCTGTTTCTGTCTGGCTCCTGTGTGCTCCTTAAGTGGATCAATTTTTTGCAAGCGAAGCCAGTGGAAGTGGCGAGAGTGACACTGACTTCTTTCTTCCTTCCTTTCACTATCATCATGGTAAGATTCTTTTTCTCACGGATCTTTCTCTCACAATTTACGTTTTCCTCATTTCCATTATTTGCTGTAATACCAGACTGGATCCTCGGGAGGGAGGAATACCTCTTTGACTGTATACAAAACTAAAGTGCCTCTTAATATTAACAAAGTTCCCTTCAGGTCGAATAAGAAGAGGTTTTATTTATATTTATTATTCCCTAACTGCCTGAATAGCTCCTGCTTTGGCATTTCTGAGGCACTTCATGTCCTGTTATCTGTCATCTGGGCCTTGGCAGATCTTTTCAACAGAACTTCTTTAACTAATGCTAATTCGCTGCTTACTTTTTGTTGTTCTTTCTTTTGTTGATTTATTGCGTAATTGAGGTCGCCCCTTACACAAGCTTTGTTTTGTAAGTGCTAGATTAAAAGTTGTAAAGTTTAAGAGCTGTCCCATAGCGGTCAAATCCCCGGACTCTGGATTGTAGGATTGTAGTTCTGCCAAGCTGTTTACATAGTACTAAGGCCTGCGAGCAATACCAGGAAAGACGTGGGAAAAGCAAATAGCCTTTATGTTTAAGGGAGGCCAATAGGGGTAAATGATGTTTAGAAAATGTCACACTTCACCTCTGTGATGCTTTTTGGTGCCCTTTTTTAAGGAGTCTTTAAAAGTAGTAGTAGCAGTAAAAAACAAGTAGGCCTTCTTATTTTACTTTATAGCTTGAATAATGATAAAAAAGTATTTTTGTTTTAAAGCTAACCTGGGCGCTGCTGCTCGTATTATTGTGACCATCGCTGCTTCTGATGAGGCTCATGGCGTCTTCCAGTTCAGTGCCACTTCTCTGAATGTGAATGGCACAGAGCCTGAGGAGGGCAGAAGCACTGTAGCACTGCAGGTAAGTCCGAGTTAGAAACATGGGTTATCATCAATGTGTTTCTTTTGTCCCATCTGTGAAATTATTCAAAAAATATACTGTATGTAACAAACATAGTCATTTAGAATTAGACTTGTTTATTAGAAAAAAATGTTAGTGTATAAATATGGAAACAATATTTGAAAATAAAACTTCTTGTGGTGCAATAAACATGCCTTTGGGTTTTGAAAGAGGCCTCTTATGCTCATCAGGGCTGCATTAGTTGATCAAAAATATTAAAAAATTAAAGTTCTTGTTCCTAACCTGTAACACAGATTACATATTAATATTAATATTTTTTATGAAATCCGAGAGCTTTCTGACACTGCATAGACAGCAGCCCAACTGAAAAGACCCATAAACTTAGTAAGGATGTTGGTAAAACATCAGTGGTTAATCTATAATTGTATGAATCTATAAGAATTTTATTTGTGCGCAAAGAAAACGAAATAAACAACTTTGTTCAACAATTCTTTTCCAAATAATGTCTTCCGCTATTATCAAGATTACCTCTGCAGGTAAATAAAGCACTCATCGATTTCATCAATGTCCTTACCACGTATTTGGGCCTGGAAAC
This sequence comes from Enteromius fasciolatus, assembly GCA_032361145.1. NCBI lineage: Eukaryota > Metazoa > Chordata > Actinopteri > Cypriniformes > Cyprinidae > Enteromius > Enteromius fasciolatus. The sequence continues at coordinate 13,264,344 of JAUMHR010000049.1, forward strand.
ATTTAATTTGCATTGCTGTCTATGGAGGGTCAGAAAGCTCTCAGGTTCCATCAAAAATATCCTAATTTGTGTTTAGAAGATGAACAAAGGTCTTACAGGTTTGGAACGAAATAGTAATTAATGGCATCCCTTATTGTTATGAAATATTACAAAAAAATGTAAATAACTGTTTTTTTGATGTGTTTTGAAATTAATTTTGCTCCTGTCATTTCAAAGCATTCATTACTTCAGTCGTCAGTGTCACATGACCCTTTAGAAATATGTATTTGTAGAGTAAATAAAATTAATTATTTAAAAAAATATATATTGGAAACAATTTGCACTGATTAGTTAAGTTCCCTGTTTTCCTCAGGTGATTCGTACCTTTGGTGCACTGTCCAATGTGACCGTGTACTGGGAGGCAGATGCTAAGTCAGAGGGAGAACTTGTTTATAGATCTGGGAATGTGACCTTCGATGTGGGCCAGACTGTTGGAAGCATCTACTTACTGATTTCCCAAGATGACATTCCAGAACTCGACAAGAGCTTCAGCATCCTCCTCTCTAATGTTTCTCATGGTCGACTCGGGAAGGAAACTACTGCCACATTGACCGTATTGGCCAGCGATGACCCTTATGGACTTTTTGTATTATCTGACAGCAGTAGACCAATCCGTGTGCCAGAAGCAAATGCTGTCATCACCCTGACCATACAGAGGAGAAAAGGCTTAATGGGAAGGGTGCGAGTGACATATCGAACATTGAGGGACACTGATGCAGCCCCATATAGCACGCCAGGAGTGGGTCGGGCTAGTGCAGGGAATGACTTTGTGCCTGTTGTGGAGTCTGTGATATTCTCTGCTAATCAGAGTGAAGTAAATGTGACCCTGAGGGTACTTGATGACGAGGAACCGGAGAGAGCAGAGTCTGTATTTTTGGAACTTGTCAGCGTCACTTTGGTTGAAGGGCTGCAGCTCAGACCAGGTAAACATTGCTTGAAAGGTGTCTTGAATTCTAATCCATGAAATGTGTAGAGCATTACTGCATTAAACAAAAAGCCAGAAAGTTTACTGAGAGTAACTTTTGGTTTTTCAGTCGCTCTTTCCCCTCGACTTGGCCCACGGAACGCCACAGTTGCCCAGATCGTTATAGAGGCCAGCGATGATGCTTTCGGGGTGCTACAACTGTCTTCCCCAGCAGTGAGTGTGCACGAGTACTACGTTGGACCTATAATCAATGTAACGCGTATTGGAGGGATTTTTGCTGACGTGTCTGTCAAGTTCAGAGCAGTTCCATTAACTGCTAGAGTGGGTGAGTTTGCAGATAGTAGAAACATTTTACATATTTCTGTTCTTTTGAACTGTCTGTTCATCAAAGAAAAAAACAGCAAAAAATATATTAAGCAGAAAAACTGTCAAATCAGAATTTTAGACTTTTAAATGGTTTAAATAGTAATTTTTAAATGTGTTTTAAATTGTAATATTTCTAATGTAATGAAACATTTATGGAATTAATGGAATATCTATTTTATATCTGTATATTGAATAATATCATATGTGTTTGAATTCCATATATAGGTGAAGACTACAGTGTGGCCTCTTCTGATGTGGTTTTGTTGGAGGGAGAGAGTAGCAAGCCCGTCCCTATCCTCATCATCAATGATGTGGTGCCTGAACTGGAAGAGACCTTCCGGATTGAGCTCCTCAACCAGACCACCGGAGGCGCTCTCCTGGGGGACCTTACACAAGCCATCATTACCATCCTACCCTCAGATGATCCATATGGATCTTTTGGTTAGTTTTTATCAATGGCGTGCTCGTCATGGAAGTTTAGTAATGTTACATTTTTTACATTGTGACAATTTGAAGGAATGTAATGCAATTTTTGGTGGTTAGTTTTTCAGGCTGCACCCATCACAGTCGAGGAGCCAGCAGTAAATGCTTTTGAGGTGTCTCTACCCATAGTGAGGAATGCTGGAACTATAGGTGATGTGGATGTCCAATGGAGAGCCACAGTCAATGGAAGACCTGCCTCTGGTGATCTGCAACCTTTGTCTGGTGAGGTCAGGTTTGCTCCTGGAGAAACCTTAAAGACACTGAAAGTTGAGGTTTTGGCTGATGATGTACCTGAAATTGAAGAGGTGAGTGTTGGTTTTCAAGCTTTTTAAGGATGTATGAAACTTTAAGTACTTAAGTGTTTCTGCTTAAATTCAGGTCATAAAGGTTGAGCTCATAGGTGCCACCAATGGTGGGAACATTGGAGCTGAGAGAGTAGTTGATATCATTGTTCCTGCCAATGACAACCCTCATGGAACCATACAATTTGCGCAAACAGTATATCGTGTCCAGGAGCCCCTGGAAGGGATCTATATTGCTAATATTACAGTTCGAAGGAGGTAATGTGCATGTCTTTCCTATGTCCTTAATTTAGCTTTGAATGGTACGTTATGTTGCTTTTTTGTGTGTTTTTCAATGCAGTGGTGGTAACTTTGGCATGCTGGAGATCATTTATAGCACCTCTGAAGTTGATATTGTAAGCAGTGCTCTCAGGGAAGGCAGAAATTTCCTGGTTTACTATGATTCTCCATTGGCTGGAGCACCGTCCAGTGCCGTCCGCAGACCCATCAACATCACCACAGACACAAACATCTTGAATTTCTGTGCTGCGTTCTGCCTTAGAGAGCGCGCTTGCCAAGCTTTCAGCTTCACCAACGCCCCAAGAGCGAGTTGCTTCTGGGTAACATCCGGGGCCAGACAACTGAGTCCTTCCCCACAAACCTTCACCTATTTAAAAAACACCACAGCGGCCGCTTCGCTGTTTAGCTCGCAGGCTCTTGCTGGAAGCGACTACATAACCATGACGGCTCAGACCGCAATCATGCTGGACAGATCGGGAGCTGCTAACCTCACTGTGCCCATCTTGACTGACTCTTTGCCAGAGGTGGATGAGAGTTTTGTGATTAAAATCCTGAGTGTTAGATTGGTCAACATGACCACAATTACCAAAAACTTGCCAACAATACAGCAGCCGGACACAGCTTTGGTAACTATAGCGATGAATGGAGATGCATTTGGAATATTTCTGCTCTACAGCATTAACCCAAATGCTACACAAGATGGGCTGTATCTTGAAGTAAGAGAGGAACCAAAAACAACAGTGCTGCTTGTCATTGAGAGAAGAGGAGGCAGTATGGGACAGGTTACAGTGGAGTGGAAGTATGTTGGCGGCAGTGCCACACCCAGCGCTGACTTCAATGGGACAGGGGAGACCCTCATCTTCGCAGAGGGTAAGTCTGGTCTGCTTTGTGCTTTTGGTGGTACTTGCAACATTTGTCAGGAAAAGTCAAAAGATTCAGTTGAACTAAATATGCTTTTTCACACTTAAAAGTTTTGTCTTTTTTTACCTTGTGTTACAATGTTCATACTTCACTCTGGTGGGATTATTTATATTACGTACCTTTGGCAGGTATAGAGTTTTTTGGAAGTTTTGGTCTTTGATTTAATTGCAGTGTTGACAGTACCTTTTTTGTACAACTGGCAGTCAATAGTGAAATACATTTTCTATAATTCAAATAAACTAGTATCAATCAGTTACATTTAAAAAAAGAATATAAACAATCTCCTGTCTGTTCCTTGAAGGTGATGTAAAGAAGACCCTTGAGTTTGTCATCGCGGATGACAAGGAACCTGAGGACAACGAGACTTTACAGATTGGGTTAGTGAGCACTGAGGGTGGCAGCCGTATCCTTCCCAGTTCGGACACAGTCACCATCCTCATCCTGGCCAATGACAATGCAGCTGGTGTGGTGGGCTTTCACACAGCCTCAAGATCTGTCATCGTCCGAGAGGGTCTGTGTTTTTCTTTCTTTTCTTTTCCCAATTTTAAGGCTTTTTTACACCACAAATGATATCCATGATATCCTGTCTACACCAGAAACAAGAGAACACTTCGTTAAACTTCAAATTTTTATCAATCATCAATTAGAAATAATTTAATAAAATTAAAATAATTCAGATTTTTATGGTTATGGTTTTTTAATAAAAAAAAATCATATTAAGAATTTTAAGAGTAGCATAATTGATTTAACTTCTGTTACGGGTGTGTGCAAGTGTAGAGGCATTTAAAACATGTTGTAAATGGATAATTAGGCATCAGTTTGTGCTCCATAGTAACTAGTAACATAGTACAAAGATGTGATGAGAGAAGAGGGATCTGCAACAGCTGCTACATTAGGGAAGATGGTTGGTGTCACCATGCACGCATGACAGGACACGTGAATTCTATATCCCTATATAAGGAAAAGAAACTCAACTCATTAATATTAACTTCTAAATCATTTGAGGGTTGGATTATTTGAAGTAAAGTTTGTTGAGGTTTTATTAAAGCCAATAAACCTAAGGCAAAGTCCATGTCTCATTAAACCAGAAAATGGTTAATAAGTAAGGTTAGATGTTTATTTTATTCAATAGGTGAGAGTTTGTCTCTGCTGGTGGAGAGAACAGCTCCTGCTATTGGAAATGTCACAGTGGAATGGAGGATCGAAGGCCCTCGAGTCTCAATGACTTTTACAGACACCTCGGGAACTCTATTTTTCTCAGAGGTAATGAAAAAAATGTTGCTTTAACAGATCATTTGAGCATTTCTTTTAAACCAAACTTGAATTAAATTCAAAAAGGACAATGAGCGATTAATGTTCGGCCTCAACTTCTGTTTCAGGGAATGTTAAATAATACTATAGTGTTGAGGCTACTTGAGGATACCACACCAGAGGAGAGAGAGGAGTACAGAGTTATCCTATCAAACATACAAACCAAAGGTATTTATCAGAAACACACAGGAAGGTTTAATCTGCTGTACCATGTGTAGCATGTTTAGCAAGGCTGCTAAGATTTACTATTCACATTTGTAGAATATTTCTTAATATTTCACAGTTTTGCTTCTCAGGTAAATTATCTTGGTTTTAAGGAGTTTCAAGTTAACACTATTGCCTTTTTAACTTGTTGATCACTCACAATTTCACTTAACATTGTAACATTTAGGATGTATTTAGGGCGTGCTGATTCTATACACAATCTATTCTTTCTTCTTCTTTTTTGTTTAAATAATCATGTACAATATGTAATTTTCTCAGGGGTTACGCAGACAGGCATGGCAGCTCTGCATGCTCAGGGTCGTGAAGCAGTGGTTAGCGTGGAAGCTAGTGACGAGCCATTTGGTTTGCTCAGCATTGCCCCCTCATCCTTAAAAGTGACCACAGATGAGAAAGACACCACCATCAGGATTTACATAAACCGAGAGTTTGGTGCATCAGGTTAGCTACTCTTGTAACATAACTCAAATGTTGTCCTGGAGTATGAGGATGTAAACATAGCTACTTTTCCCTACAGGTGCTGTAAATATCAGCTATGAGACCGTGCAGGGCTCTCTGCAGGACCTCAGACAGACTGAGGGTGCTCTAGCCCAGCCAGGCCAGGACTTCAGACACGTCTCCAGTTCTGTGATCATGCAGGATGGACAGACGTCTGTGTCCATCCCCATCACCATCTTAGATGTATGATGCTGCTGCTCTAACAACGACTACATTCTTACAGTTTTCATTTAATGTTAACAAATTTAGAATTATTTTTAGATGCTAATTCAATCTCTGGCATATTGCACGAACCATAATTGAATCAATCAATGCAAATAATTGTGTTTGTCGTTAACAGGATGACATCCCTGAGATGCAAGAGTTTTTCTTAATCAATATAACATCAGCTGTCCTCATAACCACTCTCCCAATTGCCCCTAAACTAAGTAAGATGATTAGATAATTAAATACATTGATTTTAGATTATTTTTATGATGTTTGTTTGGTGTTAAATTAGAGTCACATTAAAATAGGTTTAGCTTTTAATTTTAATTTGACTTTCTTTTTAACTTACATCCTGTTAAATCCTTTCATAGAGATTTACTATACATTGAAAGGTAATGGCAGCCACACACATGCTTGATGTGCTTTAGTGCTTAGTGCTTTATGTCGTATTGTCAGTGGTATTTTGTAGCTAGAATCTGTTTGTAAGTGGTGATAATATAATTGACAGCTCAGAGCAGTCTGAGGTCTATCATTCCCAAAGCTTATAATCGCTTATAATCAGTGAATTGTAAAGAATGTAGGTAGAAGACTATTATTGTTTTATTTATTTATTTATTTAGTAGGTTACTATTGGTGTAGCAGTAGTTAATAATGTGGCAACATTACCTAGTTTTTTTGTTACCTTGTTTTTGAAACCCTAAGCATGCTGCCGTTGTCCATAATCCTACCCCTTAAACTATTGTTATTATTTTATTTTATTTTTCTGATGTATTCCTGATATTTTCCTTTCCAGATACTGAAGGTCTTGTAGCAGAGATCAGCATTAATGCTAATGATGGAATCCAAGGAATTATTGGCTGGCAAAACATAGAGTATGAGCTTTCTTTAAGTCTTTTTTGGATTGATTTTTCACTTTAATACGGAGTAAAAATATTTTGGTAATGCATGTATTCTTTCCTCAGCTATGTGATAAATGAAACAATAGGCGTGTTAACTCTGGTGGCGTACCGTGATGCTGGGACATATGGAAATGTGTCCTTGTTCTTCTATGCCCAGAATCTCGAGGCTCAGTTGGGTCTGGATTTCAATGCTACCCCATCAGTGAGGCACAAACACTCTTTCTACTTTTTAAATACAATTAACTTTTCAGAGTTTGTTGTTAATAATTATCATCTACACAGATGATACATTTTGTGGATGGACAACGGCACAGGTTTATTGAAGTCCAGATTTTAAATGATGCCATTCCTGAAGGGGACGAGACCTTTCAGTTAATTCTAGCAAATCCGTCGGCAGGGCTGCAGCTGGGAGAAAACACTACAGGTCTGGTATGCTGGTAGACATTGAATATTCACGATCGTCCATGATCAGTGCAGTATAATTTCTCTCTAATGTGTTTTTTACAGCTACCGTGACTATTCTGGCCAATGACGATGGCCATGGAATCATATCTTTCAATAACAGTGAGCATTTCCTGCTGAGGGAGCCCACCTCTGTGTCAGGTCTTGGGGAAAGTGTGGCCACCCTCTACATCATACGAGACCCTCCTCAGGGTGTATTTGGTACAGTAACGGTCCAATTCACAATCACTGATGTCAATGGATCCCTGTACACTGAAGATCTCACACCTTCCTCTGGATTTGTGGTACTTGAGGATGGAGTCAGATTCAAGGTACAGTTTATCTTACTGAGCAATGAGAATTTTATTAAATAAACCCATCATAAGTTGAGAAAATACATGTAGTGTTTTGTCAAAGAGGAGAAATAGTCTCATATTTGTCTTTTAGACTTTGGAGATCTGGGCTGTTCTGGATGCTGAGCCAGAGATGAATGAGACATTCACAGTGACTCTGTCCGACCCTACCGGAGGTGCTCGACTGGGAGACTCACTGCAGACTTTCATCACAGTACTGCAGAATCAGGCTCCTCTAGGACTCTTCAGAATATCACCATCATTGAACAGGTACATTCACTGTCTGTTTTAAACAAGCTTGTTAGACAACCCCTGCTTCTACTTTATTTGTGTATGTTCCAGGACTCTAGACACCATGAGAGTGGAGGAGCATGGCGGGGCGGTGTACCTGACTATATCTCGCAGTAACGGGTTGGAGTCAGCCGTCAGCGTGGAGTGGGAGACCCGGTCAGGAACAGCATTTGGCATGAGTAAGAAATTGCGCCAGTAAGTTAATTTTGGTGTAAGCAAAAACTATTTGATCATAGACCATGTATCTATAGGAGGAGAACAGCCAGTGTTGGCTGTGTTTCAGTCTGTCAGGGATAGCTTGGCGTCAGTTTGGTGTGCAGTGCCAAATGAAGACTCTGCTGTGGTCCTGAGGCTGCTCAGAGGTTCAACTCAGAACCAGGCTGTGCTCTACAAATGGCAGGGAGTCTTAGTTCCTGTGGAGGTATGCTCTGATTTCAGTTATTTCGTGTTGCATGCAAGATCCTTTGCCTATTCTGTTCCCCTCTGTCTTCTCAGTTGTTTACCATTTCAGATACATTGTCCTAAAAAAAAGGCATTCAAGGCGAGGCAAGTTTAGCGCTTGTGTTTTGGTAGAAGAAAATTCACTCAAAATTGTAATGCAATGCAGTCTGCTTGTTCAGTTTCCTTAACTGTATCAACCAATGCACCTAAATTGCATATACATATAATCATGTGGTGAGAATTTAGTTTATTTTGGTTTTTAACAAAATGTGTTAAATTTACAGTTTTATTTAATGTTAAGAATTCACAATCTGTGGAACCAATATCATGTGAAGTTCAGGCAAAGATTTGAATAATTGATTAATTTGTACTCGTTTTAACAATCCACAAGTTATTTTAATTAATGTATTTATTTTTATTCTGTAATTTACACATTTTTTAAGAAGGTAATTATTTGTCATACCTTGTCAGTGCAAGACAGTATTTATTTTATTTGTTTCTTTCCTTTATTCACCTATTTGTTCCTTTTCTCTCTTTTATTTTGTTTTGCATAGATTGTCACCCTCCAGAATCCCAGCTCTTGTGTGGGTTTTACAGTAAATGGTTCCAACTATGTGGCAGTTTCCCATGCACTCAGCACTATGTCATTAACTCCCACAATCAGCTTATTTCGCCTTCAGGCAGACCTCAACCTCACTCAAGTGAGTATGCTGCCAGTTTATCTTTTTATTAGCTATCATAGCTAATAAACTGTGCTAATATAGCCCATAGCTAATATCATAGCTGCAATGTGCTTATTCTTTGATAGACTTGGGATTCGTCTGGCTATGGTTAGATTTGTATTTTTTGTGCATTTGTGTATTGTTCAATGCTGTCCCCTTTTGTAGGAGCAGACTCTTACTGTGAACGGTTCCAGCATTAAACACTTCTCCACTGAGCTCCAGCAATATTTGATTGCTTCTAGTGAGGTAAACCCAGTCTGACGTGTAAAATACAAACTTGGAAGTTCTGATTGGAAGCATTAAAGTAGCAATAGTGAGAAATACTTTAATGAGATCATTTCTTTCTGTCTTAAGATTTTTGTGTGGAATGGAGGCTCATTCGCCCTTCATCAACGTCTTGACTTGCAAGATATTATCACAGCCGTACCCTTCAGACGAGGCAGCATCAATGTACAGCACCTGGCTGTGTGCAGGAACAGAACGTCATCGGCATGTCTGATATATCAGTGGAGTAATGGACGTTTCCAAAACCCTCAAACTTTAGAAGTCAGTGCTCGAGTCAAGCAAGTGGAATCATTTCAGATGGGCGGAGATACGTTCCTCCTCGTCGTTACTGAAGGTATCATATGCAGTCTGCAGTAGTATCATGAAATTTTGAAATTGAAAAAAAAATTAAAATGAGCTTTGCTCCCCTGTATCTGTATCTAACGTTCACATTGTCTTCATTATTCGTCATGAAAAGGTCCAAACTCAACATGTAAAGTGTTTATGTGGGGTTCTCAGCAAAACTTCTTCCAGCAGACACAATCCATCCCATTTTCCAGCCTCTTTTCAGTCCAGCCCTTTACCCCTCCTTCCAGAATATGTGAGTTGCCAGACAATATGGAGCAGTCTGTTTAAATAATATCACATTTAGTGTGTTTCCACTGTTAAGTGTATTTTTACCCATGTTTCATCTTTACCAAAATTCTATGCCTCGGGTTATATTGGTATTTTAATTTACATGCAATAAAAAAGCACTTGCAAAACAGAATTGTATTGATATTCCTCAAACATGGTTGTGGCCTGGTTAAGGGTCTAAACACTTAGCTCTATGTATTGAACAGTTTTAAATCAAAACTGATTATTTACATAGATCTACTGAAACACATTTTTTTTTGCTGCAGTACTTTTAAACTTTTGTTTTCATTCCTAAAAAAAAAACATATATATCACTTATATATTTAACTATTTGTTTGCCTTGCATGTATATATATAGTGTGTAGGCTTCATGTCATTTACAGTATCATACAGCAAAACCATCTGTACTGAGAAATTAGATTTACATGTTTTTTTTGTTGTATTTTTTTTGTCTTAGCTCACCTGTTGCTTGCGGGTCTAAGTGGTTCAGCCCTGTACTCGTGGAGGTCTGATCTGAGGCAGTTTGCTGAAGTATTGAAATCTCCTTCTGCACAAGAATTCCTGTACCTTCCTGTTCCTTCTCTTAATTCTACCAAGAGTCTTATTGTAGCCACTACAGAATCAAGCTCTGTCGTATATGAGCTGACCTCGGTGTCCAACCAATCTGACTTCATCCCCAAGTATGTTACCATTCCTAAGTAAACCATAAGGGGAAAAAACTTTTTTTTCTGTATTTAAGTTGTTGTTGTTATTTGTATTATTGCGATACATTTTGTATACCTTTTAACAGTCTAATGCTGCTGGTCATTGATATTTTTTCTTTTATCCTCAGTTCAGGAGAGCTGTTTTTCCAACCTGGTGTTCGTGAGTTAGAAATAGCAGTGAATGTAATTGATGATGATGTTCCTGAGGAGGAAGAACATTTTCGTGTCAGCCTCAAGAACCCCAAAGGCGGGGCAGAAATTGGCTTTCGTGGTCAAGTGACATTGTTCATTCCAGCTAATGATGATGCTTATGGAATTATAGGCTTTGCACAGGTATGAAGTTTAGAATACATTGTGTGCTTCACAGATGCTGTTGTCTGAATATACAAAATCCGATGCCATGATCCTTAACAGTGTAAATGTGAAGTACTGATGCTGGAGCACAGTTGATATAGGAATATATTTGCATACAGAGCTCTTTAATGCGGGAGGTGGATGAGTTGGAGGATGATAACCCTGTGTCTCTGAGCATTGAGAGGAGGAGAGGCAGGTTTGGCAGACTAACAGTACACTGGAGTGCCTATGGTAGTCTGGATGACATTTTTCCCACTTCAGGAGTGGTGAGAGCTGCTGCTTTCTGTTTTCAATTGTTTTAGTTAGAATATTTGACCGAACTGCATGTTTTAATAGTACGTTTTGTATTGCAAATTGTCATTCTGGTCCAAAATCACAACTCTTAACTATAAGCTGCCATTTGTGGCGGTTTCATTTGTAATTAAAATGGTCAGGCAACTGTTTACAAAAACACTGTACTAGAACCTGTTATTCAAACCTATTATATAAACCTTCCAATTAGGACAGCAAAATGCCAACATATGGTATAACCACCATGTACTATGAATTGCAGACCTCTTTAGACCTTCTCCATCTGTTTTCTGTGTAGGTGACATTTTCTGAGAGCCAGGCTGTTGCTACCATCTCGCTGAATATATTAGCTGATGTTATACCAGAATTAGCAGAAAAAGTCACCATTGTCCTGACCAAGATCGTAACGATTGGGATAACTGAGCCATCCAGAGGAGCCATGATCGACCCTCAGCGTGCACAAGCAAACCTCACTATTAGAGCGAATGGTTCACCCTACGGAGTCATTGGCTGGCACCTCGATTCCCAGTACTTCATTACGCCAGAACCTCAAAGTAATCCATTTGTGCTTAACTTTGACTCATTTGAACTTAGCATAATAATATATTGAACAACCTATTTGTGGCAGATACTGTAAACTTTGTACAATCACAATATTTAAGTTAACATGTAAATGTTTAAGTCAGCATTACATATTTTCTAGTTGTATACGCACGTTTTTTTTTTCAGTACAATATAAAAATATGTATTGAAATACACTGATGTAACTATTTACATTTTTCTTTCCTTTCACTTCAGTGAGCCCAAGCAACATTACGCTAAGTATTGTGAGAGATCAAGGTGCATCAAGGGATGTATTAGTTTACTACACCACCAAAGCAGCCCTCCATCTGCCACCTGTTAATCAGGCTAGTGAGGGATCTGACTATGTAGCCAAAGAAGCCACGGTCATCATGAAAGAGAACGCTACTGTTGTTTTAGTATCTGTTACCATCTTGCCGGTGAGTATTACAACCCAACTATTCCGACTGCTTCACTGAGATGCCGTTTATTAAAGAAGATCTTGAGAAAGTTAGATTGATTCCCAGTGAAGTCACAGGACTGGTTGAAAGTGCATGCTGGTGATTTAACATTTTTAGATTTAAACCCAGATTATGTCATTTACTGATGACTTACATTTGAAGCTAAATATTGATTTGAAGAAAATTCAGCTGTGACATCACATGAAGACACTACATTTTTAAATATATTATGGAAAAAGTGTATTTTGAATTATGATTATATTTCACAATATATATACTGTTTTTACTGTGGTTTTGCTTAAATAAATACAGCCTAAATATATATGAATGAATATATGAATCTTCTTGCAAAAACATTCCTAGTTAGTCTCAGGTCATTCAGTCTGAGGACACACTATGCTGAGGCTGATGAGGATCGAGATTGACCTCATACAGTGCAAGCCAACAGCCAGTTACTATCACAACCACAGAAAAGCCACTTTTTTCAGTTTGTTCCTGGAATAGCTTGTGCCTTGAAAATTGCAGTGGTCGTTAGATATTTTTGCTTATTGTCCAGCCTCAAAAACCACATGTTGAATTTGTTTGGGCTGAAAGTTTATGACTCAGACTTCTGACATAAATCAGCATGTTCTTGGAATTAATTGTACAGAAGCTTTTTGGATGCTTCTTAGAATCTGCTAAAGAAATTATTTCTTGTTTTAAGACGTATAAGGTCTCTAAAAGGTTTTAACTTATGCAATATGTAATATGCATGCGGGTAAAGATTAAAATTGCACTAATCCTTGCATGGTATATGGTGTGTTTACTCATAGGATGATATTCCTGAACTGGCTGAGACATTCCTTGTAAACATCACTAGAGTTGAACTGTTGGGTGGAGAAATAGGAGCAGCTCAGCCTAGTGTGAGGAAACCTGGTTTGGAGATAGCTGAGGTCACCATCCAAGAGAGCGATGATCCAAGAGGAGTCCTCAGTTTTAATGTCTCAAAGGTTGATTTTCAATTAATTCTTTCTAATGAGGTTTTTGTACCAATGTTATTACGAATGAAGAATGAACACTCTTATACAATCCCTTGTCTCCTAGGATGTTTCTGGGGCAGTGCTGGCATTTGAGGTACCGTCACCTGGAAACATCCTTCGCTTGGCTGTCATGCGAATGGCCGGTAGATCTGGTAGACTGGTGCTTTACTGGGAGGCACAAACAGTCACTGCCAACACTGAAGATTTCAGTCCTTCCTCCGGAAACCTTACCTTTCAAGATGGACAGGTAAAGTTTAACATCAGATATGTATCTTTTTTGTATTCTAATATGTTACTGCTATACCTATTTGGAAGTAGTTGATTCAGCAATTTTACCAGATTTTTTTTGCTGGAAATGTCTGTAAAAAGTGGAAATGGAACATCGAACAAGACGTGAACTTTTTTTTTTGAACAGGCAGAGGCTTATATTGAGATCACCATTACTGATGACACAGTTGTGGAGTCCACAGAGACGTTTATTGTGAAACTGGTTAGAGTCATTGGAGGTGCGAGGTTGGGGGATGAGACAGCTGTGGTAATCAGTATCCCAGCCAATGATTCACCTTTTGGTCGGTTCGGGTTTGAAGAGCTAATGGTAAATAATATCTTAAAATATTAGTTATGTATTACCATTTTGCAGCCGAACCTATGTGTTTTAATTATCTTGCATTGCAAATAATTGCATAACCTTACATTTTTAAGCTTTGTGAGTGGTCTGTATAAACATCATGATTTTTTGTATTATTAATACTTTATTTGATAATATGTAATCCTGTGTTTACTTTGTTTAACTACTGCCATTAGGTTTCATAAAAGCCATAATCAGCTCGACTGGAAAGATGAACCTAAGTAAAATGCTTTATCTTTCCTCAGGTCTCTGTGTCTGAGCCTCGGTTTCTAAATGACCCAGCTTCTGTAGCTACACTGACCGTAGTGCGTAGTTCAGGAGGTGAAGGGGTGGTGCATTTGATATGGCTTCTGCAGGAAGAGGGCAGAGATGACCTAAGCCCTCGTAATGGAACTCTCATTTTTAATGGGGTGAGCATGGGTGGTGAATATGATTACTGTCTTATAGGGATAGTTCAATAAAAAATTCTGTCATTAAAACCTCACCTTCATGTCTTTCCAAACCTTTGTTCATCAGAACACATATTAAGAGATTTCTTTGTTAAGAGAGCTTTCTGACCCTCGGTTTTAAATATATTAATTTGTGTTCTGAAGATGAACGAAGGTCTTATGGGTTTCGAACAAATGAAAGGTGAGTCATTTATGGCAGAATTTTCATTTTGGGTGAACTATCCCTTTAAACTAGTTGAGCAGCGCTTTTACCTACGCCACAGTGAGATAATCACAGTTGTTAAATTGTTTTATTGTTTGTAGACTGAGTCAAAGAAAACTGTGGTGGTTCAAGCTTTGGCCGATGCTGTTCTGGAGGGAGAGGAGAGATTCACTATCCAACTGCTCTCTCCAAAGAATGAGAATGTCATTGATCCAGTTAGAGGTTTGTCAGCATATTATCACTACTGATAGCATCTCGGAAACAATTATTGTCCTAGTTGTGGTTTTGCTGTGTTTTTCTTCAGAACGTTAATGTTTTTTTTTTTCATAAGTCAGGATATTTTAGTGAATATCATGTGTCTGTGTATTTAATAGGTCGTCTTTTTACATCAATTACTTTTTCTTTTCATCAGGCATTGCTACGGTTGTAATTCAAGCTGATATGGGTGCCCTGGGAACTGTAGGATTAGCTGATTCCAGAAGGAATGTTTTGATTGGCGAGCCAAGAATCAATTACAATGGAACAGCTCTGGTCAGGTAAACTTCTCACCTTCTCCAACCAACAGAGGTTACCGGATCTTTCATTTTTTACCATTGGCGTCACAAACCAGAACTCATATCAAAACAGATTTTCTTAACGCTACCCTAATCTGAAGATTAAATGTGTCCTATCAATTACAGTCTTGTAAGAGGTCCAGGCATCTTTGGTGAAATTGAGATCTTTTGGAACATCACCACAGCTGCAGATACAGAGTTTGAGGAGACATCTGGCAAAGTTGTGATGAAAGACCGCCAGTCTGCAGCTACAATTCAGCTGAGGGTAAAATAATTAAGAAATACACATGGTTGTTCTAAAGTTAGGGGTTGGTAAAAATGTTTGTAATGTTTTTGAAAATCTCTTACGCTGACCAGTGCTTTATTTATTTGTCAGAAATGCAGTAATACTGTAAAATAATATTACAATTTATTCTAATTTATAACTCTTTTAATTTTTTTTTCATATACAGTACTGTGCTAAAGTCTTAGGCCACTAGTATTTTCTCCAACAAAAAATGGTTTTCTTTTGCAGTAGCGTGTCAGTTGGTAATATCGGTTTCCAAATATTATTTTGTCATTAATTGTAAAAAAGCAGTGATATTATTGTCTATATTCTGACAACAGCCAGTGCTCCACACAGAGATCTGATCTGATCATCATC
>JAUMHR010000049.1:13328568-13364353 GCA_032361145.1 Enteromius fasciolatus
GTGAGTGAGTGAGTGTGTGTGTCGTTGGTTATTCTCTCCTCTCCTCATTACATTTTCCACACTTTATAAATCATTAATAAAACACATGAACTTATATCACATTATTCACTGTCTCTATTCCTCAGAAGCTATTTTGTATATTTCTCTGTATTTTCTAAAGCTCAGCACTTTTCCTCTCTTTTTTTATTTTCACCTGCAGTCTGTCACCCACATGTCCCATTTGTTACGACATTTTCTGGTGTTCATGAGATATTTGGCACATGTGTGTGTACAGCGATGTTTGGTTTGGTGCTAATACCCAGTAAAAATCATGGTTGGCCAGACCCTCATTGACAGTGATGCCAGAGTGAGGGAAACGATGTCATGCAAAGTTACAAAATCTGAAATCTAAAACCAAGTGACTAATTAGAGATGTTTGTTCTTTTTGTTTAGATTGCACAAACACATTTGGAAAGTCTAATATATATAGAGTGTGTTCCAAAATACTGATGCATAACACATAATCATAATTCTATCACGCTAGAATGCACAATGTATTTTACATTTTACAAGGTGTGCTATATTGTGAATACATATTTCATTATATTTATATCGTCGCATAAACTATCGCATAATCTATTGATTAAGATCTCATAAAGGTCCTGCACTACTTCCCTTTATAGAACAGATGAAATAACTCTATTAATCTAACTGGTGATTTAATCTTTTTCAGGGTCTGTATGTGTTTTCCGTCTACTTCATCATGCATAATCAGCTCTTCTGGCCAGCTAAGGCAAGCTACACCGTAGAAATGAATGGACACAGCAGCCCAGATTCCATATACCAGAGCACTGGTGCTGCTACCGTGGGTGGAGGAGAAATCAGCAAGTCCACACAGAACCTCATCAGTGCCATGGAGGAGGTGAGGCTGTTACTGAGGGTTACGGTAAACATTTCTAATGAATAGTTGTCGCATTTGCTTTATTTGGTAGTGGCATCTGACAGCCTTTCATACCACACAAGTACTTGTAAGATTACATCAGTAGACTTTAGATATATGTGTGTGTTTGCATAACCACCTATTTATCATCTTCAAGTCGAGGAGGAGGACTCTCAGACCTGTGTTTGTTCACCGAGTCAGCTCACGCACACACAGACTGTAAGAGAGTGTTATGTAATAAAGAGGCCTGGTGTAGAAGCTCACATTCCTCTGAGCCCTCAATGTAAACTATTCACAGATCCGGGAATGAAGGTGTAGGGAGGTTAGGAGGGGAGATGTAGGGCTGCCTGGGAAGGATGGACAGAGATCAAGAAAATCTTTTAGAGGAGATGTTTAAAAAGAAAATATCTAAATTTCCTTCAGTCTGCAACTTTAAGGCTGAGCTGTTCATTTTATTAGTGAGTCTTAACTAAGTGAAACTATTCAATTCAAAACTATATATATATATATATATATATATAAAACTAAACATAACATTAAAAAAACATGATTTTTAAAAGTTATCACTTGGCTGACCACCTTATATATTGTCAAAAAAATACTAATAAAACATTGACCAACTTAAGCAGATGTGACATTTATTTAAGCATTTACTGATAGATTATAAAAAAATCATTTAAATACAGCTAAAATATTTGCTGAATTAAAACCACTACCCCACTTTATCTAAAAAAGAAATAATACTGTTCAAATAAAAATAGAGCTTCTATATTTGTTCTGTAACATGGTATATAATTACCATTATATTAGGTATCAGTTCTCCAGTGCATTTATTTATTTGTTATTAAATCAGTTCTGTTGCTTTTCCAAGTTGTGTGCTTATTATTAGTGCTTATAATTAAATAACTAAAATTAAGAAAACCTAATAAAAGAGTCATTTTTAAATGTGATCGGAATTGCCAAATCATCATGAGATGCCAATAAAGATCCCCACCCAAAATATTTAAATATTAGTTTGGGTTGTAGTATGATAATAAAACTTCAATGGTGAAAGTAGAAAAGCTTTTAGCAGTGCTACACTTCAATTTTACATAGTTCACCCTACTTTTTTGTACTCTTTGCTGCCCAAGTTTTCAGTCTGTAGGTGCTAACGACGAGACTTAGGGTAACTTTAAGCGTATACAAAAATCCATCCAAAATGGCTTGCGATATGTTTATTGATTTAGCTAAAGCCAATTTAAGAGGACAAATGAATATTATTGGGGATGGACTGTGCAGACCTGAGAGAACTGAAATAATCCTGTTTTGTTCATGAGAGCACTGACTGCTAGTTTAAAGCAGCTCTTAGTGTCACATGTGGCCTCGAGACAAGAGGCAGTTGGTTTGAGAGGAGGTGACTGGTGGAGAGAGGAAAGGAAACAGCGCTCTCGAGGGGTGGCCGTCTACTCAGGCTCTTCAAACAGACATGACTAGGTGCCTGGCGGTGCTCGGTTCACCCGGCGTACATTCTGTTCTGATTACAGGACTGTCGATGGGTCTATTGTACCAAAATGTGGTGCCTGGGACATGGAGGACTGGAGAGGCCTCTCCCTCCATCCTCCTGGGAAAAAGCACCCAGCCAAAGGAAATTAGGCCATTGTCATTAGGAAGCACATTAGGGGGAAGTCAAGATGTACTGTTTCACAATGTTGTGTTTAATGGGGCTGTTTGTTTTTTACTTTGATGATTAAAATGAATGAAAAAAATAGATTTATGTCATAGCGCTTATATTACAATTCTTCATTTTCAGTTTAATACATTGATCTGATCCATTTTAGATGTGTGTATATATACAATTCTATCTTTTGTTTATTTTGTTAATCCAGTGATGGCAAAGCTATATTTTTAGCATCATTACTCCAGTCTTCAGTTTCACATAATCCTTACAAAATAATTCTAATATGCTGATTTGGTGCTCAATAAGCATTTCCTCTCTATAAGCAAATCTCCAGCTATACCAGAATTTATTACGAAACATCTGAATGCTTGTAAATGCTGACTCCCGCCTCAAACCCAGCTTGTTAGAACTCTATAGACATCCAAGTCCTCATAACCTCTGAATGACCCCTGCCTCAGACACACTGCTGATTTGTGTGGCTCCTTTCAGCTCAGACTGAGTGCCCAAGCTAAATCAACTACAAAAAGCATTTTAAAGCGGTGAAGCTTTGAAATGTATTTATTTAATTGAAAGATCTTTTTTCATTCTGTTTTTCAGATCTCTGCAGATTGGGAGAGAGCTTCACTCAGGCCCAGCAGTCAGCCTAGCAGTGTTTTCAAACAGAGTCCTCAGGACGAGACATACATCACAGAAGGAGGGTTCATCAACACTAATCTGGTGCAGGACGAGGAGTCACAGGAGTTTGATGACCTCATATTTGCCTTAAAAACTGGTAAGGCCCGTTCTTTCAGAAATGTGCCTACATCCTTACAGATTTTTAGCCATTTTAAGAAGTCCTGTGAATAGTTTTGATGAATACTAGTTATGTTTTTTGTCAAGTTTGGAATAATGTTTTACCTACAAACAGGTTCTGGCCTTAATGTGAGCGACAGCGAGTCAGTCCACGGCAGTCATGATGGAGGCAGTGTGGCTAACTCTCAAATCGTAGAGCTGCGGCGGATTCCTATCGCGGACACACATCTCTAACCTCACTATTTTTTGTACTGAAAATTGTAAAATAAAAACAATAGCTGTTTTTGTTTTTTACTGTTTCTGCCTTTGCACTAAATCTTGTTAGTTTTTAAGTTGCCTTTTATATGTGATTTTTTTAAAATATATGCATATGTGAATATAATTATCACTAAATTAATTTGTGAAGGTTTTAGTATTGTTTTGAATGGAAATGTCATGTAGGTTGCGTGGCAGTCTGGCCAGGGAGCCCCATAATTCTGCTGCTTGGTTTATGTAACACCAATAATAAATATTCAACCACCATTCAATATGTATTTTTCTTTGACTGGATCTTTATCCCAAAGATATACTTAATAGCGAACAATGAAAATAACTTCCGATGTTAAAATAATAATACGTTTTAAGAACTGATTAAGGTGTTTGTTTGTAGATACTGTACAGGTTTGGAGCTTAACAAACCAGTTTACCAGGAGAAACAAAAACTTGTTTGTGTTTTTAGGACAACTGATAAAAAAGATAATATGTCAAACCAGACATTCATAGCTTTTTTTTTTGTTTTTTTGGTCTTTTTAGTTTTAAGAGTAAATGTTATGAATGTAAATAAACAAATTTATTTGTTTAAATTAATTGAAAATGAATAATGAAAACAGTAATATTTATATATTCCATGCTTTTGGTGAAGATGTATTCTGGTTATTGAGTCAAAACTATGAAGATTCTTTTACTTTCTGTCTTCCTTCCTCCTTGTGTGTGTGTGTGTGCGCGCATTTTCTTCTAACCCATAATCTAATGAACACTCCAGCAACATGCATTCATGTCCCTGAGCGAAGGCATGACACCTTTTTTGTGTGAGAAAAACAATGGCGAATGGAAGCACAATAGCTGCAAATGTTTTATATTCAGTCACAGCGTGGTATACTGAAGAAGAAAAAAATAGTCATTCTGACTGCTCGGTTTCATTTCATTCAGCTAGTTTCCCTCTGGCCTGAGGGGACAGGAAGAAAAACTGAATAGAAGACCTACTGAATATATTGCTCTTACATTTCTGGAGAAAGTTCAGACATGTCGAATACTTTAAAGTATGTATTAGACTGAAATGGGCAGTGAAGGGGAACCGCTGAGGACCAGAGAGGTTTGCGGTCTGACCTTCTTGGATGATACAAGCTTGGCACACCCAAGACTAAAGAGCTGCCATCAGCTATATGAACCCACAGCTCTGTTAGAGCTAAAACAACCACTACACGTCCTCCCATTAGTTAAACAGTTTTTTTGTTTTTTGGGGATTTTGCATCATCAAAAGCAGGCATAATCGCAACAAATTATCATTCTTTCTCTGCATCGTTTCATGTATTTTGCTCTCTATCACACTCTGTAATAGCTTACTATACAATTTATTTTGGGATATAGCTATTGGTATCTCATCAGTACTTTTTATTTCCTCTGCAATTGAAATCATAATCCGTACCTGGAACACGCAAATCTGTATTTTGTAACTATGTGGACCACAAAACAATCAAGTGCAACAACTTTGGATTAACCTGTTTGGCTCGGTTTAATGTTTTAATAAATGTTTTAATAAATACCTTTCAAGACTTTCTATTGGGAAGAAAAAAAAGTGGATGAGCACTGCTGCGCTTTAAACGTTTCAAAAATCAGAGAACACAGACGAGAGAAGACTGGAAACTATTTTAATGATGCTTTTGTAGTCCCGAAGTGAAAAGTGTACTTATAATCAACATTTCTCTCACCTCACTCTCCATCTTGGGTTTATATTATTCTGTGAGTGCATTCTGGGATTTTTTCTCCACATAAATATATGTGATGTTGCCATATAATTTGTCCAAAAGAAGGTATCTTAGAAAGCAGTGTAATTATGCTTCTTTTTTTTCTGAACCAGAATGTGCAGGAGTTTGTCTGCGGTGTCTATGTAGGAAGCACACAGAGCAAAAAAAACAGCTCTTCCCGTTTCTTCTTCTTAAAGATGTCTACCCTCTGTAAATCATGCAACCCCTTTATAGACCCATGTTATCCCTTCGTCTCCCCCAGCTAAAGAAAACACATTCCCATAGCCCAGGCCTGCTGCAACACCCCCAAAACAAACAGATCATCTTTGAGGTCAGAGGGCTGTAACCTCTTAGATTATGCGCAGTCGGAGTCGGATCAGTTCCAGATGAGTGTACTCCAGTCAGCAGGGAGATGGATAAACTTCACCATATGGCCTGTCTTACCATCTGATTTACATCTGCTGTGACACAGTGTGAGTAGCTCGGCACAAGTGTTAGTGTGCACTACTAGAATTTGGAGTGCACTTGAGGGAGCTACGGGCCAAAAGTAGCACCTGAGACTTTCTATGATGTTTTCAAGATCTCATTACAACACTTTCCATTCTATATAGGGTTTGGAATCATTTGGTGTTGATAGGAATGGTAAAGAAACAAAACATTTACTCTCATGTCGCCCCAAAATCACAATGCATGAAAATTCAGCTTGTCCATCATATGAATGAATTACATTTTAAAATAAAATAAAATAGTTAACAGCTCATTTAGATTGATTTTTAATATTACTTTCACTATCTGGACAAAGATGAACACTCTTCTGTCCACATGTGGTTACTTTCGCTGTGTGTTTGTGTAGGATGTTCTTACTATGACATCAGCAATAGTTCATATTCTCATAATTTATTGCATTTAAAGGCTGTCAAATAAACTGTCTCCAAAGCCTTAAGAGCAATTATGTGTTGTGTTCTTCTGTGGCCTAATAAGCGCTCTTTTCATAACAAAAAGGGAACACTTACTCAAGTCTGTATTCATTTGTATAAACATTAAGACTTAAAGTAAAATTTGTGTGTGTCTTTTGAGAAACAAACCTCTTTTACACTTTTTGTGTGTATTAGTCTTTTTAAATTTAAAGCGGTGTCGCTGGTAATAATAGAGTTTAATGTAAGAATAATAGAATGTCTTCAAATAGACGTTTCTATTAAAAGGACGAGCAAGATCATGGGCCGGTCTGGTATGTATACATGTCTCTGTAATGCTGCATGATGCCTCGGTCAAGAACCTTAACCTTTCAGTTGGTGATTGTTCTGACATCAAAAAGGAAACTAATACTACTTTCAGATGGGGGTTGCCAAGATGTCCAGACGCTTGCTCTGCTCTGGATTTCCAGACCTTTGGCACTTGGACCAAGGTAAGAGTGTTTCCAACTATAACAGACATCATAGTGGTGGACTTGGCCTTGAGAAATGTGCCCTTAGTGTGGTGCACTTAGTGGGCCGCAGTCTAGCTCCATTGCGCTAAATTTGATAATTACTTTAACCGCAGTTCAGTATTGTATCCTCTTCATTAAATGGAAATCTCTGGAATTCCATAGCAACATCCCATGACTCTGAAACACTGTATACATTAGTAATACAGTTTAGTTCATTATAGTGAACAGGTAGATCTTAACCCTGAGGTGTCTAGCCTTGGTCTGGTTCTTTGGGTGCACTTGGTCTTGTTAACACTGCACAGATCTGAAACTACATGTCAGATGGTCTGGATAGCTGATGTGTTGTGCACTGAGATCAAGAACATTGATGTTCTGATTATACTTTTCACACCTCTTCAGAGAACAAGGTTTGGAGTCAATCTTTCTGTTTTGTTCCAGATATTCACCTCAATTAGTGTAAGTCAGTCAGTCATTGAGAGTAAATCTGCTGTGGCATTCTGTTCTGCACTCTCTGGAATCTCCACTATATTTAGCGTAGTCGGTACAGTGCACTATAAAGCTCAAACCACTTTTTTTGCACAGTTAGCACACTGATATTGTTAAATCTGCAGTGCAACAACAGGCTGCAAAAGCAGTCAAGTAGGCCAAGCAATGGGAAATATTGTCAAAGTTATATATTCCGCAAAATATGGTATTATCTTTTACGGCTGTATTGAATCCAATTTGGCTAAACCTTCAAAGCTTGCTAATATCTCAGCTCTCTCTGGCAGTCTTTACCTTTAAGAGATTTCTATATGATGGCAGAGGATGAGAAGCAACAGCTCTGAAGGATCTGAGAAATTGCCAAATTGAATTCATCATAAAGAAATCTTCTGCCCGGCTATTTGTTCTTTTTAGCTTTTTTTTAAATTTTAGTTTAGTTTCTCTCTGCCTTCACGGTAAACGTGATTTCACCAAGTACAAGATGTTCCTGGATCAACACCTCTGTTGATCCTAAAACAACGTTCCAATCAACCAATCAGAATTGAGGAATAGGCTTTAAGTTTTAGGCTTATGATCAGAGGGTTAGGTGCTTCTACGCCCTTGTTAATCAGCTGTCATTAATCACTGACTTTTGGTATACATTTTGGGTAGGGGTAGGTTTAGGGGTAGGGATTAGGATAAGTCTATATTTTTTGATAGTGATGTTGATCCAGGATCATGTCTTACTTGGCAAAATTACAGCGACCCTGCTTTTACACACCACCCAAAAAGCCTAAAAGAGGTTTTTTATCATCCCCCAACCCTCCTGAGTGACAGAATCCGAACTATAGAAGTATGCTACTAAAAAGTCCAGCTTAAAAGAGAACTAAATAGTTTTATGACTGCATCAGATCACCACGATTTTCAGCAGCTGCAAGAGAGTAGGGTATTGAATAAACGATTTGTTGGCGTTCAGTAAGTGATTCATTTGGCAGAATGACCTGATTTGGTGAATCTTTTAGTTCATCAGTAGAACCGGCTAATTTGTTCATGAATATGAGTTCATGAGGAAAAATGTGCTATTTAATCCGTGACACGCTTGTGGTGCATCACATGTAAATACAAATGATGCCCACCAACGAACTTGTTATTTGAATTTATTGTGTTTACTGAAACTGTTTTCATGATGTTTGAAAATCGCTACTGTAAGGATGGAAGAAAATACACACCAGAGACGTTCATACAGTACGCAATGACTGGACAGAACTGCTGTTAAGGAGAGGTATGGTGATCAGGGAAGCCTGACATTAATTGAAATCTTTGGCAGAGTTCCTCACATACACAGCATAAGTTATCAGTCAAGCCAAGAGCCTCGGCTAATGTGTGATTACAGGGTTTATACGAGCTGCCCTTTGCTCTCTTATCTTCAGCCAGTTACGAAGTTAGTCAGATCTTTAAGTGGGTATAACAATAAACTGGTAGAGGATGCCGGTCCTGTGTTGTCTGATGCTGTAGGTCTTAGGTTGTCTGCAGTGGAACGAGACCCTGTTTGAAATGATGGTAGAATGCGACTGACCTTCAGCTGAAAAATGACTTACTTCAGCAAAAGCAATGAGCATTTGAAGGTCAATGATTAAACCATATCATAACCAAATGTCAGTTCTTTTCCTTGCATGGCTGGTAATTATCTGACATTATATTGCATATTTCCAATAATGGCTTACCAATCAATGCATTTGGCGAGTGCGTTTAGCCAAAGTGTTAAAGGAACACAGAAAGGTTTCCTGTAAAAACGATCCCTGGAATTGTTTGTCGCTTATCGTTTTACCCTGTGGCATCTTTTAATACACCTCATACCAACTGGGTCAGACCGTTCACACACCTGTTGTCTCATTGTGCAGCTCTTCAGAGAGTAAGTATTGTACAGGCAAACAAACATGAGGTAAATGAAAATGTATTTATTTTATTTTATTTACGTGATACAATAAAATGACTTGAAGACTTTTAGACATGCCTTGAATTGTCTTGATGTCGTTACAATACTTAAAGTTGCTGAAACGCATTCTTCTCAAGTTCACATATTATTTTTGTGTCATATTTCTTTAAAATAAATGGCCACTGGTTTTATAATTTTGTTATATAAGGTGATGTTGAAATGTCCAAATACAGTAGATTTTGGGACTGCTATATGTGTGAGATTCTGCACCTTTCTCAGTTATGCAATACTGCTGTTTCCTCCTACGCCGTTTTAACATTTATTCATCTCATGTGTCTATCACTTCAAAGCTGTGTTGACCTTGCATTACTGGGTTGTGTGTATAGTTGTTGTTGTTGCAAAATCATAAAACGTCCTTCTCTTAACCTTTAACAATACTCTGAAATCTACATTCCTTGAATATAAATGTGTAATGAACTACCGCCCACAGCAGACAAACACCAGCTGAAACCAAGGTGTTGTTTTAAATTGATTTTTGTGGTAAAACGCAATTGTTGGTGGTTGAAGTGTTTTCTGCTTTGTGTGTTGAGTCTAAAATCTAATGTAATACCTAAAGGTATAATATCTGCTGTTTATTTTTACTGTACGGCCAAAAATATTTGGACAGTCATACTGTCACAGACACACCAGGCTCTGTCATCACCCAATCACAACACTCACATTCCCCTGAGTTCTGATCACCACCTGACATCAATCAGCCATTGTCCGAGCTCGTTTTCACCGAAGTGGACTAACCCTTGGCAAGATATCTCTAGTGATACTTACCGCTATTACTTACCCCTGTCCTTACCTCTTTGTGCTCCTCAGGATCTGTGTTTCTCCCAGGCTCCCGGATTCCTCCTGTGTCTCTCCAACGATCCTGGATTCTAAGTTGTATGTGGTGTGTGATTGTCTCATCGTCTCCAGCGTCTCTGTGTTCTCCAACGCTCCCACAAACCTTTTAAAGACATTGACATTATGAACTGGATTCTCCTCAGTGAAAGTATCCTCTACCATTGCACTTACCATTATTCCTGTTCTCCTCTGTTTATCACCAGCTGCTGTAAATAAACAGTATCATTGTGCACTTACCATCTGTGTCCCGTCCTCTTCATAACACATCATACATGTACACGCTGAACATTTAATTGTAAAAACCTCGATGGGCTCTTTATCAAAGCGAGGTTGTTTTTGTACTTTTGATTTTTGATGAGTATAAAGTTAAAAGAAAAACATTTATTTTTTACATTGATAATAATGTTTCTTGATTACCAAACACACCAGAGAATATTAATACAAAAACAATAAATATTCTATTCTAAAATATTCAAATTACAATAAAATTAGTAATAAAGTGTCTATACGCTCCATAAAAACAGATAATTTTGGTCTTATATCCATTTAGTTTTGGACAAATCTGACCAATTCTATACTTCATTGAAAACCTAGAATGCAACTAGTACCCCCAAAATAATGAAATTGTATGAAAGAAAGAGCTCTGTAATTTTGAAACTGGAAAGGATGAGGAGCTCTGTGTGCTGGTATACAGTTGGGAAAGTCATGTGTGTAATACATTCCTTTCACACAACTCTCTGCTGCTGACTCAACCTGTTGCAATCACTCTGTGACTCGCAGGATGTGAGAGATTGAGCTTCACGCGGGAAAACAAGGGGCTTTTTTCATTTGGCAACACTTTTAAAGAAATGAGTCAGTGAATCACTGCTCTCGGCCCTAAAAACCCTGAATGATATCCAAACCAGAAGTAACACGTTAAAGCAGTAACAAAGACTTTATAAAACATGATAAGAAGAATGAATTAATACTGTTTCTGAAAGAAATAAAAGTTATTATTTAAAAAGCATGGTTTAAAAAAAAACATTCTGGGATCAAATAAATCTGATTTTTAAAAATGTTCTGTTTTAGTTTTGATTTAGTTAACCTTTTAGTTGTTTAAATATAGTTTATGCTATTTCATTTATTTTTTTTTATTTTTTTTTTTATTGAAAGATTTTTCTGATGACAAAAAGGTGATGTAGAGATGTGCTGTAGGGATGGATTTCTGGGCTGAGGTGGACAGGAAGTGCTTGTTTTCTCAGAGACTAGGGGACCAGTGAACAAAGAGTGGCATCATGTAGGTGTGTCCACTGACCCGGCTTCTCATTGGTTGGATCTGGGGGCATAGTATTATTGCGTAGCAATGACTCCCGGATTCAGTGCTGAATCATGTTACAGCCAGGGGGAGAGAAAATGAAGAAGGAGAAGGAGCTGGAAAGAAAAGGGTGGGGGATGAGCAGACAAATCCTTTGGAGATGGAGTATGGTTACATTGTTTTGACATTGGGAGCTTCCTGCTTGTTCAGCTTGCAGGATTATAAGCTACATACAGTAACTCAAAAGTTCATAGTTGAGAGTCAAAACAATGCCTTGCTATATTTTCAGAGCACATGTTAAGCTTAGAATAGGTGTAAATGTATACGGGGACGTTATGCATGCAATGCAGGGATGTTACGCAGAGACATTCGACTATTTTCACACTTGGAGGGCATTTCAGCATCCATGATGTGGATATTGACTGTGCTGTTACTATCTGGCTCCTGTACAACTATTATATCATTAGAGCCCTGGAGGATTGTGGGAGAGATATTGGCAGCATAGCAACTACTAAATTTGCACATTTAAGTAATGATTTAAAGGGCGTCGGATAACGAGAAATCAAATTTACATAGATTTTTTTAGATCATTGCAATAAAAATAAACGGTAACTTATAAAATTCAAAACAACCTAGTTTATTAAAACTAAGCTGTAACAACTGTCTGGTTAATATAAGGTTTTTACGCAGCTGCAAAAAACACATTTAATTTTAAGTGAAAAAGTGTATTTTATTGCTGTGTTTAAAATACTGGGATGAGAAGATGCTAGTCTCAGCGAGTGGTCGTCTCTGAGCCAAAAATACTTCTGACTATTGAATCTCTATTTCTGGGAAGTTAAGGTGATGGACTTATTGAGCTGTCCAAAGTTATAGCTCAACCAAGAGAGATGGATGTAAAGCTGGATGAATGCAGCTCTGGGACACAAATGTTTTAATTATTATGATATGAATCGCCCCAGATCGTCTGTACCATTACTCAAGTGTACTTCATCAGCATTTAATATGATGGGGTAATACCTTTGCAAGCTAAACCATGACAACTAATCAGCTATATCCCCCAATGAGAGTATGAGTTTCTGGGATCGTTTTCAGCCTTATGTCATATGAAGAGTCATTTAAGGTTGTTGGGCAGAGATGTATGTTGAACCCAACAAGTGTAAGCAGACGCTTACTCAGGGTATCAGATGCTGTGGAAAATTAATCAAACAAAAATGTGTTCATCATTTCATCAAAACAGAAAATGGATACTTGAGCATATGTACGAAGGTCAGGAACAAAAAAATGAATGTGTCTGGTTGCACCAGAATAAACAGAAATAACTGGGGAGTTTTAAGTGATGTTATAGCTAAAACCTTTTTTTGTTAACAAAGCTAAACAAAAACATGTTCATTTTTTTTTTCAAGTGTGTAGAGGATAAAATGTATTACTGAAATATTTAGAGGCCTTAAAAAGTGGATTGATTAAGATTCGACAGTAAAGCTTTACAGAAAGCACAATTCTTTGAAAAACACCCCATTCCCATCAATTGCTCCATTTTTCCAAGTGCTTGGGTGCAAAACGAATCAAGCATAAGGGAATTATTAAAGGTGTGGAGAGTATTTTCTGTGCCACTATCAGCACCAAACAGAATCGCAAGAATAACACATTTCACACTGCGTGCAAAAGCAGCATAAATGCAGCGGCACGCAATGTGCTTTCACATTAAATACTTTCTTATAACATTACATTGTAATATGTCTCTTAGAACGTTTAATGTTCATCAGAACTCTGAGAATTAAAACTAACAGTGCATAAATATACCCGAAACAGAACCTAACCTTTGTTGCAGTTTTTGGATCTGACATGAGGGTGAGTAATTAAAGACAAAACTGTTCATTTTTGGGTGAACTAACCCTTAAAAAAGTAAATAATGACTACTGACTAAACTCATAGGCCTTATAATTGTTAAATGCTAAAACCAGCAGCAAATGATGGCATGTAATGCCTTTCACTAGAAATATCCAGCTGGTTGGACAAAAGGAACTGGGTTAGTGGTTCACATGAGTCATTTACCCTGGCAGTATTGACCTCTTTCTCTCTTATTCAGAATACAGCATACTGCAGATCTGTAACTTTTACCTCCAGCCTGCAAAAGCAGTTTAATGGACGTGTGAGGAGAGTCTCAAGCATGTGTTTGTAGGTGCTTGGGTTTCTCAGAGCTGTCGGCTCCTGCTGCACCTGCTGTTTTGCAGGAGGGGTCAAGGCTCATCATGACTCAGGAACGGAGGAGAAATGGAGGGTATGTGAGTCAGCCTGGTGCTTAAAAAAGGAAACTGGCTGGTGCTGGAAGGAGAAAGGTGAAAAATATCACACCCTCCACCTGCAAAGGGAAAGGGGACTCGCTTCCACTAGTAAAAGAGCAGCCCAGACCCTGTTTGGTGTGATGTATTTTTAGAGCTTACTTATAATGTTACATAACACACAGCGGATTCATGCTATAATTGAACATATAAATTCAGTGGCATGACCTGTTGATGTGTTAAGTCATTTTTGGGATAATGACTGTTTCCTATTTCCCAAAAATTTCTCCTATTTGCCATTTGATTGCTTCAAAACTCATGCTATTGCTTGAGCCAATGAGCAGTTTGTACTTTATAGTAAAAAAAATCAATGTAAACATCAGTTACTGAGTGGGGATAGAAAAAAAGAAATTGCATCACCAGCAACATAAAATGATGTAATAGTCTATTAGGTGTGGTTTACACTGATATCTGAAGAAAAAGTTAATTAATTTGATCATATGTTATTGATATTTGTTTGTTTTTCCAAGATTAAAGATTTCCTTGGCTCTTTATCTTCAGACCAGTAGGTGGTGCTCAAGTGAATCATCGATTCATTCATTCAACCAATTTGTTCACAAATGCTGGTTCATGCAGCAAGTGATCGTGTTGAATTAGCTCTTTGCATTTTGCAATCATAATGCAGAATCTGCCATTTTTTGTTCAGAAAACAATTCAGACAAGAGAGTTGATTAATATCGGTGGACTTGAACTTCAAAAAATGGTGTGTATTGATGTCTATCTGCTTTTTTATATAAAAATACCTTCTGATGTTCATGCATGTTTACTTTGTGCTTTAAGTAAATATCACTGAGGCACTACAGTTATTTGTAAACACACATTAAAGACACAAAAAATGTTTTTTTTCTTTTATTTGTTTTAATTTCTTTAAAAAAAATGAAAAAAATGTGCTGTTTCATAAGAAGTAACCTTGTCTTGTTTGTCGGCACTTGTTTGTTCTTTTTGTTCCGCACTTGTTGGATATAGCAACAGTAACTAAGTGAGGTGGGTCAATTGTGTTATAAACAAGTCACTGATTCATTAACTGCAATAAGGACCAATTCTAACTTGCTTATTAGCATGCCTATTATTAACATTTATTTATAAACCCCATATTCTGCATGACCACATTCTACATCCCAAAACTTAATACCTAAACTTAACAACTATTAATTATTAATAAGCTGCAAATTAGGAGTTTATTGAGGCAGCATTTTAGTTAATCGTTTGTTAATAGTGAGAATTGGGCCTTAAAATAAAGTGTGACCTAATATAGTATAAATATGTATAATTGTTATACAACACTACAGCTTACAGTAAACTCTGACAGAATTTATATCGGGCCTGTCGATGTTGCTGGCCATTAAAGTTGCACTATTCTTCTTCCACCACTCCATCCGCAAACCTCTGCAGTCACATACTTTATTTAGTGTACTATTAATCATCCACTGACACAACAGCTGTATATGTGCCACAGTGTGAATTGTCAGCCCTTAGTACTGCATAGGTTCAGTCTGTATATCATGAATAATGCATGACTCATCACCATCCCTGAGTTTTCCATACTGATATTCAAAGGAGTTTTTTTAAAGCATGACTGGAAGAAAGTCAGAATAGTAACTGTAGGTATAGTGGATGAATTTAAAGTGTTTCTTTCTCTTTTTTATGATAATCTTGATGTTGTCTGTAAACAACAACAACAACAACAACAACAAAAATAATAATAGTAAATGAATTAATGTTACATTTTAAGTACCTGCACTGAGTAGAATATGTGAAAAGATGCATTACGCTTGCGTGTGTGCCTTCCCCGAAATAAAAATAATGCCGTTCAAGTAATGACACTGCAGGAACTTGAACTTTTGTCCCCCTATAGTTGTGGACAAGCCCAAAGTTATGCAGTCTATCCTGGGAGTTGTAAACTCAGGGACCTCAGCTAGCTTGAGAAATCTCATACTATCAAGTTCCCTCCTTATCCACAGCCATGCTGCAAAACAAGATGAAGCAACTGGCCTCTGCATGTCAATAGCTCAAAGAGCTCTCGCAGCTGTTCCCTTCACTATTTGTGTTTGCTTTGTTGCCATGGTCGCAGATGGGTGTGAATGTTTGGGTTTTTAGGGTAGGCTTTATGTTATATTATAATGAACATGTTTAGATTGAAAGTGAGCAGTTTTGTGTGGATTGTGTAGACTAAGTGGCTACACTGTTAGGTTTGTATGACGTGTATTATATAGTATAAATATATATACAATAAAGTGAGTTGAGTGTTGAGTGTGAAAGTTGAAATGGTGCTATAGATATAGAAGAAAATCATTTCAATAATCTCTGTGTAATGCTGGAATTTCAGAAACTTATCCTACTTCAGATTTCTTTACAGTTTCAGCAACCGTTCGCTGGTGTGTTGTTTTTTATGTTCACAATTTTGGGGATTTTTTTTATTAGCAGAAATGTTTAATTAAGCTGTGTATTGTAGCATATTTGAGCACTTTCTACAAATAAATAAATATCAAATAATTTCTTCCCAATTATTCCCCACAAAAAAAATGTGTTCATCCAAGTTCACATCCAATTTTATCTATTAAATTAGTATTTTGTGAAATATTCAGTCATCTCTGTTGATTATGAAAAATCTGCTCTTTTATGAGGTGAAGAACATCAGGGATGCCACAGGCGACGGAAAACAGATCAAAAACAGCTGCAGAGATTGAAACTAGATACAGTAAGGATTAATAAAGAATAAACACAAGATATGAGGGAACTGCTTTGGGGCCTTTGTTTTCGCAAACTGGTGTCATAACTGTTTAAACAAAAGACCAATGGATGATCAGAGCCACATCTCTGATATTATGCAGCGCATATACTGTATATAAAATCCGCAAGATACTAAACATCCTAAGTTACAGGCAAATGGTCCTATCCTACTAGAAGGCTCATCTGAATACTCTGCTTTGAGCGTGAGGCTCCTGGTAAGAAGGCATGACAGTAGGATTTGTCAGTTATTGGAAAAAGCTGAGACCTGTATAGCGTCAGCATGGACTAAATTAGCAGCTGCCATTGCTAGTAATCCCACCTCTTTCTTTTGTTGGGGCCCAGGGTCAGCAGCGTACAAAGGGCCTGACCTGCGACAGTCAATGGAATAGGGGCCTAGCAGGGCAGAATAAACTGCTGGGTCAAAGCTGACTCATCATAGATCCTGGAAGCAGCCCTCAACTGCCTGCAGAGAAGACAATACTGTTGTAGAGTTATGCAACACACCCGCTAGCTGTGTGAGGATGTACTCAGTCATTTCACATTTCAGTTGGCGAAACAGCTACCCTCAGGTCAAAAAATAAGATAAGATCTTTTCATGATAACCAAAAGCGCACTAGCAAAACTACACAGTGGTTGACAGGAAGGAGTGTGAATGTTCTTGAGGGACCTAATCACTACACTGACCTGAATCCAAATTTAAACTCGAAAATCTCTGAACAACTCATGTCTAAATGTGTGTAAGTTTAGAAATACAATAATTCAGCTGTTCCTGTAACAATGTAAAACATATTTCAAAATAAATGCAAAAGTACAGAAATACATATTATTTTACAGTTCATTTAATTAGTATTCACTATAGTTCATTTGAATAATTTAATTTATTTTCATATGGTGAAAATATAATAGATTTGATGAAAATATGATAGATTTACTATATCAAAGCACAATATTAAAATAAAACCAGACCAGTGCACTTAAAAGCAATGAAACCATTACACATTAAATATCTATAAATGTAAATGTAGTCCAAGAGAGAGGTTTAGAGATGTTCTCCTGACCCCTCAGGCTCTGTCCTGTGCGTGCGACTCTACATCCTAAAACCCAATCAATAAACATAACACATGACGCAATTGCTAATGATTTTCTAAATATGTCACAACTGGGTTGCAAATCAATAATCAGTTTGTGGTTAAAATGGATACATAACCTCACACTTCATCTTTTAATAATATATTGGAAGCTAAATTGTATTTGTATTTTTTTATTTGTAGCATGAGTGGCATACAATTCCCAAGTTTTTAAATATGCTTCCGCCCGTTTTAACATGAACCTCAGTTTATGTTAGTTTTTTAAGAAACCCTGTTGGGCAAAGTTTATTACCTCACTCGACCCCAAGGTCACTTCTTGGTTTTAGTGCCACCCGATAAGCTGAGGTCAAGAGGTTAGCCCCTCTAAACCAAGCTGGCGTCTAGAAGTCGAACACCTTGTGGTTTTAAACCTATCTTGAAATAATCAGCATCTTAAAGCAATAAGGATGTACTAAATGTGAAAAAGAAAAGAAGAAATACAGGAGGAAGATCTAATAGTAAAGCATAGTAAAGAGTGATTGGACCATTTATTATTGTGCTGCTTTGTCATGAATAAAGCAGAAATACAACAGAAGTGATGGTTTTCAGAGGTTTATTTATTTTGAAGGAAGAACTAAGACAAAAGTTAAAACCATTATGAACATACATTTCACTCATTATCTAATGTTCATAATGATCTCTGAAATGAAATCACAATGAAATAAGACAAAATATACCACTGAGACAAAATAAACTTGAGAAATATTGCACTTAATTTCTAAAACATACCATATTTCCACTAAAGGTGTTTCTTGACAAAGCCAAGAGTTAGCTGTAACACTGGACTACACGGAAGGCCAAGCGTTAGACTCTAGTATTGACCAACCACAAAAAGAAGCACTTTTTCTCTTTGCGTTGAAGCTTATCCTTTCAATAGTGGCCAATTTTGGTTCAATTTAAAAACTATAAAACACAACAGAGAAGCAGATCGTTCTCTTCTTCTTATAATCATCTCTTCACGTCTGAAATGGGTCATCCATTTCTCGGAGGTGTGCTACAGCTACTGTTCCCATAATAATCGAGACAAGATGATCTGTATAAATGTCTGAAAAACAAACACTGAATGCCCAACAGTAATCATCAGAACTCATAACTTGAAAAAACGAATTCAAAACCCATTTAACTCAAAAGTGGCATGATAAACGCATGCTTTGAAGGACCTCTTTGGTTTTCCCTTTTTGTCCTTTTAAACTAAACGGTGATCTTTAGGACCGACAGAAAACAGTTAAAATGATGACTAAGGATAACATAAATGATAAAGCATGTTAAGATCAGATCAGTGTGTTTGCTGCTGAATCATAAACCCCTCACACTACAGATGAACATATATGCAGACACACTACTTTAACTATCTACTTTGGTAATTGTTTAAATTGTTTCTCCAGACCTCAACCAGGCATGAACCATTTTATTTCAGTAAAAAAGTGCTCAGTGAAGGCCAAGCATGATCAGAGTCTAAACTACTTCTGTAGTTGAATGAGTTTTAAAAACAAATGTACAACTCATTTCAACTGGATTCGGATGTCTCCGGATAGCACCCGGAGTCCTTTGTTTTTTTCCCAGCTTGGCTTTTCAAGCAGTTGTGCCAACCTTTAGGTCACATCTGGCTTCACCGATCTGAAGAAACATTGTTGCTTCTAGTGTAGCAGGACAAAAAGGGAATGTCATTGAAAGTCTTTAAAAGCTGCCTTACATCTTTGTGCATATCTCCTCTCTTTATTGAATCTGTTTTTCAAAACTGAATCTGAAATTCCTTCTATAGTCTCCAACCTTGAACTGAAACAGTGCAATCAAAACTTAATCTACACCATTTTTTTGTTTTCATCATTTGGCAAGTGAGAAAAATCACCTGAGACTGAGTGCTTTTTTTCCCCAAGCAGTGCAGTCTTGAAGCCTGCACTGCTACACACTACAAACAGAAAGGCAACAAACTGTTAAGGCTGCCTGCCCGGACCCCACCCTGTTTTATCTCTCTGCTCCCATCATGCACATGAGGGGCAAGAGCTGGACTGTTGCTCCTTGATCAAACAACATGTGCAACACATTTAACACCAAGCAAACAACGTTTGGCTTAAAGGCAGTCTACATTTAGAACTGAAAATAAAGTCCATGTGAACAGGAGAAAATAAAACAAAAGCCCACAGAGTTGGCGAGGCAATATCGCAAGAGCGTCAAGACAGCATGTCACCAAGAGCAGATTATCGACTGAGGAAACACAATCAATGAACACTACAGACCTCAAAAGAACTTGAACAAGATCAGTGCATTAATCAGTCGGTTGAGTCTGTTATTCCTCGGAATCTTCTCTGCGTTTTTTGGGGCTCATGCAAGAGCCTGCAATCGCTTAGTCTAAAAGGCTATAAACTGAAATAAAACAATCATTGATTTTAAAACGCAAGCGAGATAAACAAACTTGTGCAAAAAAATTGTAATCAAAAATTGCGTTTCTCTCAGCTGTACTGCGAATAGCTGCGGTCGTAGTGTTGTCTTGCATTTCTCTTCGCATCTCGGGACAAGGTCTGCATGTTCTATGTCAACCTTTACCAAAAAACATGAGAAAAGTGACTACTTTGACAAAGCTCTGCAGGCTTAGTCCGACGGGGCGTGTCCCATCACAGGGGCTGAATATCTGGGTCGGGTAATTTGCCAGTGACTCTGCGCCCTTACTTCTGGGTTTTCCCATAGAGGGTTGTTTTCTCTCGGTGGTGACAGCAAAGCAACCAATCGCTGTCATCGGGAGATAAACAAAAGTGAAAGCTCCTAAAGCCCAATCGCTTTGGACTCATGCCATGCATTTCTCAGCGTGACGGGCAGGTGTCGAGTCTGTGCTCCGCAGTTGATGTGTCTTGATCTGGATGTGGATCAATCTGATGGATGGGGGAACAGAGAAACAGCCGTGAGTTTAATGATTTTAAACAGGGCTGAAAGCGTCATACCTAAACTATGCTAAAAGCTTACCTCGGAGTAGGGTGGAGGGGGTCGGAAGCGGAACTCCTGGATATAAGCGAATAGAGGGCCATCAAAGTTCTCCCGCCCTGATGACACTTCCAGACAGCTCTGCCTCTGCTCTTCTGTGACCACCTCTGCATAGGCTGGAGGAGCTGCGTACAGCAAAAGCAAATGTTAATATAGTTACCATGCTAAACACTATCGGTTTCATTTTTCTGCACTTCCTCATTTGGCGTCTTATTCAAAGAAAAGATCTTGCAACAAGTTGGAAAACGTCCCTTAAAACAAGTGGCACTAATTGACAACCTAAGAGACGTTCTTTACCTTCAGGCCTCTCTGGGAGGGCCAAGCCTAACCAGCTCATGGTCATGCTGCATTGGCTGCTCACAGAAGATGTACGGCTACCAAAGGGGTGGAGAGGGATGGTCCCAATCACCAGGGGCAGGTTTAAAGACAGGTTCATGGCTCCTGGGATGTCTACATACACCTGATAATAAAAATATTAGAATATAAAATTAATAATTCCACAAACAGTTCATCTTTGTAAAAAATGTTGCACCATTTCCAGATCCAAATGGTTCTTCAGATCCCAAAAGCAACAAATGGTTCCAATACACAACCACAGTGTGCTCTCCTAACCTTTACATCAATGCCAAAAGTTGGCCAGGCAGTATTTCATCTATTCCTTCCAGGATGCTGCGAGCTTAGAGAGTGTAGTGTATACTGTGATTTGTAGAGTGCTAGACATGAATAGTTCTCATTGAAATCGTATTCTAACTTACAGTAGAACAGGATAGAAATTTGGACCATGAAACAGTATATAATAGTTCACAATTTAATAAGCTGATTAAATTATTTAAGAATACAGGAAGCCTGCTTAAAACAAGTATGGATGACCCATTTGTTGCGCAAGAGTATTTTCAGTCTCACAATAAGGCAAGAAAATAAAATTATTTCTCTAATCACAGCCTAACAACAACGTTTCCTCAGAGCTGAGTGATGAATTAAAATAGTAAACTTAGATCCTGAGTCCTGACTATTACACAGTAACAGATATTTTAGGCTGATCTTCTTATCAGTATGTGCTGGAGAGAACATAATCTGATTATCATTCATAGTG
Organism: Enteromius fasciolatus; assembly: GCA_032361145.1. NCBI lineage: Eukaryota > Metazoa > Chordata > Actinopteri > Cypriniformes > Cyprinidae > Enteromius > Enteromius fasciolatus. Next base: position 13,350,217 of record JAUMHR010000049.1, read on the forward strand.
CTGCATGTGTGGAAGTGCAAGAGGGGCTGTTCATTCAGCTGCTTGAAATCGACATGATAACACTGAGATAAGGGAATTGTTTGCATTTTTAAGCTACTGAGGTGACCAGCACTCGTAGAGATGATCGTTAAGCTTGTGAGACTTCAAAATCAATACACACAATAAAAGCACACAACTTACCATGAGTGAGTATTCCACTCTAATGATACTGCAGTCAAGTATGGAAGGAGATACAGGAGGAATCTTCAGCATCTTTCCATTCCATGTCTCCGTCTTGCCAGAAGAAAGTGATTCCCCTCGGATGTTGGCCACCAACTGCTTGATCTCCTTCATCTTCCCTTTGGCAAAGAAGGTCTGCGTTTGGTAAATGGCAGCCTTTGGCACAACCATACGTGAGGTGCAGTTTTCAATTTCAGCAAAGATTTGAATGGACTCCCCTGTGTGAAGACATTATATATGGTTAATGGTACAAATTATTGCCCGTCACAGCACTTTACATTAGCAAGAAATGCATTTCTATGAACAAAACACATCTGGACAGGACAGAGATAAGCTGCTGCGGCAAAAGTGTACAACCCAAGCTGTCCAAAACACGAGAATGCATGATATTAAAGTGACAAGTTAAAGAATGTTTTATATTTCAGGGTAAACTATACCCTTAAGAGACTTAGACAATTCTATAGTTTAACGTGGCTTTCCATTGAAGATTTACCTGGAGTATAACCCTTCCGTTCAATTTTGGCACTTAAGGAGATTGGACCTGAGGTGCAAAACCAGCAGCATAGTGTCTTTTCTTTAGTTCCTGCCTGGGGAGACTGTGCAAAGTAGAATAACAACACTTTAAAATGCAATTTTTGTCTGGTAATTCTTTAACACAGCATTGGCGAATCAGATCAAGGGAAATGAATGATGCAAACACCCACCAGCAGGAGTGGAGTGTTGATGTCAATGTGTTCAAAGACAGTGAACTCTTTCTTGGTCTTCATGGGCAGAAGCCACGGCCTGTGCAGCTCAGCCTTCACCCAATAGCGCACACTGCCATGCTTTCCTTCGAACGAGGTAGCCAGAGGTCTGCATGTGCATGACACAGAGAACAATTGAATAAGAATTTAAATATACAGTTTTGTTGAATAATTATAATCGGGGCCATATCTGACCGACACTCACGTTTGTGGAAGCTCAAAGCTGAATGCATACTCGTGTCTTCCTGAATGAATAGTGGTGAGTCCCTCCTCAGAGTTATCATCATCTGAAACAGAAAAGAATAATATTCCAAATATACCTTACCTGCCAAAGCATTGATCATCTTCTTGTTTATTACATTATCTAGTTTATTCAAACACATACAGGTAAACACATTGATATAAACCAACAGTTTATTGATTCACATACAGCCCAGCAAATTATGACATGTATCAACATTATTTATGAGTTATGAGTGTTTAATCACAAGTATAATGATTGCCCTTGATGCACAGGTGTATTCTGTTTCAGTATTCATTCTGAATGGGAGAGAGAGCTACTCATAAGATCCACTGCAGCTCACGTGAAACGAAATTCCAATGTAAAATAATTTGTTTGTGTAACACTAAAAAACACCGGCGTCTTTCGTTTTGCCAGCTCAGCACTCAGCTTAGCGGAGCCATGGTAAACAAGCACGGAGCTGTCAATCAAGGGCAGACTCCAGCAAGAGAAGACCGGCCTAAACCGGAGCCGGCTGCTTCTCCGTGCAGTGCCGGCGCGCTCATTACCTATTCAGTGTGCGGCAGCCTCCCACTGAATCTACGCGTGTGCTGCGGCGTGGATCTCAAGAGCATTCTCCCATTCAGCAAAACACGTGAGAGAAATATGCCAAAAAAACACACACACACCAGAGATCACAAACGACAAAACACCGTCCAGTTTAAATAACAAATCGACTTTTATTGTAACCAATCACTCATACAGAAGCAGCAAAGACAATTAGACTTAATTAGAAATTTACATGGGATTGAATTTCTTCGAAATTACAAGACGCATGCAACTAACAAGGTCATAACATGCACTATTTGATTTGCATACAAAGAGTTTCATCATTAGGCAAATATTGACTAGCTTTCCTGTAATGGAAGCCACCTCGGGCTAACAAAAACAGCAAAAAAAGTTTGCATGTATTAACGTGGCGTTTACCACTGGGTTAAAGCAACCTTTCACACTTGTAATTTTAACCCTGTGTTTTCATGCTACAGCGTGGGACGGTGCTGTGGTAGAGCGTCACAGCAAGTTGTTTGGCAACAGATGATCATTAAATTGCCTCTGTTGCTTAGCTCATTAAATATTCATGAGCTTCGTGCAGTTGCAGAAACTGTAGAACGCGCTGTATGAGAAAATGTTAAATGCTCTAGTGAAAATATATTAAATTATTTTTATTATTATATAAAATATATTTTTTTTGTTTGCTTGTTTTTTACTTTTGTGCGTTAAAAGTGACTTTAAACAGTCGGACAAACACTATCTGAAACTTTCACCAAGGGGCCAGCAGTTATCAAAACAGCTCGTGAGAAGTTTTCGTCATAAATATGAAAACTATAGCTATAAATGAATATCTTTCCTTAGAAATGCCGTGAGTTAACAATTTCAAGTGTGAAGAGTCCACCAGTCTATGCAAAAAGAAAAGAAAAAATGCAAAGAGGTTTTCATTCAGCCTTAGCAACTGAATATTAGACCACTGAAGGAATTTAAATTTAGCTAAAGTATGTGCATATACTACAGCCATTGGTGCAAAGTTGCTGCTGTTTTTCTCTTTCCGCAAAAGCATGATGTCATAGAAGACACGTTGACGCCTCCACCAATCAGAAACAAGAAGGCTAGACACTGCATCAAAACAGGATTGAACCGCTTCGAACAATGGGTGGAAACTTAAGAAATTATGCCGAAATATCTATCATTACTGTTTTATTACGTGATCTTATATAGAATTCATGGACGTGGTTTTTCCGAAATAAATATACATCTTAATCATCGAAACAAATATTGATTTTAATAAGGCTGTAGCATGAGATGAGCACTGTGTGGTCACCATTCATTCAAGCTACTTCACTGACACTTGAAAGAATCCTGAAGTATATTAAAAATGGAAAAATAAATGTGCTGTGTGTCACGCATTTATGCGATTGAAACGGGATAGTGAAAATCACGTCTTTTGCCAATTCATTATTTCGAATGAAAGATGAGTCTGTCATGTAATGCTCTAATCATAGGTATATGGTGTATGTTTTTGGGGAGGTTTTATTGCTCCAATCGATTTTAACAAGTGAATACATAAATACAATAGAAAATGAAAAGAAAAATGTTTGCATGCACACAATAGTGTCTACAGGTCCACCGGTCAACAAGTAACTGTACAGCATCCAAAGTATGTCATGTCATCCTGGACCACTGAGCATCCCACCAGTACATTCAACTGCTCTTTTCTGAACAAATCTACACCTAGAGCATGTTTGATCTGTATGCTTACCTCTTTCATGGCCAATAAGGATGTCTCTATGATTCAGATATTCCACTTCTTCTGTATAATTTTGAGTGTAGGCAGTGTTGGATCCAGCATTTCGTGATTCTGTCCAACGAACTTTTGCGAATCCTTTTGCATGTATTTTAAGTGACTTCACACGAATCTCTCCGGTGACTTCAATAATAACTCTTCCTGAGACGGAGTCCCCGCTGGAGAAAACGGGAACATTGCTGTCATTTAGACAGTCGTAGCTTACAATGAAGCTCTTCACCTTTCCTAGCACCATGGTGGCAGGCAAATAAAATGTGCAAAGTTCTGTAGACAAAAACAAAAGGCAAAGTCTATGAAAATAATCTCTTATGAAAAAACGCGAGAGTTAACACTGGTTAGTGTCATTGAGATGCGAGAGCTGAATAACAGCAAAAGATGCTGTTATCGCGTCTCGGTGAAGGCTTGACGGTCTGCAATGAAAGACAGCGAAATTTCGCCACCGGCTCACTTTAAGCCCTGCTCTTGTGAAAAACAAGTTACTGCGCATGCGCACGACTGCTATCCGTCCCCCTTCTTCCGCTTTTTGTGCAGTTCTTTGACCGGGGCTCAAGAGACAAATAACAGAGAACAGCTGAGCAGTGTATTAAAAGAATACGTGGAAGTCTAGACATTTGTTTCACACGTTTAGGTAGAGCCTCAGATTAATATTTGAACAGTTTGGTTATACAGTAACATGTTATAGATTCAATTCATTTGGACTGTGGTTACTCAGTTGGTACAACGGGAACAAAATCTAGTTTAAGCGAATTATTGCTTCCCCTCCCAGCATATTAACAATCAAACGAAACAATTTAAGTCACATCCGTGTTTTACCGTTTTCTTCTGAATACAAAAATGGTTTTAGATGCAGATAAAAAGATCAATATTGCTCACGGCATGCTGCCGAGCTACTTTCTGATATAGATGATGATTTGATGCCAATGGGTATCATAATGTCACTTGAACTGAGTATTTGTTGTAGCCTAACCTCCTTTTCAGTACTTTCCCAAACCCAAAACATCAAACCAACTCACTCAGTACCCTTCCCATCACATTTTCATATTTCTGTATTCTTAACTTTATTATATTGTTGTAACGTTAGCACCTTTTGATGGCAATAGGATCAGTTTTACACTATAGATTATTTTCCTGATTTTACTTGTACGTTTAACTTATAAAATCTACAGTAGTACTGCTTCAAGTTATGAAAATGATGCGCCACCCAGAGGCTGCACAAACTCTTGCGTCCCTCACTGTCTTTAGTCACACAGGTGTGAACGAGTTACGCTAGGTTCTGCTGCCCTCTAGGGGATTGTTGGCGAACAGTAACAACCTTCCTTTGTGTGCTGTGGAGTTGAGGGTGGAGATATTTGTCCGAATTCTCATTTGAATTTCTCTAAAGTCAGTAGATTATTTAATTATGGACAAAGGGTTAAAAAACAAACAAATAAGCTGCAATATGTTTTGAAAAAGGGTCATAAAGTCCAGCAGGTGGAGGAGGTCATTCATCATGGTGAGGCATAAGGTTGGACTGAGGTGGTGAATATGGCTGAAGACACATCCAGAGAGGCCTGAAAGACAGTGTATGGAATAGTTATTGTTATTTTTTATAATTTATGGGTATTATTCGAAAAATATTAAATAACACTTTGAGTATACAGCACTTCTATGATTCTGTAGTTGACTTGTCAGGTCAGGTGGAAGCTTCATGCTAACTATGAATTTACTTTTTTCTCAAGATGGGATGCGATCTCTAGTTTCTTCGATCATGTATTTTAACCTTCTTTTAGTTCTTATGCCAGCGATAAACGTCTGTTGCTGCTTGAGGCTGTGCTTGTTTGATATTATGGGATGAAGAGTTGTCAATGTAAACAAAAACTCTGATAGTTTCACCTGCATCAATAATAAAAAAAATGCTTTGACAATCCAGGCTAGTGTCTTCAGTTTAGGCAGCTTTGTCAGAGGAACTTGAGCGCTGTACATGACAACATAACTAAGTTTGTCTTTTGATACAGTTGGTGACATTTTTCCAATGTCTACTATAGCACATGTACAAATTATATATATATATATATATATATATACATAAATACATACATACATATTTTAATAAAATTCAATGTTTATAATTTAGAAAATAATAAGCAAATAATATGGTTTTATTAAAGCAAATGTTTAATGATCTGTGTCACACCCAGCACTCCAGCTTTCTAGGTACTCTGTGTTTTGTGTCTGTTTTCTTTCTTGGACTCCATTCCCCAGAATGCACCTCTCCTTCACAGCTGTTCCAAATTAGGTTCTATGATTCAATTAGCTCCACCTGTGTATATATACCAGTCTGTTTGTCTGTCTGTCACGGATCATTGTCTCAATGTTATGCCGTCACCCCAAGTCGTGTTCATTTGTGTTCCTGTTCCCAGTTTGTGTTTTGGATTTACTTGTTGCCGAAGTTTTTGCCTGTACCTGGATTTTCTCTCTGTCTCGCCCTAAGGACTGATTTACGGTATTTGACCATTGCTGTGTTTTTGTTTCTGCCTCTGCCTATGTCTCCACGGATTCTGTTTGCCGGTTCTCGACTGTGTCTGTCTGACCCTGAGTATAATAAACATTGTTTGCATCTGAACCCGAACGCTTCACGTCCTCATTCGTGACAATCTGTAAACAATATGACTGGCCCTTTTTTATTCATTTATTATAAAGAATGGTAATGATTTGGCGGTTAAGTTTTGCTTTTAAAATCATAGCATATGATAAGACATTTGTTCTGGATTTTGAGTGTGTGGGACGTTAATAACTTACCATTATTGTTTTACTGTTTGCACATATTTGCACAGTAAAGAATAAAAAAAAGAGGAATTCTTCAATATTATTACTGACTGTTGAGGCTGCTGAAACCTGAATAGAGAAAATATGCCTTCCTGGCCTAATCACTGGTGAATCTGATTTGAGGAACATAAGGCATGAGTTGTGATGAAGCTTCAGCTTAAAAGAGTGGTATTACTTTGTTCGTGTAGACATCACAGCAAGAAATGTATTATATCTGTTATTACACAGAATGTGTATTATGAGACAGCCATATCACCCTGCAGCCCATGATTGGTTGCCAACTAAACCTAAGCAGGGTTAAGCGTGGCCAGTACCTGGATGGGAGACCCTCTTGCTGTTTTGAAGAAGCCAGCAAGGGGTGTTGGTCCTAATGACCCAGTATAGTGATGGGGACACTACACTGTCAAAAAGCACCACCTTTCAGATGAGATGAACCAAGGCCCTGACTCTCTCTGGTCACTAAAAATCCCATGGCTTTTCTTGTAAAGAATAGGGTTGAAACCTTGTTGTCCTGATCAAATTGTCCTATATCAATTTAATTATCCCATCCACTTGATTGGCTCTATCTCTCTCTTCTCTGTAGATGGTGTGTGTTGAGTGCACTGGTGCCGCTTTCCTGTGTCCTGTCGTTTCATCATCCAGGTGGATGCCGCGCACTGGTAAATCCCCCTCACGTGATTATAAAGTGCTTTGGATCTATCTTTCTTTATTCTTTACGTCAAACTTGTTTATGATCTGTTATGGCTTTGACTTGTAAATTTACTGTTAGCATGTATTTTGCATAATAGATATGTGTATTATCTTATTTACATACAGGAATAATTTAAACACTAATACTATACTAATAATACTAGTATTAATATATAGTAGTAATTTTTTATAGATATTTATGTATATTTTGCACAATGCCACTTTTCTTCAAGCTCTCTTGAATGACGTATTGCTTTTGTTTGAAGTATCACTTCTGTAGGTTCTTTCATCATAGATGATTTTTCAGTCCAGTGCACATTTGCATCCCCCATCAGCTTCACAAGGAAACTGTCCACCTTCATAACATAACTTTGTATAATGTAAAGTATCATAATGAAGACTGAGCTCTTTAATACTTTGACTTTTTTTTTTTCACTAGATGAAATATTCAAAGACAACTTCCTGTTCTTGTGGGTAAAGCAGTAGTGACAGAGGTCATGCCTTCAGGAAAAAAAAGCTCTTGAGGAAGTGGCACTTCTTACACCTGCAAATAATAAACAATCCAGAAAATAATTTTCAAAGTAAATCACCATGAAATAAATATATATATTTTTTTACATGTACTTCTTTTTTTCTTCTGTAAAAAGCTGTTTTATTAATGAATATGTCAAATAAGAAAGACAAGTTAGCCGCAATTCCTGTTTACTGCCAAATTTTTTATTTTTTTAGTGATGAACATTTTGTTGCCGCTGAAGGCTGTACTTTAGCTTAATGTGAAGAGTTGTCAATGTCAACAAAAACACTGATTGTTTCACCTGCAAAAAAAAAAAAGAATGAAACTATAAAAAAAACTGACTTTTATATTTTTACATTGCATGTTCCTTGGTAACATTCAGAATATATAAATATAACAAAATATGTATAAAATGTGTTGATGGAAACTCAACTTTTGGCTAGTGTCCCGCCAGTTTAACAGAGGCGCTTGAGAGCTACACATGTGACATGATCACCTTGCGTATAGCCAGTTTTTTCAGCTGTTACAGTCAGTGACCTTTTTCCTGAGCCAAAATGTTTTATTTTCTTGCCAGACTGTGGTTGCTGTATGAAAAAAAAGAAGAAGAAGAAGTAGGAAATTCAATTGAGTAAACTAAAATTAGATGAAATTACCTCCAAACTCTAAATCACAAACTAATGGTTTAAATCACATTACTGGAGTTCTGATGACAGTTTATAACCCAGATAGATCCAGTCCTTCATTATGATAGGATTGGTCAGTAATCAGTATTACTGTGCCACTGCGTATGTGTTGCTTGGCAAACATTCTGCTATCAGAATTACATTGCTTGGTGGACAAATAATATTGATTATATTTGTTAACAATAATCATAATTAATAATAGTTGTTACTGTGTATTTATTTTATAAATAAAATAAATAACTTATGAAATAACCATTTTATAAAAAAGGCCACTCCGCTTAATTAACAATACCCCATAGCCATTCTTAATTCATCATAAACCATGACTTCTTGGGGCTTATTGCTTTAATAAGAGGGTACATAATCTCTTTTTTTATGTAAATCAAAAAATGAGTGCTGTAAGAATTCAAAAGGAGTATTTTCTTACGTTTAATTTATTAATAAATGAATCTAAAAGATTTGAGTTGACAATGATTATCCTGATTTGAAATAAGGAATACACTTGATTAACCAATCCGTCCGGCGTTGAGCACAATTTAGTGTATATTTTACCAGTTTGCCTTAATTCGTGGCCATCGAACTAATACAAACTCTAGCGTTGTCTTCCTGTATGGGAGCAGGGTAGCTTTACACAATACTCAGGACAACAATTCTTAATAATAAAACACAATTTATTGAACTATTCTACAACAACATGACTAATATATTTTAATTCTGAGCAGCCACAATACATATCTCAAACAAAATAATAATACCAATGTAATAAAAACGTGCCACATGACACAGTACTTGAACTCATACACAGTCAGGCCCCCTGCTTTACCTCATGGATACTGAGATTTCTCTGGATTCCCTGAATCTTTTCCCAATATTATGCACAGTAGTTTAGAAATTCTTTGCTATTTTGCATTGAGAAAAGTGATTTTTGATTCGTCTGACAATTCTGTCATCAAATAAGTGATGAGCCATGACTAGCTTTCTTGGTAAAGATGCCTCTTTTACCCCCAATTGTGATTCCTAATGTGATTACCAATTCATCAGCTTACTGTGGTCAGATCAACATGGATATTGTATAGTCTTTTCACTTTTATGATGCCTATGTGCCAACATTTTCATTTGAGCCATCATTTTATATATACACTTTCAAAAGCTGTCACTGGGGCAGTACCTTTTCAAAAGGTACATTTGTGTACAATTTGTACCTTTTGAAAAACTACCGGCTCAGTGACAAATTTGCACCTTTATTTTTGAGAGTGTGATTATATATATATAATTTATTTACAAAATACATTTAAGTTGGTCAGTGAAACATTGGATATCTATTCTTTCCCAGATTCTTGATGTTATTGCATTTTACAAAATGTCTTAACTTTTCTGGAACTGGGTTGTAAAATAACCATTTAATATGACTGACATTTGCAGAGGATGGTAATAATTTGTGGGTTAGTTTTGCTGATGGGGAAGCGAAAGGAATTTGGTCTGTAGATTGTGTTCATTGGCTGTGAATGACACCTGTCGAATATGCATATTTACACAATAAGGAACAAAAAATACTGAAGATGTATTTTGAAAAGCACATCAGTAGTATCACTGATCTGAATGGATAAATATGACTTCCTGGCCTAATCACTGGTCCATCTGATGAATAAAAAGACATGTTTACAATTTTATTTAGTTTACTATAAGCAAACTATCAGCATCACTTCAGGTTTCATATAGCTTATGATAATCTTCTATGTAATTTATTTCTTTTTTGCCGTTTACTTGTAAGGTATGTATGAGAATCATTACAGCATACTGCTGTAGGCTTACATTGATCAGCCAATAAAACTATAGGTCCCAGTGATAGATAGATGCTCGATTGGATTGGAGGTCAATTTTGAGGCCAAGACAACCTTGAGCTCTTTGCCACTTTCTTCAAACCATTCCTGAACATTTTTGCAACATGTTAGGGTGCATTATCCTGCTGAAAGAGGCCACTGCCATCAGGGAACACCATTGGGGTGTAGACGGCTTACAGCAATCTGTAGGTAACCTGTGACAAAGTAGCATCCATATGAAGCATAACATGCTTTTTGATGGCCTTACTAACCACAAACATACCAGGCAACCCCTACAAGATTTACTATTTTTGAGATGCTCAAACTCAGTCATTGTCTACCAATTATTATTATTTCCGTAAACCCAAGTAAATTAAACATTTGGGAAAGAAATAGCATGTTGTTAATATACTGGAAGAAATAAAAAAAAAGACATAATCATTCACTGATCTTCAAAAAAATAGCTTTAATAAAAAAATGTAAAAAAAAAATGGTAAAATAATCCAGCCTGAAAGCAAGATGCTTTAATTCCTCATTTCACCAGTTATTTTAGCATATCTTCAACTTTGTTGCTACTTTTAGTCACATTTGATTCTTGAGTATCCAACATGTTATGAAACTTACAAGCATGTCACATTTTTACAGTAAAATACAGTCTATAGATGATTTCATCATGGATGGAGGTCAGAACTGCAACTGCAGTACTATCAGCAAAATACATATCAGTAGGAGTGGTTAGAGATAGGACTTTTTTACTATCAAGAACAGCTGCTTTTAGACCTTTTGCTCCAGATAAACAAGCAGAGTCATCTATAGAATGTTATTCTGAAATTCTGTTTTGCAGTAGCTATATCTATATATACACACACACAACATTGCTGTCAAAGAGTTTTAGCAGGTGAAAATGGACTTACAGTACTTAAAAGTTATCATGAGCGCAAAAATTTTTGAAATCAACATCAAAACAAATGTCAGCAGACCAGGACGACTTTAAAACTAGTGGTTCGTTCAAAAATCTATCACATCTTTTCTTCACATAGGCATCGACAGTCTATACATTTCCTATATAATGAAAAAAGTGCTACGCTTAAAAGGCACCATAGTAGGCACTAAGCTTGCAGACAGAAGGCATGCAGACAAAGTTGTTTGGCTGGTGAAGGAGACTAATAAGGCAGATTAAGAGAGGATTCTTTAGTGCTTTGATTTGGATCATAAACTGGCGCAGAAGGAGCTGGATATGGCAACACTGTAGGGTCGTACAGATTGGGGTAAAGTCCAGCAGGTGGAGGAGGTAGTTCACCAGGATAAGGCACAAGCTTAGGCTGAGGTGGTGGATATGGCTGGAATCCTCCAGGTGGGCCTTGCCAGGGAGGACACTGTTGATCAGCTGCAAGAATGACCACAGGAAATTTGACTTCTGGATCCGAGGCAAAAGACACATCCAGATACACCTGAAAGACAATCATGTTTTTTTTTACTCTTCAATAGAAAGTTTTGTTAAGCCGAACTATTGCTTTAAACATGCCAATAAATAGTACCTTGACTTCATACTGCACTTTTATAATTCTGCAGTTTTCAATGGTGACAGTCAGGTCACGTGGAACAGTCATGTCCACCATGAATTTTGACTTTTCTTTAGAAGGTATGCGATCTTTAGTCTCTTTGACTAAATCCTTATATGCTCTATTAGTGCTCCCACTAGCAAAGAACGTCTGTTGCTGTTTGAGGCTGTACTTTAGCTTGACATCACGAGATGAAGAGTTGTCAATGTCTACAAAAACTCTGATTGTTTCACCTGCAACAATGATAGGAAATAACATTCACCAATAAGAAACAAACAAAGAAACAATCTGACTAAGTTGTACATTTAATTGGTGTGAAAATCATTTATAAAGCAGTGTTTCCATCAAGAGCTACACGTGACATGATCACCTTGCATGTAGCCAGTTTTATCCACCGTTACAGCCATTGACATTTTTCCTGAGCCGAAAAGTTTCATCTTCTTGTCCTGTGTGCCAGATTGTGGTTGCTGTATGAAAAAACAACAAAATTCTAAATCGAGTGAATTAAAATCACACTAGATTTCTAAGATCTAAATCACAAACAGTTGGTTTTAAAATAACATTACTAAAGTTCTGATAACACCCATTAGCTGTTCTGAATGCACTGTAAATGCTTCTTGTTCATGCTTTTTATAAGAGGTTACATCATGTCTCCATTTTTGTGAATTGAATTGATAGATGAGTGCTAAAAAGTGAAATATGCTCTTATAATTCATACCAGTAAATGATCATTGGTTCCATTATTTCTCAGCACAAAGTTTAATTCTGTACATGTAGAAGATGTTGATTTCCAAGGCCTGCTAAGCTTTACTGTCAAGACATATTTAACCGAGCCATGAAATCCTTTAAAAGATGGAGGCATATTTCTGAAATTAGGAAGAAATACATATTTTTATTTAATTTAGTTTCTGACAAGCATTACAGTCATAATGTTGTATAAACAGTATATCGTATGCATTAATTTGCATTAGGCATTAACAAAAAGCATGTATATGTTAATATGATTGATGACACCTGCTAAATATTACTTCACTGTGCACATATTTACACAAGGAACAACTCACTGTTGAGGCAGCTGAAATGTGAATGGAAAAACATGACTTCCGGGCCTAATCACCGATCCATCTGATGAACAATAAGGTTTGTAAGTTTATGTACTCTGTATATTCAGGAAGCGATTTGTAAGGGGAATGGGGGGGATTTTCCCCGCTCTGGTCTATGCTGAATTATATTGATTCCCGACGGGTCCTTTTAAGTCCAGTTTTTAAATCAAATTGATTCGCAAAATGCGCCTTGTTTGAAATTCAGATCTAAAGCAAATGATTCGCTTGACGTGATCCGATTAGAGCGCTTCCGATCATTTCGCGACGCGTTTATCTGACTCCGAGTTTGAAAAATCTCTGTTCTGTTGAAACATTTTCAGTCGTATTAAAAACATTTGATGACTTGCATACAAATATGGATATATCGTGAGATTATTTATCATGATTTATCACGGAAAAAGTTTCCACCCTCTGCTTTTTTTCACAAATCGCACCCTGTATATTATATAAATATATATATTAGTTAGTACAAAGGGAAGTTATATATGAAACCCATTTACTTACAAGTCTCTCCGTCTACAAGAGTTGTATTCTTTTCTCTTTCTCCTGTGGACGTCACAGCAAGACGTAGCCATCAAGCATTACACTTTCGAATAATAATTTGATATATTTATATGTTGAAGTTTTCTATATCGTGCAACCTCACCTTTCTTCGAGCTCTCTTGAATGAAGTACTGCTTTAGTTTAAAGTATCTCTCATGGTCGCTGTAGGTTGTTTCGTCGTCCCCTGAGCCTTCAGTCCAGCGCACATTTGCATCTCCCGTCAGCTTCACAAAAAAACTGTCCACTTTTATTTCTTTGGTTACTTCCAAAACAACTCGTCCCTCCACGATATCTCCACTAGAAAAAGTATTGCTTTCATTGATCGCGTTGTATTGAAGACTGAGCTCTTTGATGGATTTTGACATTTTGAGTTCATACGTCTGTAAAGCTGACGTTTAAATTCAGCGCAGCTGGGAGGCTCCTCTGTTTACCTGGCTAAAGCAGGATTGTCATTGCCGGTGTTCCGGTGAATTCAGTTCCCCTGTTGCCCCTCACTGCGCATGCGCAAGTTAGTAGTGTTGCCAAGTCCGTGAAGTTGCCGCGGTATTTTAAAGTAACAATTGTGCACTCCTTTTGTTTTTAACCTGGCAACCCAGGGGCTGCGAGGTGGAAACGGGAGAACCGAATATTACGAGAGGGTGCTCTGCAGAGCCAAATGGGAGGCGCTGGAGCTCTAGCACCCCCTCGCTAGATCTAGTGGGCGGGGCTTGAGACATCATTGATCCAGACTCACAGCCGCACAGGTAGAGTCCGTCCGATCAATTAATGACGTAATCGAACAGACAAGGAACATAATAAGTTATAATTCAATCATGGTAAAACACAAACCCCTGGCTCTAACATAAAGCTACAACATTTTTATTGCAATATGGTTAA